>JBBPBK010000368.1:0-150249 GCA_039720395.1 Liquidambar formosana
AGGTGTATGAGGGTTGTTAACACCCCATTTTGTACCGCCTAAATATTTCAAATCCACCTCGTTAAGCCCAATGATGAAGGGTGACCCAAATCGAATAACTAACAAGCAATCCTCGAAAAGCTAATGTGATCGCAGCCGGAGCCTGACCCAAAGAGTTGAGAAGCCCAGTCCAACCCTTTATGCGTACGCAGTATCCTAATGTGCGTACGCACATTACATTTGTGCGTACGTAGGATATTTTCCAGAATTCGAATCTTCCCTCCATTTCCCTCTATTACCTTATATGAATCGAACTTGCCTTGATCCAACCTGTAACGGCTGGAGAAGCCAGAAACCCTAATCTTACCTACCACCAAAACCCTAATACCTTGCCTATATAAAGACTACTTTCTCATATGAAAGGGGATCCTTGACCACCACTTGGAAAGCTCGATAAAACCCTAAGGACTCTTAACCTGAAACAAAAAGGGCGGCGGCTGCGATTACGGAGGCTCGGAGGAGAGATTCTTGCTAGTGCATTCATTGGGATTCACCCAAAACCTGAGGGTAACGTCTTTTATGATTCAGTTCTTTGAATGTTAGGATAATCATTAATTATTCCTCCTAGCATGTTTTTTTATCATGCGTATTTTCATTGAATGCCGTGATTTCAGATTTATTCAAGTGCTTTCAATCAAATGTTGCATGACCGGATCTACACTTTATATTATGTTCTAGCATGTTTAGTATCATTTAAATATGTCTTTGCATGTTAATCAATGTAATGTTTAAAGTGCATAAATTCGCGGTTAGATTCAGGGTGTAATGATATTTGCATGTAATTAGGATTCTGTAATCTGGATTAAAATAGCATGTGCAATTTCAGCATGTTTCTGTTATTTTCGAATCTGCCATGAAATATGCGTACGTATAAATTAGATGTGCGTACGCACCTTGTGTTTGTGCGTACGCATATATATGATGCTGTACTAACCCATTTTTTCTGCAGACAGCGATAAATCCTTCTTCTCTTCTTCTTTCACAGCCACTGTTTATTCTGCGCACTAATTTTATTTTCTGTTTAGTTATTTATTTATATGTTTTTATTCACATAATGTCATCCTGTGTGCCATTTGTTGTTTGAGATATCTGTCGCATGAATAGGGGTTGAACCCAATTGATCTTTCTCGTTAATTAAAGCCAATAAAATGCGTGTGGAGGCCGGATTCAGCCGGGCGTTGTCGGGTGCCTAACACCTTCCCGACAACGTACCTTAACTCCGAACCTTGATTCTCTTGGTAATGACGAGTGGGCCTCTTGCTAGGGGTCAATCGGTTCCCGGGGCCCAACCGGGTGGCGACTCCCTCTCCGCCCTAATCACACCCGTGGTTAGCGGCGTACTCCCGAGCCGGCGTGGTTCAGGACGCGGCGCTCACATTGGCGACTCCACTGGGGATAGAGAGTTAGACTCCGAAGTATTTTATTGGCTTTAATTAATAAGAAATTTTAATTGGGTGAAACCACAATTGCACACACGCACGACCTTGGCACCTCATTACCCCTCGATGGAAGTCTGATTAGAGACCCGGGATCCACTCGATCTTATGGGCAACTCGGCTCAGCACCATCAGCCCACGGCCTGTGCCACTAACCTGTGATAAGTTAGTGAGTACGTTAACGGGATGCTCTTTGAGCACCCTAGCCTGGGTAACCCTTGAAGGAGACACCCCACTTTGACCCACCACACTAGTAACCCCCGAGGCTCTTGCCTAACTTTGTGTGAATGTGTGTTGCATCGCATGTCATGTTGCATTCATTTCTTAGCACGGGTATGGGACGAGGCCCACTTTAATGTGGATTTTCTAAGTTCGAGCTCATTTGAGGGAAGATTGTGCGACAATGTAATTGGACCTAGGCCCGTCGGACGAAAAAAATAAAAAAAAAAGGTCTGTTAGGCCTATAGTCCAAGAGAGTGGTAAGAAGTGTGTCTTGGGCTCGAACAAAGGAAATTTACATGCAAGGTGGACCTACTGGTAGTAAAGGACTAGGACCTATACGGAATGTCCATAACCTTCTAAGCTGGGCCGAAGTCCAAGCACCATTGTGTCCAAAGCCCAGCGAGAGGAAAGTGAGATAAATTTGTAATGGGACCAAACCCTCAAAAAAAAAAAAAAAAAAAAAAAAAAAAAAAAAAAAAAAAAAAGAGGAAGAGGTTTGGATCCCAAATGAGAGCATTGTAATGGGCCAAGGATGAGATGGTGCTTTTGACTTCACAAGAGAGGTCTACCTGTCATCGAACCTTTGAAGATTTAGTAAACATGATAGGGTTTGGTGATAAGGTACGACATGGGTAAGAGACTTGAAAAAGAAAACTTTAAAATTGGGGGAAGTACTCATTCGCGCTCATTCTCCTTTCAGCAAGATTGATTCGACACTAAGAACGGCATTTGGTTGTGTTTGGGCTCGATCTCCGACCACCAACAGACTTAGGAGGGTTGCGATAAGCAGAATGGCAGAGCAAGTAACTTTAGCTGATATCCTTGAACAGATGAGAAGCGACAAGGCCGAGATGAGGGGCTTCATGAATGAGATGAGAGATCGTGTTACCAAGCTGGAAAAGGGGAAAGGAAAGTCAGGAGAAGAAGAACAACCTGAGACTGAGGAAAAAGGGGAACCTAAGGGAAATGAAGAGGAACACCCGAGATGGGAAGATGACGACTACGAGGATTATCTAAAGAGGAAAGAGGCCAAAGAAAAGGACGCCCGGGTGGAGAAACTGGCAGCGGAGAATGCTGACATGAAGGCCCGGATGGACCGAATGCAGACGGCATGGCAAAAATCGCAAGGCATGGATGACTACATGTACTCCATGGCAGGAATCACAACCGAGTCGAAGGTGCAGCTTCCCCCGAAATTCAAGATAGCTGATTATGAGAAGTTTGATGGCACTGGCGACCCCAAACAGCACTTGCGCCAGTACCTGAGCATCGCTAAGATGAGGGGGTTAACCCCCGACCAAGTTTTGTATGCCTTCCCTTTGTCTCTCTCGTCAGATGCTTCGAAATGGTACTACGCCCTTGACCCAAAGGTCTCAGACTCTTGGGAACAACTCGCTTCGGAATTCGCCAACAAGTACGCTTACAACACTATGCTGGATGTCACCTTGAGGGACCTGGAGATGACAAGGCAGAAATCAGACGAGACGTTTTCTGAGTTTTTGACCCGCTGGAGAGCTAAAGCCGTCAAAATGGTAAATAGACCCACGGAAATTGACCAGATAAACATTATCCTGAGGAATTTGACGCCCGTTTACTTCGACCGCATGCTGACCTCTTCGGTTATGAATTTTGAACAGTTATATCAGTGTGGGACTCGCATCGAAGATGCCATTCATCGTGGTCAGGTGGACAGGCAAAAGAAGACATATGGTTCCGGTACCAGCAGTGGAAACGGAGGCAACAGGATGGGTGGTGGGACCCAAATACAGGCCACGGTAGGGGCCGTCCAACAGGCCCAAGCAGCACAGAAACCTCCGAGAGTGTACCATGACCTGGGAGTCCCATTGTCAAAGGCTTTGACCAATTTGAACAAAAGAGGGCATTTAAAGCCATTGGAACCTAGGGCGCTACCCAACCCTATTCCCCCGCACTGGAGACAGAATGAGTTTTGCGATTTCCACCAGCGCATCGGCCACAGAACCGATAATTGCATGCGTCTGAAAAATGAAATCCAGGATTTAATTGATTCAGGAAAACTACCACCACCAAGTAACGACAAGCCAAACATACAGAATAACCCGCTCCCGGATTTCAGAAATACACCGCCCCCGGCATTTATGAATTTGATCAGTTGTGCGGATAAGGTCGAGGATCCGTCCGAGTTTATTCTAATGATAGGTACAAAGAAAGCTCCCTGGGAAGATTATGATAGTGAAGAAGAGGATATTTGGGCAGAAATGAAAAAGGATTCCATGCACCTGACTCGCTCCGGGAGACATTTCAAGCCCGGATTTCTGGAAGCAGATCACCCGGGCAGAGAAATGAGCCAAGAAGCAGACATCGAGAAGGTAAGAGAGAGAATGGGGCGTCTGGGAGAAGAAGAAGAGGAAGATCGGGTCTTGAAACAGCTGAAAAAGACGCAGGCGAGCATAAGCATTTGGGGTTTGATTACTGCCTCAAAGAAGCATCGTCAAGCTCTGCTGGACGCTTTAGCGCAAAAGGAGGTGCCAATGGAAACTACCCCTGAACAAGTGTTGTCCCTCATGGGGGTAAGCTCGATGAACAAAGCCGTGATGACCTTCTCCCAAGAGGATTTGCCAGTTGAAGGGTTCGAGCATGCGAAGCCGCTATATATCACCGTAGAATGTAAAGACCTAAAGATACCGGTAGTTCTGGTTGATAATGGGTCGGCATTGAATGTCTGCCCAATGCGTACTGCAACAAAATTGGGAATAACAGAGGAAAATCTCTCACCATCCGCAGTAACAGTCAGAGGATATGATAATGGTTGTAGGAATGTGATGGGGACTTTCAAGATAATGTGCAAAGTGGGGCCAGTGGAATCGACAGTGGAGTTTTGTGTCATGGACATCCCTGCCAACTATAACTTGCTGTTAGGAAGGACTTGGCTACACCCTCTACAGGCGGTCCCTTCCACTGTACATCAAAAAATCAAGTTGCCTTGGGGTGGAGGCGTTCTGGTAATTCACGGGGACAGGGAAATCACCGAGCAGGTCTTGGGAATAAAAGAGGAAAGCAACGAGATGGAATGGAGGGGCTTCGAATTCATACAAGTGATTGACAGAGCAGATGCAGGAAAGGAGAAAGTATCCCCAGATTTTGGGGAAAACATCAACCACATCGTGGCCCACATCATGAAGAAATTTGGATACATGCCTGGCATGGGGTTGGGAAAAAGAGGAGATGGCATCACGGAATTCCCAGAATTTCATATGCAGAACAATCGTAGGGGACTCGGGTACACAGGCGAGAACAAGAAACATTTTCCCAAAAATGCTGATACGCTTAACGGAAATTTCATAAAGGAGGGAGAGGATTTCCCTTATTGTGGATTCTCTGAACCGTGGGTGAATCGGAAAAGTGGGAAAAGGGAGGTGGGGCTGGAAGTGTTTTTCCAAGAGAAATTAACCCTCAGAGACACAAGCTCAGAGACTGCTAAGACCTCTGAAGAACGAGATTGGGTTGAAAATGTGGATCAGGCAAGCTGGGATCTCCTATTGTCAGCTGGAAGCAATGAAGACGTGCAGGTTTTAAGTAAGAATGCTGGGACTGTTAACCCCTCCGAGTTCATCTCTGCGGCTGATGGGAACACTAGTGCTTGGGTCTGGGAACACGAGGCTGAAATCACTTATAATGTCAAAATAAATAAGAAGTCTGTCAAACTAGGGTCTGGGAATGAGTCTGTCGCAAAAAAATCCACTGATGTAACCCAAATTTCTGATGATGCAATAAAATCTGATTTTGCTTATTCGAATGAGTCCCCCAATGACGAGGCTAATCCAATGCATGACCTTCTAAATCCAAATGAATTAGCCAATAAGAATCAAGATGGGAAAATCGAACCTATCAAAGAAGAAACTATTATCATTAATATAGGCACCACAGAAAACCCAAAAAATATACAAATTGGCTCTACCCTAACTATGCATGAACAGGCAAGCCTATCGGCCCTTTTACGAGAATTTCAAGACGTGTTCGCGTGGTCATATGAGGACATGCCTGGCATAGACCCAGAAATCGCTCAGCATCACATTCCCATTCAAGATGGAGCGAAACCAGTAAAGCAGAGATTGAGGAGAATGTCACCAGAATGGTCATTGAAGGTCAAGGAAGAGGTTACGAAGTTATTAAAGGTGGGGTTTATAAAAGCCGTGGACCAAGCCGACTGGATAGCAAACATAGTACCTGTGCCAAAGAAGGACGGACGGGTGCGAGTCTGCATAGACTATCGGGATTTAAATAAAGCTTGTCCAAAAGACGATTTTCCATTACCACACATAGATGTTCTGGTAGACAATACCGCAGGGAGTGCATTAATGTCATTTATGGACGGTTTCTCGGGGTATAATCAGATACGGATGGCACCAGCAGATATGGGCAAAACGACCTTTACCACCGGATGGGGCACTTATTGCTACACGGTCATGCCGTTTGGGTTGAAGAACGCTGGAGCCACCTACCAAAGGATGGCCACTACTTTATTGCATGACATGATGCACCAAGAGGTTGAGGTGTACGTGGATGATATGATTGTAAAAGCAGAAACTCGAGACGGACATCTGGAAAACCTGAGAAAGTTCTTCAAGCGGATACGAACATACAGTTTAAGGTTGAATCCCCAGAAATGTACTTTTGGGGTCACATCGGGGAAGTTACTGGGGTATATCGTGAGCAGCAGAGGTATCGAAGTGGATCCGCTCAAGGTAAAGGCGATTTTAGAGATGCCACCCCCTAGTACCGAAAAGGAAGTCAGAGGGTTCTTAGGAAAATTGCAGTACATAAGCCGGTTTATCGCGAAGCTCACCCCAACATGCGAACCAATCTTTAAGTTACTCAGGAAGGGAGAGCCGAAGGAGTGGAATGAACAATGCCAGGAAGCCTTTGACACCATCAAGAGATATTTACTAAACCCACCAGTATTGGTCCCTCCTCGCCCTGGGAGGCCTTTACTATTATACTTGTCTCTTTTTGAGGAAGCCCTGGGGAGTATGTTAGCGCAGGAGGACGACCGAAGCTGCGAACGAGCCATATACTACTTAAGCAAGAAGCTGCAGGGGTATGAGGCAAGATATAATGCCATAGAAAAATCTTGTTTCGCCTTGGTTTGGGCCGTGCAAAGATTGAGACACATCTTGTCGAGTTTCGAGGTTTGGGTTATAGCCAGGATGGACCCGCTCAAGTATCTGTTTGAAAAGCCCGTGCTGAACGGGCGGTTGTCGCGATGGTTAGCTCTACTGGCCCAGTTTGAACTAACATATGTCACGCAAAAATCCATCAAAGGGAGGGCCATCTCGGAATATTGCGCTGAGAATCCAATCCCGGGGCAGGCATTGAACGATGAATTTCCTGATGAAGATCTCTTTGTTATAGATTGCGTTGGACCTTGGAAGATGTACTTCGATGGAGCCTCTAATCAATATGGAGATGGAGTGGGAGTTCTTTTAATTACCCCGGATGGGTCTCATATGCCACTGTCGTTTAAATTGAACTTCCCGAACTCGAATAACACAGCAGAGTACGAAGCATGCATTGCAGGTCTAGAGGCACTATTGGTACTAGGGGCAGAGGAGGTAGAAGTATACGGGGATTCAGCTTTAGTAATTTCCCAAGTTCAGAGAATTTGGAAGACCCGAGAAGAGCATTTAAAACCCTATCAGAGTTACTTAGAGAAGTTGGCACAGAAATTCCGAAGGATAACGTTTACCCCGCTTCCTCGAATCCACAACCAGTTCGCGGATGCATTAGCAACCCTAGCTTCGCTTATTCGGATACCCTGCGGAACCCAGATAGAACCATTGGTCGTCCAGCAAAAGTCTAGGCCAGCGCACGAGGAAACGATTGCATTGATTGACGGGGAACCAGATGACGGATATCCTTGGTACCATGATGTTTGGAACCTCTTAGGGAAAGGGGAATACCCAGTAGGGGCCGATAAGAAAGGACGTAGGGCATTACGATTGTTCGCTACACAGTTCATCGTTTGTGGGGGAAAATTATTCAAAAGATCTTACGACGGAATTCATCTGTTGTGTGTTGATCAGAATGTCGGGGAAACCTTAATGAAAGAGATTCACGAGGGGGAATGCGGGACACACATGAACGGAAGAATGTTAGCCAAAAAGCTTATGAGGTTGGGATACTATTGGAGCACCATGGAGAACGATTGCGTAAAATATGTTCGGAGATGTCATCAGTGCCAGGTATATTCCAGTTCCAACTACATGCCACCAGTTGCGTTGCATCAGTTGAGTGCTCCTTGGCCATTCTCTGCCTGGGGCATAGATATTATCGGAGAAATCAAACCAGCTGCCACGGGAGGATACAAGTACATCTTAGTGGCTATTGATTATTTCACCAAGTGGGTAGAAGCGGCTGCCTACACAGAATTGAAGTCCAAGCAAGTGGCTAAGTTCATAGAAGCCAACATTATCTGTCGTTATGGGGTACCACATGAGATCATCTCAGATCACGGCACACAATTCGAGGATGAGGTCAAGCGCATGTTTGAGAAATACAAAATCCAGCACCATCAGTCTTCCCCTTATAGGCCACAAACCAATGGAGCTGTCGAAGCCGCCAACAAGAACGTTAAGACCATCTTGGAAAAGACGGCCGTGACTTACAAAGATTGGGCTGAAAAGTTGCCATATGCATTGTGGGGATATAGGACATCCATAAGAACCTCCACGGGAGCAACCCCATACTCACTGGTGTACGGGATGGAGGCCGTTTTGCCTGTAGAAATGGAAGTGCAGTCGCTACGTGTAGCGATAGAAAGTGAAATTCCAGAAGTGGACTGGATACGGGAAAGGTATGAGCAGTTGGCATTTTTAGAAGAGAAGAGGTTAAAAGCGTCCTATCATGTGCAAGGTTACCAACGCCGTGTGGCCCGAACTTTTAACAAAAGAGTTAGACCACGGAACCTGAAAGAAGGAGATCTGGTACTTAAGGAATTTCGGGCACCAGTGTTTGACCCCCGCGGAAAATTCAAGCCAAACTGGATGGGGCCTTACATCATTAAGACAATCCTTCCCGGAGGTGCCGTTAAGCTCATGGACAGTGATAGTAATGAGTTCACCCATCCAATCAACATGGATAGGCTTCGCAAGTATTATGTGTAGGGAGGAGTGCCAACTTTGTATAATGCGGTGCTCATGTTAATATAATAATTCTTCATTGATAATGGTAAAGACCAGTACATCTTTTGATGCTTATTCGTTAAACTCATAAAAGAAAAAAAAAAGGGGGGAAATGCATAAATGAAACCAAGTCATCCGGGCTCATTCACTAAGTAGAATCATCCTTCGCCCTCTTGCTTGCCCCCTCTTCATCTTCAGCATCCCTCTTCCGCTTGTATGTCTCTTCAGCCTCCACTTCTCTCTCCATGTCAGCAGCTAGCCATGTGTAGTAACTTCCTGACGGGCTGATCACTTTGGGGGCTGAGATACGCCAATATACGGCTTGGTTGTGCCACTCATCCTCAATACGCTCCACTACCCTAGGGGACCATGGACAAGTATACCCAAGATGCCAATACTTGATAGATTCTTGCTTTTCCCCATACTGGCGATGAATACGGAGGGGGGAGTAAAAAGAGACTTCCTTAAGACCAACCATCATGACACAGTAAGAGAGCACGAGCTTCTTCACAGCGTAAGTGACTCGCCACCAGGGGCAGTACCATAAGATCGCGTGGCAAGGAATGGTATCCAGCATCTCTCGGGACTCCTCGACAGACGGGAAAGGGGCTTGCAGCTTTCGGTAACGATAGTGCTGAGGATGATAAGTCCAGACGCTCATCTTTGGCTCAGCAATTAACCGCAGGCGTTCATACAGCCAGATCTGCGAAAAGAAGAGAAGCAGGAGTTATAAATATGCGTACGCACATTTAAATATGCGTACGCACATTTAGTATGTACGTACGCACATTTAGGCAAATTCCAGTAAAAGAAAAAAAAAAAAACGATAACAGGCGGGAAAGACGGGGGATCTCTCGGGAACCTGCAGTAAGAGGGGACTGCCATCGAAGGAGAAGCTCTCGGTGCGCACTACTCGATCCAGACCATTGAGGGTACCGGCAAGAATCATCATACTCGGATTGAAACTTTTTATCTCAGTGAGAGAACGAACAATGAAGGTCTCTATCTTGTTCTGCTCCTCCAAAAAGAAAAGGGTGGCCAAGGCACAAATGCACGCGGCACGCAGGTAAAAGACGCGAGCCTCCCCGGTGGGCATTGGGCGGTTGATAAAATACTGCGACAAGGAAAGGACGTCGATGCGAAAATCCTTCACCCATTGCTTCACCAGCCTCGTAGAAAGTCCGAGAAACCGAGCAACCTCATCTGCAGCGACCTTTTCCGTAACCGGCACGAGCAAACCATTGAAGGCAGTACGACCGAGTATCCCGCCAAAATCCTCGATGGTCGGACACAGCTCGTTACAGTTGAACCGGAACACATGGCGAGACGGGTGCCAAAATTCAGCAGCCACGTGAAGGAAAGGATAGTTAACATCCACCTGACAGTAATGAAAGATGCACGGCAGGCCAAAGAGTTCGTTGAATTCGGCCTTGGCCGAATCACTAAAGGACGTTAGCCATCGGGTAATCGCTTTGTTAAGTTGGGAGGCCTCCATGGATTCTAACTCGTGAAGAAGGAGGCGCAAGGTCGGGCTTGGGTTTATAGGCAGTACCAGGGTTTCCTGGTTTCGTTTTTGGAAAGTTTGAAAATAAGGAAGTAAGGTAAATGTGCGTACGCACATTTCAAAGGTACGTACGCACATTACTTTTGTGCGTACGCATATTTGAGACCAGCATACGGTATGTGCTTACGCGCATGTGTTTTATGCGTACGCACATTTTGTGCGATTGTTTGAAGGTGTTTTGGTGCGGTTTCTAGCTCTTCGGGTATTTAACGCGTCAGCTTGCTTCGTAATATTGATGGGATGGTCGAACTCATAGCACAATTGAAACACAACAAGACAAGGATATAAGTTTCTAAGTTATCCACGCAAGAAAGGGAAGGAGAAATGAGTAAACATGAGCATACAACCCCAAGTGTAAAGTTTAAAACAAGTCTGATCCAAGAAATAAAAAAGAAACAACACAGTCAAAAGTCCGAGGCAGCATCGCTACCCTCGCCACCATCATCATCATCGCCGCTCTCAGCATCCTCACCATGACCCTCCGCCTCCTCCCGAGCTATGACTAGCTGAAGGGACAGATCCGTCACCATCAGCTTCAGGCTGCCCACCAAATGGACCAGGTCTGACACCTCCGGGATAGTCGGCTATCCAAAATAAACAAGGATGGGATCACGTTAGGACATGCATAGCATTTTAACATGTTTTCAAATACAGGGTAAGATGTTGCATACCGCACGGACACCCTCAGGCATGGGATAGCCGAGACAGGAGGACGCCCTGGGAACCATCCGCTCCCCTGGAACACCCCTCGTCTCATGAAAGGGCACGTACCATCCCGGGTACACAGGATCCACGGCTCCGGAAGATGACGCATGTGGGTCCTACAGCAAAGCACGTCATCAGATCAGATAACAGGATTAAAGTGAAAAAGAAGAAAGAGCAGGATATTGACCCACCGTCGAGGGCATGGAAAGACTCGGCATGAGCTGCTCTCTGGCAAAAAGCTCGTAATCAAAATCCTCCCCCATCAGTCTGTCTGTATACGCGATCCCACCCCGCCAGACGGCCAAATCCTCGTCACCGCACTGGTAAGGGAATGCAATATACGGGGGAGGATCCAACGGCACGCGAGGGATCACGCCCATGTCGGCGTCGAACTGCCAAGCTACCCTCTCAGCCAGATAGAAAGAACGGGCGCCGGCGTACTCGAACACCTGTGACACTGAGGTGAGCTCCCACGCCGCAGTGTCGTGCTCAACTGGGGGCAAAGGTGCCTCATCCTCCCAGGGGCGGGGAACGATCTACGAACACATGAGGAATCAGGAAGAGGAATGAAAGAAAACAAAGAAGCGCAGGATTGTGTAGTGATTCTTACCCTCTCGACCACCATCTCGTCGAGGAACCTGCGGGAGCTCAGATGCTGCCGCATACTCACTGCGGGGACTCCCTCCTCCTCAACCTCCTTCCGGAGGTACCTATGAACCCATAGCTGTGGCACAATAAGAACGCAAGTGAGCTGATAGAATAAAACATCATAAGCAAAAAAGATACACAAACGAGGGAAGATAAAGAATCTTACCACCCACACTCTCCAATAACTAAGCATGGAGTTGATAGCACCCCTGCTCAGTGAATCCATGGCGGAAATCAGATGGGCGTAAATGGCGGCGCCCCAGCAGAAACGATCGGCTGTCCCCAGATCCTCCAAGGCCAGCAACCACCCAAAGGAGACAGTCTGTGAAGAGTTGGGGACCAGATAGGCCCCCAAGAGGAACATGATGTAAGCTCGCGCCATGTGGGCTCGGTGCTCGGGGGTATCCTGCGGGTAGGAGAGGTACGCATCATATAGACCGGGGCAAGTAAATGGAAGAACCAGTAAAGGCTATGCCCAGCAGCCGCACTGAAATCTCTGCTCGCTCGTCTGCATCATGATCAAAGGAGAAAGGCTCCCCAGTCATACGCAGCCCGGACAACCGATAGAAATCGTAAGGGGTCATCGTCAGCTCTCGCCCTCCGATATGCAATGTATGCGTGGTATCCCACCACCTCTCAGCTAGGCAGTGGACTATCGCCCTAGGAGTGCGCACGTTCACGTCAGCCGTGATCGCAGAAAAACCGACGGCGTTGACCAGAGCTCTGGTCTCGCCGGTGAGCCGATTCCACCAAGCGCCTGTCTTGGTGAAACTGCCCCTCGTCACAAGCTCAGGTGGAAGCTGCCACAAGAAAAGTCACAGGTAAGTATACAGCACAGGTACGCATTACATGTGTTCTGTTTGCACAATAAAGGTACGTACATTTAAAAATATGCGTACGCATCTTTTTATGTGCGTACGCACTTAGATGAGGCCGAAACAGCACTTGAAGCGCGTACGCACATTTACATGGTCATGATTTGTAAATAGGCGTACGCTTCAATTAAATATGCGTACGCACATTTTGGAGACCATACCTGTTCATTACACCAAGGCGCGTACGCATAAAGGAAAGTGCGTACGCGTTTTATGTTCAGCTGCAGTTTTGCATTTTGTAAATGTACGTACGCATGGAACAAATACTGCGTACGCACATTTACTGTTCAATTTCACCATCGTTCCCATAGTTTCCCGCCCCCACCACAGTCGATCAAGGTCACGTTTTTTCCTCACACCAGGTCACTCAAATCATTCGGCATTAACATTCTTTTGTTGTTCATAGCAGATTTCGCATTTCCTACCCTAGTTATGTTCGAATGAAAAGCAAAAGCGTAGTTTCGGGTTTTGAGGGAGCATACCAGTCCTTGGCGTGCGTAGTGGGAGAGGTGCTCTTTAGGACGATGCACGACCCTCATCACCTCATTCACGATGCGCTTCGGAGCCCATCGCTTCACCGCCGGCTTGCCCTCCTCGCCGCCTTGCGCGCCCTCACGCCGTGCTCGTTTGGGAGCCATTCTTTTGTTGTATCGAAGGATGAGAAGGAGTAAGGTTTGATAAGAGAGAAGAGAGGGATGTAGGGTTTTATGCGAGGGAAGAGAGAGAGAGAGAGAGAATCGTGGGTGAGAAGTTTCCGGAGAAAATGGAGGAGGGGTGTCGGTTTCATAGAGAAGAAGAACAGTCCAGGCGAAACGGCGTCGTTCTGTTTTTATTTTTCTGACATCAAGTAAATATGCGTACGCACATTCACTTTATGCGTACGTGTATTTATTTCCCACGTACGCGCTTTAGTTTTATACGTACGCGCTTTTTATGACAGACCCCCTGTTGCTACTCAAGGCATGTGAATCATGCCACGTACAAATCACTCGACCATACCTTGAGTGTTCAGTGCCGCGTTTCAAAATTCGGCTCATCAGGTCATGATCAGAAATCCCACTCGCGAATTTTCCGTTATCAATTCGACCCGCGAATTGTCCGTTATCTGAAATTCCACCCGCGAATTTCCCAATTCCACCCGTGAATTGTCCGTAATCAGAAATTCAGCCCGCGAATTTCTCGATTCTACCTGTGAATCATCCGTTATCAGAAATTCAGCCCGCGAATTTCTCAATTCCACCCGCAAATTATTCGTTATCAGAAATTCAGCCCGCGAATTTCTCGATTCTCCCTGTGAATCGTCCGCGAATTTCTCAATTTCACCCGTGAATTGTCCGTTATCAGAAATTCAGCCCGCGAACTTCTCAATTCCACCCGCGAATTGTTCGTTATCAGAAATTCAGCCCACGAATTTCTCGATTCTCCCTGTGAATCGTCCGCGAATTTCTCAATTCCACCCGTGAATCATCCGTTATCCGAAATTCATCCCGCGAATTTCTCGAGTCTACCTGTGAATCGTCCGTTATCAGAAATTCAGCCCGCGAATTTCTCGATTCCGCCCGCGAATCAGTTAATCCGCAGCCTCAATTCAACTCATTACTGTTTTTACGGACTTTCTCCCCGAAAAGTCAATACCACGCATAAGAACTACGTTAGGTCTGATCTCTGAAAAGAGTACGTAGGAAAGCAGGCTCATTGTCTGATTCGACCTCATCTCATCTTATGCATACATCAACATTTGTTCCGAAGACTTGAAATATTAGCCGGTAAAAGTGGTCTGTTTCTGGTCTTTCAGTTCCATTCACCCAGCGAATAGAGCTGAAAGAAGGGGCAACTGTTAACACCCCATTTTGTACCGCCTAAATATTTCAAATCCACCTCGTTAAGCCCAATGATGAAGGGTGACCCAAATCGAATAACTAACAAGCAATCCTCGAAAAGCTAATGTGATCGCAGCCGGAGCCTGACCCAAAGAGTTGAGAAGCCCAGTCCAACCCTTTATGCGTACGCAGTATCCTAATGTGCGTACGCACATTACATTTGTGCGTACGTAGGATATTTTCCAGAATTCGAATCTTCCCTCCATTTCCCTCTATTACCTTATATGAATCGAACTTGCCTTGATCCAACCTGTGACGGCTGGAGAAGCCAGAAACCCTAATCTACCTACCACCAAAACCCTAATACCTTGCCTATATAAAGACTACTTTCTCATATGATGAGGGGATCCTGGACCACCACTTGGAAAGCTCGATAAAACCCTAAGGACTCTTAACCTGAAACAAAAAGGGCGGCGGCTGCGATTACGGAGGCTCGGAGGAGAGATTCTTGCTAGTGCATTCATTGGGATTCACCCAAAACCTGAGGGTAACGTCTTTTATGATTCAGTTCTTTGAATGTTAGGATAATCATTAATTATTCCTCCTAGCATGTTTTTTTATCATGCGTATTTTCATTGAATGCCGTGATTTCAGATTTATTCAAGTGCTTTCAATCAAATGTTGCATGACCGGATCTACACTTTATATTATGTTCTAGCATGTTTAGTATCATTTAAATATGTCTTTGCATGTTAATCAATGTAATGTTTAAAGTGCATAAATTCGCGGTTAGATTCAGGGTGTAATGATATTTGCATGTAATTAGGATTCTGTAATCTGGATTAAAATAGCATGTGCAATTTCAGCATGTTTCTGTTATTTTCGAATCTGCCATGAAATATGCGTACGTATAAATTAGATGTGCGTACGCACCTTGTGTTTGTGCGTACGCATATATATGATGCTGTACTAACCCATTTTTTCTGCAGACAGCGATAAATCCTTCTTCTCTTCTTCTTTCACAGCCACTGTTTATTCTGCGCACTAATTTTATTTTCTGTTTAGTTATTTATTTATATGTTTTTATTCACATAATGTCATCCTGTGTGCCATTTGTTGTTTGAGATATCTGTCGCATGAATAGGGGTTGAACCCAATTGATCTTTCTCGTTAATTAAAGCCAATAAAATGCGTGTGGAGGCCGGATTCAGCCGGGCGTTGTCGGGTGCCTAACACCTTCCCGACAACGTACCTTAACTCCGAACCTTGATTCTCTTGGTAATGACGAGTGGGCCTCTTGCTAGGGGTCAATCGGTTCCCGGGGCCCAACCGGGTGGCGACTCCCTCTCCGCCCTAATCACACCCGTGGTTAGCGGCGTACTCCTGAGCCGGCGTGGTTCAGGACGCGGCGCTCACAGAGGTGACACGGCTTTGAATAGACGTAGGGATCCCTTGTTGGCGACGCCCTAGCCCCATGCCTGGAAAGAAACTCATCTTTCTCATTATTTCACCGACGTGCAAGTTGCCATGGGGGCCAAAGTCCAAGGGTATTAATTCACCCTTTTCGAGCTCTTTTTCAATGCATTGGACATAGTCAAACCCAGATAGCGGTATCGCTGCTGATTCAGGTTGTATCTCACATATAGGCACACCTGCGAGTTTCAATTCATAGTCCCCTTGAAGTGTTACTATGGCTCCTTCATAAGGAAACTTCACCTTTTGATGGAGTGAAGATGGCACAGCCCCAGCAGGATGGATCCAAGGTCGGCCCAACAACAAGTTGAAACATGACGGCACATCCAACACTTGGAATTCTACCCTAAATTCAGTGGGTCCCATGATAAGAGGCAAAGTAACTACCCCTATTACTTCTCGGCGGGTGTTGTCATAAGCTCTTACGGTCTGCCCAGATGGCGTGAAATCAGTGGGTCCCAAACCCAAAACAGTGGCAGTTCGGAGAGGACATACATTCAATGCGGACCCTGTTGGGAATCGAACAAGAGGGAAAAATAGAAGTGCGGAATATAAAAAATTTTTCCTACGATTCCCAATCCCATGAATCTAACTATGCATAACACAAAATCAAACCCTAACTACAAAGAGGGTTAGAACACTTACAGAATTTTTGTCTTCTCCTTTTTGCTCCAAGCTTTGATTCCGGACAGCGGTGAATGAGCAGCCCAAGTGTGCTGCCTCCAACGGTATCCACACCTAGCTAGAGCTTCAAGTCCTTTCTTTCTTCTTCCTTGTTGTTGCTAGAGGTGGAGAAGAGAGAGAGAGAGAAGAGAGCCTCCAAGGGGCTGGACGGCTAGGGTTTATTGTGCAAGCCTATCTTGCCATGTGACACATAAGTGTGACTTATATAGGCAGCCCACTAAAGGGGGCTGGCCATGGGGAAGAAACCCTAATAGGGTTATGTGTAATTACACTTAATTGCACATTAACCCCTATTATTTGTATCAAATACAAATAGGCCTATAAAGAACTATTCTTTATTCACTAAAACCCTTTCTCTCATAGACTTTAAAGCCCTTCTTGCATGATCAGTGTGTGACCCATTGGGTTCACATCATTAAGTAGTAGGAATAGCACGAGGTGTGCACAATGGAACTCTTTCCATTTAGGGTCTAATTGGAACTCCTTCCAATTCCCTAATTGATTATAACTCACTTATATCAATTAAGGCTTCTACTAACCATGAGTAACACCTAGCATATGGCTCATGGTGTGGTCCTTAATGAGGTGAATAGTCATTTACAAAGAACCCTTCTGTTATAGTTTATAGGTTACAATTGCATCCTTCCTTCAACACAATGTCTCCAATTGAACTAATAGGACATGGAAGTCTGTCAAGTCCCTAGTTCAATTACTTTATACTCATTCATAGATATCAACTCATTGATGAACTCATGAAACTCTTTTTATATTCATCCTACCATGGCCATGGATTTAATGAGTTATATTATGAATGCTATATGAGACATTCTCTCTCTTTTTCCTGAGAGTGATGGATCCCTTGTTGATCACTCACATGCCTTCATACACATAGCAGTAGGGCCAATGAACACCTTTGCAGACCCCTGAATAGGATCTGCACTTAGTGTTATCAAACTTCTAAAGCTACATGCATAAGGCAACTATGGTGTCTCAGGTCTAAGGATTACTTGTACCACTATAACAATGAGAAACTGATTGACAGGCAGGATAAAACTCCATTCAGTTTATCTCATATCTTTGGTCACATTCAGTGTACCTATTCTTATAATAGGCACCCACTTGTTGGTTGTAGTGTCTCCACACAAATAGCTTGAGACTAGCTATCCTCCTATAGAGTCAACCTAGCAAGTGCTAGTCCTATGGTTCATTACTGTCCATCATAGTGAACCTTCAACTAGGAATGCTTAAGGAGTTTAGTACAGAGATATATCTATAGTCTCAAAATTACAACTCTTTGTAATTCCATATTCTCAACTCTAACTCCATGGACATATTATGTAAATATAAATGATGCATATAAACATAATAGAATAAGCCCTTTTATTAAATCAATAATAAATGTGACATACATAAATGAAATCAAATGATTGTTCCTAATCCCTAAACAATCATCTCTATGATTGGCTCTAGGGCATAATCCTAACAATAGTGTCAACGGTCACATAGAGAGCTTGAGAATGGCTCGGCCCGCTTTTAGGTAGGTCTACATCGGTGAACACGATGGTTGAGTTCTTGGGAGTTGGATTCACCAAATGTACCAATCCCTCGGGGGATGTGTCAACAGGCACTTGTATCTGATTCAACAGTTTCAACACGGTCTGTCTGTGCTTATGCGAGGCCATGAGCAAGCCCCAAATAGTAATGTTGGCATTGGTCTTCTTCAGCTGCCTAAGCACTTCATCCTCTTCTTCTTGCAAGCTAGGACGCCTCTGCCCTTCCAAATCTTCCAACAGATTTTCAGATTCTAGGTGGGGGGGCTTCAAATGACGACCCCCTCTGGTTATATGGTCCAACTCATCATCGCTAGCCCATATGTCATGGACTTCCTCGGAGTCATTCATTAAGTCATCCCATTCTATCATGTCAATGCTCTCCATCTCTGTCGGCAAGTCATCCCAACCTGAAGGGACTATCGGCTCATCTGATATCGGACTTGGGCTTGAGTACAGCACATAGTAATCATATTTCCCCGACGCTTCACCTAATAGGCCAACCTGAGGATCCCCTGCTTCATATCTTTCTTTCCGCTCTTGTTGGATAGATTTCTTTGGCAACAACAAAACCTTTTGGTCAATGAGGTCTTGGATGATCTTCTTTAGTATAGAACAAGCCTCGGTGTCATGGCCGGGTGCACGATAGTATTGGCAATATTGGTGAGGGGTTGATGGTCTTGGCTTTGGTGGAAGTGGCATGATAAGGCTGTTATTGCGGCAAATGGTGAAGAGACGGGTTAAGGTCATGGGGAGCGGAGTGTATTGTCTTATGGGATGGCGAGGGCGAGAGGATTCAACCCCAATGGCATTTATGGTGTTAGGTGGGGGTGTGTTGTTGTGTGATGGGAGAGGATTACGGGTGACATTTGGACGGGTTGGTGGTGAAATGACTTGCTTGTCAATGAGGTCTTGGACTTGGTGGCGAAGGCGAATACAGCGATTGGTGGCATGGCCTTTGGATTGGTGGTACTTGCAGTACTCATTCTCATTGTAGCTCTTGGGTAAGGGATTTGGTGGAGGTCTTGGGTCGAGTGGCTTCAATAGGTCACGACTTATGAGCTTTTCAAGGACTCTTTCGAGTGGCATGAATAGGTCAGTGAATTGGCGAGGTGGGTTGACATCATTGAGAGAAAAGGGTCGGATTGGTTGAGTTATGGTGTTGACCTCGGCATTGTTCTTCCCAGTAAAGTTTGTCTTGCGACTCCTCGCTTCCTCAGTCTTGATTGTCCCATCATTGATAGCATCTTCAACCTGCGTGCCAGCCCCAATGAGAGCTTTGAAATTTGGGAAATAGTGGGCAAATAGGTGTTTGTGATACACGGGCAGCAGGTTCTTAACCACTAACTGAATTTGGTCCTCCTCATTCGGCCTATCCGTCATTCTCGACGCCTTTTGTCTCCACCTTGTAATGTAAGCGGAGAAAAGTTTCATGAGCCCCTTGCTTGGTAGTTTCTAGGTCCCTTCGAGTAACGTCCACCTCTGTGTTATACTTGTAGTGCTCTGAAAACTCATTGCATATGTCTTCCCAAGTCCGGGTTCTATTCTCATCCAAGGATAAGAATCATTTCAAAGCAGAAGTGGCCAAGGTTTCATGGAACATTTGAGCTAAAAGCTCGTCAGTAGCCCCTCGAGGGTGCATAGCTCGCACGTACATCTTCAAATGAGTCTTAGGGCAACCCGTCCCATCGAACTTTTCTAACTCCGGCATCTTGAATTGTAGTGGAATACGAGCCGTTGGAAACAGGGATAGAGTCCGCACATCGACCATGTCATCAGCCCTGCGAATCCCTTTTATGGTTCTCTCCAAAGCTTCTACCTTGCTAGCTAACACGGAATCACTGCTAGTACCTTTCCCCTTGGCTTCCCCTTCTAGGTTGGTGACCTCAGGTTTCGAGCTACTTTCCCTCCTTGTCTTGGTGTTCTCATTGGATTGAGGTCCCTCTTCGGTGCCAGCCCCATGAGGTATACCCGAGGAATGGGCCTTAGAGCCATTTTGTTCAAGATCCGCCATCTTCTGTTGGTTCTCTTGAGCCATTTTCAATGCGGTATCGGATGTCTCGGCGGTATGGTCAAGCTTGGCCATGATGGCTTTCAGGCAAGCCTCAAGGTCAAAGTGCCCCTCACTGGTTCTTTCGTCGGCCATGTCTGTCTGATGGGTAGACTCAACACTCACTAGACGCCCTCGTGGATTGCGGATCCAAGCCAGCACGTCTATGGATAGAAAAGTTTTAACCTTTAGCCTAAGGATCTGTCCTAAACCTCCATATTTTCCTTAATGAATTCTGTCTGTACACCATGTTCAATTAATTCATTCCTTTTATCCAATTACCTTTACAGGGGTCATGGATTAAGGGTATGTTTTAAAGAATAGGGCATAGAGTCCTTCAATTAGGTTTAATTAATCCCCTAGGACTAGCACATCACAAACATAGCTTTACATCCTATTTCCTTAATTTATTCCTCCTAACCCATGGCCTTAACGAAGGCTAGGGTTTAAAGGTCTATATTAAGGGCATAAGATATAAAGCCTCACACCACAAACACGGCATAGCATCATTACAAACAATTGTGGGTGCATAAGGTGAGACCGTAGTGTCCTACAAGTCTGTCTATATAGACTAATGATAAGGGTAGGCTAGGGTCCTTCACTTGCTTGAGCAATCCTTATACCTAACCACATGTGGCATCAGGAACGCCGCGTGGGTCCAGCAGTACGTGATTAACTCATTTAATATACCCAAGGGCAAGCCCAAGGGTACTAGGCAAGAGAGGTTGATAGCTTTCGCCCCAACACATGGAATCAGGAAAACCAAGGTTGAGACTAGGCCGATCGTTGGCAAGGATACATCGAGGGACATCGATCCTAACATGCAAGAGTTTGCGCACACAATGCAATAAATGAAAGCACACAATCAAGCGGATGCAATGTGATTGATTTTAATTAAACATAAGAAATTAACCTAGCCCATTTAAACTTTATAGAGTCTAGCCCACAAATCCCCAGTGGAGTCGCCAAACTGTGAACCCCGGAAATTGGGCCCACAAGGGATTGAAAGAAAATGGGTTTGAAAAAGAAAAAGGAAAGGAGTCGCCACCTTATTTTTTAAAGGAAACAAGGAAAACCCTAAAAATAGTTTGTTTTAGGAAAACAATTTGAATGACTCCATAAAAAAGGAAAGGCAAAAACCAATCTTTTGAAAACCAAAGAAATCGGGGATTCGGAGGCTAAGTTATGACATGGGAAGGTTCTAGGCAAAGCCTATAGGCACCCATGTCACCCTTTCGGTCTCTCAGTTCATTTGGGCTAAATCAAGATCTTTCCATACAAAAATCAGCAAGTATATCATCACAAGAATTGCATGCATATCATATATTTCATTCATCCATCCATGCATAATAAGCACATAAAAACAGAAAAAGAAAAAGAAGAAAAGAAAACAAAAATAAACCTAGGATGCTTGGATCCTAGAACGGACTTGAGCCTCACGAAGAGCGCCTACGTACCATGCAGCGAAATACATGGATCAAAGTCCACGTAGTTCGATTAGAACTAAGGTTAAATCCTAATACAAACCTATGGTAAAAACCCTAGGTTTCCTTATTTGATCAAAAGAGAATTGATAGAAAGTTTGATTTTAGGAAAGAAATCCACAAAATAGAAACCTTAATAAAAACCAAAATTTTGTTTATGAAGGAAACCTCTAATTAAACCATAGGATCATATTAAAAATTAACCCTAGATAGGGAGAAGAGAATGAGTTAAGAAGAAAGGTGAATTGGGGCACCTTCACACCCACTTACCTGAGCGCAATTACTCCAAACATTAGCTATTTCAGACATAAGCAGCCCTATTTGCCATAGGACAAATACCACACCTATTTGCACCCTTACAAGTGCTCAAAACCATGCGAAAACACTAACATACAAATCTGGACAGAATAGTATTATGACCTAAAATCATCCACTAAGCATGCCAATAGCAAAAACAGAGAACAATAATAAGTCCTAACATATTCCTAGAACCATATCATGCATAAAAACCCTAAAACATACTAACATGCATGCAAAACTATCATGTTTACTCCATATGCAAGACATATACAGCAAACACGAAGAAAAACCAAATAAAAAAGTCTACTTTATCATGCTATATGAAAACAAACACAAAACAATGACTCTAAAACCCTAAACTCACAAATATGCTTAAAAACTCACAAGACATACTTTAATCATGCTAAAACCAAACTAAACAGAAATTAAATCATGCATATTAACTAACTAAAGCAATATAACATGATGAAAATCTTAACTCTAACATGCAATGACACTAATCCTAGCACAAGGACAAACAGGAGCACAAGAATCATAACTATGCATTAAAAACCTAAAGGACAGCCCTAAAGCATGCTAAACAGTAGATAAAAAATAGATATTCCATGTATATTAACTAGCTAGAGTGTTAATACATGATAAAAAAGTAACCTTTAACATGCAATAAGCCTAACCCATATGAAAACCTAGTTTAAGCTTGAATAGAGAAGGAGAATACCTTAGGAAGGGCCTTCCTTTGTGTTTGTAATTGTTCGTGGCTCCTCAGGTCTTTAGAGTGAATCAAACCAACACGAATCCTCCTCTTTGTCAAAGTGGTATCACAGCAAAGAGATCAAAACTCACTCAACTTTGAAAAGAAAATAGAAAACAAAAAGAGAACAAGAGAAAAGAAAAGTGATTTTCGACACTTTGCAGCAGCAGCAACTTCAATCGCGTTGTTGGGTATGAAAACGTTGGATTTGGACAAAGCTTGTGAAATACAAAGTTGTAGAGAATTGAATTATCTTTCTAACAAGACCAATTTCATCAAATTCTGACTTCGGATGAAAAAGTTATGATTAAAATACGACTGCTGGTTTTCAGAAAATCTGCTGCTGAATTATGACGAATTTCACTCCCTCCAAACCCTCCTCTCCTCTCCCCTTGTTTAAAGACATTAAGAGAGTATTTATAGCTGAAATCTGGAGTTTCCCTTTCCTTCCTAGACTAGGTTTCCTTGGAGAATAATCAAAAGGTATTTTATAATGATAAAAGACTTCTAATCTGAATAGGAAAAGGAAATTGTCTTTTATAAAAATTGGGAGACTGACCGCTAACACGCATGCACATGTATCGTATGTGCGTACACACACTCATCACATACGTACACGTGTTAGTGTCATGATAAAAATGGCTAATTTAATAAAATAATTTTCTTTTCATTTTAACCAAAAATCTCATGCTGTGATTCGCACTAATTCTTCAAGGATAATCCGTAAATAACCACACTAAACTCATCATCAGGCCATATCAAAATTGAACTTCATGAAACACTTTTGAGGGTAAAATGATGACTAATGAAAGTCAATTTGAAAAGATTTGGTTGGTAATTGTGAGTCAATTAGAGCTAACCCAAGGAAGGGTCAATTAACCAACTTGAACTACATCGAGCCATTTTAATCCCGAGCCATTGACTTACCAAATTGAAGCTAGAAATACCTCTTATGCATCCATATGAACTCCAATTGACAATTTGGAGATCATTTCAAGGTCAAATGAAAAGTTTGGGACTTAAAAGACGATTATGCCCCTCAAGTCACAAAAGCTCTTATTATCCCTCAAGATCAACTTCAATTTGAACCAAAATTCATATCCATTGTCCTTGTGACTCTAGAAAACTAATGCAAGTGACTAGACTCAAAAACAAAACAAAAACATGCATGAAATGATGAGCCCTAGTAAGGTGGTGCAAAAATGGGGTGTGACACCGATCATTATGGATTAAAAATGAAATCTAATTCTCTATTTAATTTTTATATGTAGTTCATAGAAATGGCTCACCTCAACCCGTTATCCAAAATATTGGACATCAACCGTTTGACTGGACCAAATTGTCTTGATTGGCTTTGGAATCTAAAAATTGTTTTGGATTCCAAGAATCTTACCTATGCACTTCATAATCCACTTCCCATTGCTCCTGTTGAGGCTACAACTCAGCAAGAGAAAGATGCTTACCAGAAGCGCATGGATGACGATCTCATGGTAAGGTACTATATGATGGTATTTATGAGTCTCGAGCTTAAGAAGCAACACGAGTCCATGGGAAGTGCTTACGAGATTTTTATCAACATACAAGAGTTGTATGGGAAAGAATTCTTGCTTGAATTTAATGAAGCTGCTACTTCCAAGTCTAAGCTCAAGCCCAAGGGCAAGGGTATAGGCAAGGGTAAGAGTACCCGGAGGAAGAAGAAAGGTAACAACAAAGCTAAAGGAACCTGTTTTCACTACGGCAAGGATGGGCACTGGAAACGTAACTACCGGGGGTATCTGGATACTCTAAAGAACCAACCTTTAGAAGGTATGGATCATGCTCTAAACTAAATGTTAGTTCTGCTTCCACTTGGGTACTTAATTCTGATGTGAATTTTGAATTCCATGTAGAATCTAGTGGGAAGCAGAAGGCAGAGTAAAGGCAGATCAACTCTACAAGTGGGGAATGGAGCAAACGTTGCTGTATTAGCTGTGGGGCTTGTTGCTTGACTCTACCTAATGGAGTAGTTTAGAAATAATAGTTGACTATCTTTACATTCCAGAAGTTATTAGAAACATTAATTTTATTTCAGTTTTATCTAAACGAGGTTTTAGTTTGATTTAATAAATGTTTTCTATTAAATGAAGAGTTCATTACTTCTGGAGTTTATGTGGATGGCCTTTATTTTCTAAACTTTATTGCAAATATGAATTGCAATGGAGCATGATAGTTCTAAATTGAATGCTAATAAACCTAAGAGAACAAGATATACATAATAATGTATGTAGAAGTTTCTCTTACTTTACAACCTTTACCAATGATTCATTCTAGGTTTGGGTGTGTATACTTAATGAAGTACAAGTCTGAAATATTTGAAAGGTTCAAAGAATTCAAATATGAAGTAGAGAAACAAACCGGTAAAAGTATTAAAGCTCTTCGATTGGATCAAGGAGGCAAATATTTAACCGGTCAATTTTCAGATCAACTTGTTCAAACGAGCATTCAATCACAATGGACACCTCTTGGAACACCATAACTTAATGGTGTGTCAGAAAAGAGGAATAGAACCTTATTGGATATGGTTAGGTCCATGATAAGTTACAATGACCTAATATTATCCTTATTAGGATATGCCCTAGAAATTGCCACGTACCTGTGAAACAGAGTTCAAACCAAGGCTGTCCCTTAAGACCCATATGAGATATGGAAAGGGAAGCACCAAACCTTAAGCATGTTAAGGTATGGGGTTGCACTACATATGTAGAGATATATAATGCAACCAAATTGGAAATCAAGATAACTTAAATGTAGGTTTGTGGATTACCCTAAAGAAAGTTTAGGATATCATATCTATTATCCTGCTAAACAAAAAGTGTTTTATTAATAAGTTTGCAATCTTTCTTGAAAAAGAGTTTATTCAAAAAGGAGGCAATAACAGGAAAATAGAACTCAAAGAGTTGTCTAATGAGACATAAACCAACATTGATACAACCCTTGTCCCTGTTGAGACAGAACCCATCATTGTACCATGATTGTACAAAGGGTTAGTGGGAGTGTGATCACATTTATGGTCCTATAAGTGAATGACATTCTACTTATTAGGGAATAATGTAGAGACGTTGTCAAAAGTGAAAAATTGGTTTTTCACAAGAATTTCTCCATAAAAGATTTGGAAGAAGCATCCTATATTCTGGGAATAGAAGTCTATAGAGATAGATCTTAAAGGATGCTAAGTCTCTCCCAATCGATGTACGTAGACAAGATTTTGAATGGGTTCAAAATGCATGATTTCAAGAGAAGTCTAATTCCTGGTAGACATGAAATCAAGTTATCTAAAAGCACATGCCATGCTGTGTACATTACCATATATCAGTTTTGCTATAAATGTTACGAGCAGATATCGGGTAGACCCAGATAAGGAACACTGGGAAGCAGTCAAGGCTATCCTTAAGTTCTTGAGAAGAACTAAAGGACCTATGCCTTGCCTATGGAGAAAGAAACTTGAAATGGTTGGTAGAACGAATACAGATTTTAATCTGACGATGATGATAGGAGATCAACATCGAGGTATGTTCTCACCTTAAATGGTGGAGCTATAAATTTGAGCGCATTGCTGCATGTTTGGATGAGTAAGTTCATTGCAGAACTAGGAGTGGTTCCTAACATTGAGAAGCCTTTACTATTGTTTTTGTGACAACAATAAGGCTAGTGCTTAAGACAAGGATCCACGGTCTCATCAAAAGTCCAAACTTTAAGCGGCGATTCCAAGTGATTAGAGAGATCATTGGAAGAGATGACATATACATATGGAAGTTTAATACAACAGAGAATAAAGAATACCCCTTCACTAAGGCTATAACCCAAGTGTGTTGGATCACCACCAACAGGATATGGGTATGAGATACATGGCGGATTGGCTATAGTGCAAGTAGGAGATTGTTAGGATTATGCCCTAGAGCCAATCATAGAGATGATTGTTTAGGGATTAGGAACAATCAATTGATTTCATTTATATATGTCTGTCACACCCCATTTTTGTACCACCTTACTAGGGCTCATCATTTCATGCATGTTTTTGTTTTCTTTTTGAGTCTAGTCACTTGCATTAGGTTTTTAGGGTCACAAGGACAATGGATATGAATTTTGGTTCAATTCGGAGTTAATCTTGAGGGATAATAAGAGTTTTTGTGACTTGAGGGGCATAATCGTCTTTTAAGTCATAAACTTTTCATTTGACCTTGAAATAATCTCCAAATTGTCAATTGGAGTTCATATGGATGCATATGAGGTATTTCTAGTGTCAATTTGATAAATCAATGGCTCGGGATTAAAATGGCTCGATGTAGTTCAAGTTGGTTAATTGACCCTCCTTTGGGTTAGCTCTAATTGACTCACAATTACCAACCAAACCTTTTTAAATTGACTTTCATTAGTCATCATTTTACCCCCAAAAGTGTTTTATGAAGTTCAATTTTGATATGGAAAGCATTTGGTTTGACCCTATGTGCATGCCTATGCTTAGTAAAGGTAGAGCATAGCGGTTAACCGCCTTGTTCAAACCTAACCATGCCGCCATGGTTAGTGGTTTTCACCCTAAAATGTTCAAAAACATATTCCTCATCGAAACACAGTCGTTTTGGCTTTTGTTTCATCAAAATCGAAGTTCATTTGGTCCCTGAAACACTCCTAGAAGGTAAGGGAGTCCAAAAAAAAGCAGAAAGCTGATGT
The DNA here is from genome assembly GCA_039720395.1 of Liquidambar formosana. Lineage (NCBI taxonomy): Eukaryota > Viridiplantae > Streptophyta > Magnoliopsida > Saxifragales > Altingiaceae > Liquidambar > Liquidambar formosana. The sequence goes on from JBBPBK010000368.1 coordinate 27,469, forward strand.
GGGCTCGGGTGACCACCCAAGCCTGGGCGGCTAGCCGCCTGGGCCCAGGTAGCTAGCCGCCCAGCCTTGGGTGGTCACCCGAGACCACTTTCCTATTTCCCCCATGATTCCTTGCTAAAGCGGACTCTTGCCTATTTTGACGTATTTGGGCTCTTTTGGACGGGTTTCCTTCTAATTTTTGGTAACTCCTGAGTTACTTAAGCCCCAAGGGGGTCTCTAATAGCCCTTGGATTAATTTTTAGGGTTTTAATCTCAGCCATTGGTTAATCCTAATTGAAGTCTGTAAATACCCCCTATGCTTCAGCACAAGGGGAGCCACTTTATGCCTAAAAACCTAAGTGTTTGAGAGAGAATAAAAGAAAGAGACTTGAAGGAGAGCTGGAATTCTTGCTGTAGCCTTGGAGAGGATTGGTTCAAGTCATCCATAAGAGCAAGGGAGAGTTTCTACAGCAGCAAGGAAGTTTCTTCTTAAGGTATTCCTCCCTCTTCATTTATGCTGAATATAGGTTTTCATATAGGATAGGCTTATTGCATGTTAAAGGTAGCTTTTTTATCATGTATTAACACTCTAGCTAGTTAATATACATGGAATATCTACTGTTTATCATAATCTTAGCATGCTTTAGGGCTATCCTTTGTGTTTTTGTGCATAGTTATGATTCTTGTGCTCCCGTCGTCCTTGTTTTAGGATAGTGTCATTGCATGCTAGTGTTAGGGTTTCTTATCATGTTTTATTGCTTTAGTTAGTTAATATGCATGATTAGGGTTCTATTTAGTTTTATTTTAGCATGTTTAAAGTTTGTCTTGTATGTTTTTAAGCATATTTGTGAGTTTAGGGTTTTAGAGTCCTTGTTTTATGTTAGTTTTCATACAGCATGTTAAAGTAGGTCTTTTTATTGGTTTTTCTTCATAGTTGCTGTATATGTTTTTCATATGGAGTAAATATGATATTTTTGCATGCATGTTAGTTCATTCTAGGGTTTTTATGCATGATATGGTTCTAGGATTGTGTTAGGGCTTATGAAAGTTTGCTGTTTTTGTTATTGGCATGTTTAGTGGATGATTTTAGGCCTTAGTACTATTCTGTCCAGATCTGTATGTTAGTGTGTTTGCATGGTTTTGAGCACGTTTAAGGGTGCAAATAGGTGTGGTATGTGTCCTATGGCAAATAGGGCTGCCAATGCTTGAAATGGCTAATGCTTGGAGCTATTGCGCTCAGGTAAGCGGGTGTGAAGGTGCCCCAATTCACCTCCCTTCCTTAACTCTTTTTCTTCTCCCTCTTTAGGGTTATTTCCTAATATGAGTTTATGGTATAATTAAAGGTTTCCTTGTTAAATAAAATTCTTGTTTTTGTTAAAGTTTCCATATTGTGGATTTCTTTCCAAACTCAAACTTGGTTTATCTATCATATTCAACTCTTTTTTCAAATAAGGAAACCTAGGGTTTTTACCATAGGTTTATATTAGGATTTAACCCTGTTCTAATCGAACTACGTGGACTTTGATCCATGTATTTCGTTGCATGGTACGTAGGCGCTCTTTGTGAGGCTCAAGTCCGTTCTAGGATCCAAGCATCCTAGGTTTATTTCTTTTCTCTTTTCTTTTCTTTATTTTCTGTTTTTATTTGTTTGTTATGCATGGATGGATGAATGGAATATGTGATATGCATGCAATTCTTGTGATGATATACTTGCTGATTTTTGTATGGAAAGATCTTGATTTAGCCCAAATAAACTAAGAGACCGAAAGGGTGACATGGGTGCCTATAGGCTTTGCCTAGAACCTTCCCATGTCATAACTTAGCCTCTGAATCACCGATTTCTTTGGTTTCCAAAAGACTGTTTTTGCCTTTCCTTTTTAAACATGGAGTCATTCAAATTGTTTTCTTAAAACAAACTATTTTTAGGGTTTTCCTTGTTTCCTTTAAAAAATAAGGTGGCGACTCCTTTTCTTTTTCAAACCCCCAATCCAATCCTTCTTCTTTTTCACCAACCCTTGTGGGCCCAATTTCCGGGGTTCACAATGTCACATTTATTATTGATTTAATAAAAGGGCTTATTCTATTATGTTTATATGCATCATTTATATTTACATAATATGTCCATGGAGTTAGAGTTGAGAATATGAAATTACAAAGGGTTGTAATTTTGAGACATTAAATATATCTCTGTACTAAACTCCTAAATCATTCCTAGTTGAAGGTTCACTATGATGGACAGTAATGAACCATAGGACTAGCATTTGTTAGGTTGACTCTATAGGAGGATAGCTAGTCTCAAGCTATTTGTGTGGAGACACTACAACCAACAAGTGGGTGCCTATTATAAGAATAGGTACACTGAATGTGAACAAAGATATGAGATAAACTGAATGGAGTTTTAACCTGCCTGTCAATCAATTTCTCATTGTTATAGTGGTACAAGTAATCCTTAGACCTGAGACACCATGGTTGTCTTATGCATGTAGCTTTAGAAGTTTGATAACACTAAGTGCAGATCCTATTCAGGGGTCTGTAAGGGTGTTCATTGGCCCTACTGCTATGTGTGTGAAGGCATGTGAGTGATCAACAAGGAATCCATCACTCTCAGGAAAACGGGAGTGAATGTCTCATATAGCATTCATTGAATATAACTCATTAAATCCATGGGCCCATGGTAGAATGAATATGGAAAGGAGTTTCCATAAGTTCATCATTGAGTTGATATTAATGAATGAGTATAAAGTAATTGAACTAGGGACTTAACAGACTTCCATGTCCTATTAGTTCAATTGGAGACATTGTGTTGATGGAAGGATAGAATTGTAACCTATAAACTATAACAGAAGGGTTCTTTGTAAATGACTATTCACCTCATTAAGGACCACACCATGAGCCATATACTGGGTGTTACTCATGGTTAGTAGAAGCCCTAATTGATATAAATGAGTTATAATCAATTAGAGAATTGAAAGGAGTTTCAATTAGACCCTTAATGGAAAGTGTTCCATTGTGCACAACTTGTGCTGTTCCTACTACTTGATGATGTGAACCCAATGGGTCACACACTGATCATGCTAAGAAAGCTTGATTGTCTATGAGAGAAAGGGTATAAGTGATTAAAGAGAAGTTCTTTAAGGGGCTAATTTGTATTTGATGCAAACTAGTGGGCCAATTGTGTAATTAAGAGTAATTACACAAATTCCACTAGGGTTAGGAATCCCCCTATGGCCGGCCCTATTAATGGGCTATATAATGCCCATTATGTGGGGATCACATAAGGACAATTCATTCTCCCAAGGGCTGGCTGGAAAAATTACAGCTCTCCTTCTCTCTCTCTCCCTCTTCTCCACCTCTAGCAACCATAAGGAAGAAGAAGGAAAGGACAACAAGCTCTAGCTAGGTGTGGATACCGTTGGAGGCAGCACACTTGGGCTGCTCATTCACCGCTGTCCGAAGACAAAGCTTGGAGCAAAAAGGAGAAGACAAAGCTTGGACCATAAAAGAGAAGACCATATCAAACTATAAGTAATTCTACCCTCTTCTAGTTAGGGTTTTTGTTTTGTATTAAGCATAATTAAGATTCATGGTTTTGGGAATCGTAGGAAAAATTTTAATTCCGCCTTTGTAGTTTTTCCTCTCTAGTTCGATTCCCAACAGTGTAGATGAAGAAATTGTAGTTAGTATGGATTTGATGAGTAGAAGTCGAATCTTTACTTTCCGTTATGTCTTAGGATACTCGAAGTTGACTTTGGTTTAACCTCGACATAACCTTGGGGAGTAAAGATTGGACGTTTGCATGTCCTAGGTATCCCTCGTCTATAAGGGACAACTCCTAAGAAATAGTGCTGATGTAGCTTACCTGGATTCTTATGAGGACATTACTCAAGCCTTGTAGCCTGTCTTAATTACAAATGGGTAGAAATAAAACTTCTCAACCCCTAGTCTTGGCTTGGGTTTCGCAAGCATTCCTCCGTCTCCATTTGAGTCATTCTTTGTTGGGTAACCTTGATGCATTGTTTGATGGTGGGTTGATTGCAAGCCTCCGGATGGATTTATTTTGTGCAATGTACCTCTTTTAGGGTTATTGAACCCTTAGGTTGGATGTTTGGAAAACTTCTAAATCAGACTTGATGTGGTGATATTGATCACCATCCTAGGGTGGTTCAAATGCATGATTTGCAAGGGCCGTAGGCACGAGGTGCCCATTTGGCCGCATAGACTCTTTTTGGAATGTATGTGACAATTATAACAACATGTATGTACATGATATATACAGGCAAGATATGTACAAGATAAGTCCTTTCCTCGTGCGTGCCGACGTCCTAATGCAACAGGGGTCGGCTTTTCTTTCCTAGGGATGCTAAATGACATATTATCATGAGGCTGGGCGATACAAGCTAGTCCTAGAAAGATGGGGTCCCAAATCACCTAGGCCTCTCACAAGCATAAACAAGCCTTGGGTGATCTGGGTGGGGGCTTTTCAATGCACATATCCGCCCGATGTACAAACCATCTGACGGAGCATACACCTACATTCGCCCCCTGCTATCCTGCAGGGTTGGACACTTGAGCGTGCCCGGGTTCAAATAAAACAAGGTATGCATGTATGCATGAAGTGAGCAGTTATATTTGAGGAAATGATGACAAACATTCATATGGCATGATACAGCATTGTGAGCATATCAATCATATAGGAAAGCAATTAAATATTTGAAAAGTAAATAAATGCTTGAAAGAATAAAGACTCACGTACCCCACAAAAAAGAGAAAAAGAGGTAGTCAGTACTCTGTTAGAAATCTGTAAATCAATCATGAATAATAAAAGAAGACATTGGTCTTATCCAGGTTGTATAGGAAATTAACAATTTCAAAGGGGATTTTAGAAACATCGTTAAAATCACATGGGACTAAACCTACAAAGTCCCTAGTGGAGTCGCCATACTGTTGCTACCCCAAAAAGAAGGAAAAAGGGATTTTTTTTTCCCTAAAATTTGAGACGACCCCGGGTCATCTATGTTTCTGTGCTGGGTGTGTGTTTGAGTTCATTTCAAAGGCACCTTGACCGTCCTACGCATGTGAGCATATCTAGAATTATCAAGGCTATGGAGTCGCCACCAATCAGGGGTTTGAGGACGTGACTGGGCATCCTATGGTTGGTTTAGAGAATGGGGTCATCTGAGATCCCAAAATAAGTCTATCTGAGGTCTTATCATCAAACGGGTCCATTTGAGGTCCGTTCGGAAAGTTGAATGACTCCTAGTGGTATGCGAGACTAAAGATTGAGGGTAAGGGGGCTTGGTTACGAGTGGGGAAGGTGTGAGGCACCCCACATCACCCGTTGGAATCCAATGGTTCCCGATTTCAATGATGTTTCTGATTAAAATCCCATTTGATATTGTTGATTTCCTATACGAATAATTTGACATAGAATACCCTTTTGAAGGGTAAGGAATTCTGTAATTTTGAAAAGGAGATCCTTAAAGGCATTGGAACAAAGTTTTTGGAAAGTATTTATGTTCGAAAAGTATGCCTTAAGGACAAGAATTAACAATTATCATCAGAAGGTAGCATGTATATCATCCATTCATTCATCCACATAAGCAAGATAATAAAAGAGAAAAGAGATAAAAGAAGAAAGAAGAGAAAACCTAGGATACTTAGTATCCTAGGGCGGACTTAAACCTCAAGGTGAGCACCTGCGTACCATGTATGGAAATACATGGATCAAAGTCCACGTAGTTCGAAAGGGAATAGGGTTATAACCTAATAAAGGCCTATGGTAAACCCTAAGTTTCCTTCCATAAATAAAAGAGTTTCCAAAGATAAATCATTCTCAAAAAATCTTTAGAAATTATGGTATTTCAAGTAAAGATAGAAACTTTCATTTAAAAAGGAATTTTTTTATGAATGGAAACTATAGGAATTACCATGTTCCCCTATTAGGAAATAACCCTAGGAGGGAGAAAATGAAAGTTTCAAGAAAGGATAGGTGAATTAGGGCACCTTCAAACCCTACTTACCTTGAGCAAAAGCAACCTGTCAAAATAATCATCCTATTTCATAAGGTAATTACTTTATTTGCAAGATTTCATCTCGCAATAGCCAAAATAATCACCCCACATTGGTGGGGTAATTGCACCTATCATATCCCACTTTCTATGGGATTGTACCTATCAAACACCTGCAATTTGCATGCAATATACACCAAAAAAACCAATCTATACCTAACTAAGCAATTATCATGCTCGACAATATGCTATATCATGCTCAAAATGTGACATTAGTTGCAATAAAAAAATCCAGACAGAATTGAAATAAGGCTTAAAATCACCCATAAGTCATGTGAATAACACGAATCATGAACTAATATAAACCCTAATTCAGCCCTATATGCAATAACATGCAATAAACCCTAAACTCCACTACCATGTGCAGACACCCCATTTTCACCCCCATGAGTCCATGATAGCATTTGGTTAGGTTTAGAAGCATTTAGGAGTCCCTAAGCCTTAAAGGACACTTTTGCCCTTTTAAGCTTTAGGAGAATAGGTCATCATTGTATGCATATTTCTGTCTCTTTGTTGAGTCCCATTACTTGCATTTAGTTTCTAGGATCATCTTGGATATGTGTGTCAAATTTGGTTCAATTCCAGATAGGTTTGGATAGTTAATTAGAACTTTTGCGACTTAAAGGGCAATTTCGCCTTTTACTTCGTATATTTTCCAATTAACCTCCAAATTTGTTCCGGAGTGTTCCATTGATCTTAGAATGATGAAATGAGTCCAATTGAAGAGCCAATTTAATTTATTGATAGGTTTTGGATTGGTTCACCATATTACCCTATGGCTAATTGACCCTTTTTCAGTTAGTCGCCTTGTGAAAACCCAGCCACTTGACCGTGGTCAGGGATTTTTGGTTCAATAATATTCTAGACTTATTCTACATTGAATCCTTGAAATTTTGGCTTTTAAATCACTCAAATCGGAGTTAAAATGAAGAATTTAAGTCTGTTTGAAGTTAGGAGTCCGAACCGGGTCAAGAATCCTCAAAACTGTGGAAACTTAACTTTGCTCTCAGGTGACCGGTCCAACCAGTTCACCCCAACTGGTCACCCAAGGCCTCCGTCCTGATTTGTCTCTTTTTGAGATTTTGACGGAATAGGACTCTACCACTCCGAATTTCAGCCCTCCAAAGGACTTCTAAGCCTATTGGGAGGTGGTTTTGAGTTGTTTAACATTCATGGGATTTAATTACAGCCCTAAATTGGTTTTATGGTGAATTAATCTCAACCATTGGTTCACATGGTTGGTTGGTTATAAATAGAGGCTCATTCATCAGCATTAAGGACTTTTGGCTCATTTGACACTTCATATTCATTAGAGAGAGAGGGACCACGAATTTGAACACACCTGTGAACCCCAAAAAGTGGCCTACAAGGATTGAAAAGAAATGGTTAGGTTTGAAAAATAAAAGAAAAGGAGTCGCCACCTCATTTTTGAAAGGAAACAAAGAAAACCCTAAAAAACAGTTTATTTTAAGAAAACAATTTGAATGACTCCATACAAAAGGAAAGGCAAAAACAGTCTTTTTGGAAACCAAAGAAAATTGGGGATTCGGAGGCTAAGTTATGACATGGGAAGGTTCTAGGCAAAGCCTATAGGCACCCATGTCACCCTTTCGGTCTCTCAGTTTATTTAGGCCAATTAACTTCTTTTCAATACACAAATCATAATATATCATCACAAGACAGCATGCATATCATATATTCCCTTCAACCATTCATGCACAATAAACAAATAAAAACATAAAAAACCTAGGATGCTTAGATCCTAGGACAGACTTGAGCCTCATGAAGAGCGCCTACGTACTATGCAACAAAATACATGGATCAAAGTCCACGTAGTTCGAATAGAAAAGGGTTAAAACCTAATACAAACCTATGGTAAAAACCCTAGGTTTCCTTATTTGAAAGAGAGTTGAATAAACCAAGTTTGAATTTAGAATTCCACAAAATAGAAACTTTGATAAAAAACCAGAATTTATTTAGCTAAGGAAACCCTTGATTTAAACCATAAACTTATATTAAGAAATAACCCTAAAGAGGGATAAGGGAAAGAATAAGGAAAAGAGGTGAATTGGGGCACCTAATTCACACCCACTTACCTGAGCGCAAAAGCTCTAAGCATTAGCAATTTCAAGCAATGGCAGCCCTATTTGCCATAGGACAATTACCACACCTATTTGCACCCTTACACGTGCTCAAAACCATGCAAACACAATGATATATAAATCTGGACAGAATAGTATTATGGCCTAAAATCATCCATTAAATATGCTAACAGCAAAAACAGCGAATAATAATAAGCTCTAACACAATCCTAGAACCATATCATGCATAAAAACCCTAGAAATAAACTAACATACATGCCAAAATATCATAGTTACTCAATATGCAAAACATATACAGCAACTATGAAGAAAAATCAATAAAAAACCTAAACTAACATGCTGTATGAAACTATCCTAAAACAAGGACACTACAAAACCTAAACTCACAAACATGCTTAAAAACACACAAAACAAACTCTAAACATGTTAAAATCAAACTAAACAGAACCTAAATCATGCATATTAACTACCTAAAGCAATAAAACATGATAAAAATCCTAACTTTAACATGCAATAACGCTATTCTAAAACAAGAACAACAGAAGCACTAGAATCGCAACTATGCATTAAGACCTATAGAACAGCCCTAAAGCATGCTATAACCAACATGAACAGCATTCAAATCATGCATATTAACTAAATAAAGTAGTAATACATGATAAAAAAAGCTACCTTTAACATGCAATAGGCCTATTCTATAAGAAAACCTGATTTAACACTAACGAGAAAGGAGGTTACCTTAGGAGAAGCTTCCTTGCTGCTGTAGAGACTCTCCTTTTGCTCTTGTGGATGACTTGAGTCAATGTTCTTCAAGGCTACAGCAGGTCCTCTAGCTCTCCTTCAAGTCTCTTCCTCTTACTCTTTCTCAAACACTTAGGTTTTAATGCATAAAGTGGCTCCCAATTGCCTCCCCTAGTGCTGAAGCATAGGGGGGTATTTATAGAGTTTAATTAGGACTAACCAATGGCTGGGATTAAAACCCTAAAAATTAATCCAAGGGCTATTAGAGACCCCCTTGGGGCTTAAGTAACTCAGAAGTTACCAAAAATTAGAAGGAAACTCGTCCAAGAGAGTCCAAATACGTCAAAATAGGAAGAAGTCCGCTTCAGCAAGGAAGTAGAAGGAAATTAGGAAAGTGGCCTCGGGTGACCACCAGGGCCTGGGCGGCTAGCCACCCGAGCCTAGGTGGCTAGCCGCCCAGGGCTGGGTGGTCACCCGAGCCCACTTCGGATTTTTCTCCTATTTTGACTCCTAATCCTTCTAGAAGTGTTTCAGGGGGCAAATTAACTCCGATTTTGATGAAACAAAAGCCAAAACGACCGTGTTTCGATGATGAATAAATTTTTGAACATCTTAGGATGAAAACCACTAACCATAGGGGCATGGTTAGGTTTGACAAAGGCAATTAACCGCTATGCACCACTATTGCAAAGCATAGGTATGCACATAGGATTGAACCAAATGTCTTCCAAACCAAAATTAAACTTTATAAAACACTTTTGGGGATAAAATGATGACTAATTAAAGTCAATTTGAAAAGATTTGGTTGGTAATTGTGAGTTAATTAGAGCTAACCCAAAGAAGGGTCAATTAACCAACTTGAACTACATCGAGCCATTTTAATCCTGAGCCATTGATTCATCAAATTGAACCTAGAAATACCTCATATGCATCCATGTGAACTCCAATTAACAATTTGGAGATCATTTCAAGGTCAAATGAAAAGTTTGTGACTTAAAAGACGATTATGCCCCTCAAGTCACAAAAGCTCTTATTAACCTACAAGATCAACTCCAAATTGAACCAAAATTCATATCCATTGTCCTTATAACCCTAAAAACCTAATGCAAGTGACTAGACTAAAAAACAAAACAAAAACATGCATGAAATGATGAGCCCTAGTAAGGTGGTGCAAAAATGGGGTGTGACAACACCCATATCACTTGGAGAGAGCTTTCTACTGCAATTTTGAAGACGAACTAGAAGGTAATCAAGACCAAAAAGAAAGAAGAATGCAGCGAAGACTAACGCTTTGTTGTAAGCATCCTTATTCTCTTTTATGGTTCCTTCTTCTTCAATTCTATTCTCTGCATAATCATAGCTTGATATTGGTTTGAGAATCATATATGCTCTATATTTTAGAGTATATATGATTTGAATAATGTGAAAAAGCATGTTAGTGGAGTAGGATTGCGAATTGTTTGCTGTTAGGATAGTTTCTCTCTTAAGGATAGAAGTACGTTTTGCACAGAAAATTAGTTGATGTGTTTAGGCCGTTTTCTTTTCATGGTTCAATTATATGCATGATTTTAAGCATCTGTTGTATAGGACACTTGCTGTGTAAGCCTTATCTTCATAGGTGTATGGATGATTATTCTTTTCGAAGATAATTATCATCCTTAGAGGGTGAGGTTGTGCATGGGTGCTTTCTGGAGTGTGTTTAAGAGCGCTGTGAGTTTCTTTGCATTCTTAGGTATATATTTTACGTAAGATATGTGAAGAAATCATTCATGCGAAGTGGTTTCTATGTAAAATTATCTTTGGATAGTTTTTACTTAAGAAAGCTTGCCCTAGGGATGATTATTTCACATGCTTACATAAAGTACTTACCTAAGGCTTCATGTTAGATTTTATTTTCATGTTTTGAATTGTCATATGATATTTTCATCATGGTAATTCATATTTAGCATGTTTTTTATAGTTTTATGCATGTTAGGGTGTTTAGGGCATATAGGAGCATATTAGGGTTTTGTTTTCTTTTTATTTTTATTATTTGCATGAGTATTAGGTCATTATATGCATATTTAGTATTCTGTCTAGATTTGAATTAGGTCTCCTAATGATGATTTGAGCATGAATATGGTTGATTTGAGCTTAATAATTGCCATATAGAATACATAGGGTGATTAATTGGTGTTTTCTCCATGTTTCAGGATAATTTGCATATGGTAAGTGGTTCATGGTAAGTTGGTTATGAATTGTTCTCTTCTCCCTCCTTTGGGCTATTCTTTTTACTTCGGACTGTAATTCTTAAGTTTCCATGTTTTCTAAAACTCCTTTTTGAATAAGAGTTTTATCTCTTTTAGAACTCTAATTTCATTAAAATTCTGTTTTATCTAGAGTTCTATCTCTTTTAGAATTCTACTTTTCTCAAACTTCTTTTTCAATAAGAGTCCTATCTCTTTTCGAATTCTATTTTTTCTCAAATTCTTTTTTTGGAAATTCTTCTTTTTAAACTCTTCTTTTCTTTTAATGGAAACTTAGGGTTTATAGTTCATTGTAAAGGGAGTAACCCCTTCTCAATTGAACTACGTGGACTTTGATCCTTGCATCTTTGTATGTAAGGTACGTAGGCGCTCATTTGATGTTCAAGTCCGCCCTACGATACTAAGTATCCTAGGTTTTCTTTTTCTTTTTGTTCATTTGTCCATCACATATATGCTAGAGGAGTAGGATGGACCCATGCTTACCCATTTATCCATCACATATGATTGCTAGAGGAGTAGGATGGATTTGTTCTCTTGTTCTCTATCTCTTTTCATACTTTCCATATCTCTCCTATTTGTTCATGGATGTTTACATGCTTTATGGATGCTTATATGTTTTATGGATGTTCGTGGATGAATATGATTGGTTTATGGATGATTCTTTGCATATGCATGGTGACTAATTAGGAAATGATTGAAATAGCCCATATAAATTCAGAGACCCATTTTGGGGTGATGTGGGTGCCTATAGGATGTTTCCTAGAACCTTCCCACATCGTAACTTAGTCTCCGAATCCTTTCTTGTTTTGATTAGACCTGCTTTTCCTTTATTGGAGTCATATGTTTGGTTTTCAAAGGTTTTCTTTAAAACTATTTTCAAGGTTTTCCTTTTTTCCTTAAAAAATGAGGTGGCGACTCCTTGTTTGTTATGTTTTTGTGAACCTTTTAAAAACTAGATTTTTATTCATTTAAATTTCTACAAGTCTTTTTAAAAGAAGGGTTTTCCTTCCCCCGAATCGAAACTCGTGGTTCACACCATGAATGCTCAAAAATATCATAGTCATTCTATATGCAGTACATATACAGCAACTATGAAGAAAAATTAAAGAAAAATCCTAAGTTATCATGCTATATGCAACTTTCCTAAAACAAGGATGATAGAAACCCTAGAATCACAATTGTGCTTAACATCACATGAAATAATCCTCTAGCATGCAAAACTAATCGTGAAAAATATTTTAATCATGCATATAAACTAATAGAAGTATCAGCACATGATAAAAATGCGTGCTTGAACATAAAATATAGCTATTCTAAGCAAAAACCTCAATTTCAACACAAAAGAAACCCTAGAATCCCAACTATGCATTAAATCACATGAAATAATCCAACTACATGCAGAACTAACCATGAACAATATTCTAATCATACATATAAACTAATAGAAGCATCATCACATGATAAAAATACTAACTTAAACATGCATTAGAACTATTCTAAGTGAAACCCTAATTCCAACATGAAAGAGAGGGAGGTATACCTATGGTGCATGGAGTTCTCTTGTTGCTGTAGAGTCTTCTTCTCCTCTTATGAACTACTGGAAACACTCTCCTTCAAGCCTCCAAGCAAAGCTCCAGCCCTCCTTGAAGCTCTCTCTCTCTATCTCTCACTCAGAAATTAGGTTAAAATGCCTTAAGGGTGGCTGTCATTGCCTCTAAGTGCCTCCTCAAATGCGGAAGTATAGGGGGTATTTATAGAGTTTGAGGTAAATCCCTCAATGGTTGGGATTAAAACCCTAAATATTGATCTAAGGGTCCTTAGAGACTTCCTTAGGGCTCAAGTAGGTCAATTAGGGTTAAAAATAAGGTGGAATGGTGGCTGGAGGCGGAATAGTTTGAGAAAATAGGAGAGAGTCCGCTTTAGCACTCAAAAAAGGAAAGTGGCTCGGGTGACCACCTGGGGTTGGGTGGCTAGCAGCCTGGGCCCAGGCGGCTAACTGCCCAAGTTGGGTGGTCACCCGAGGCCTTTTCACCTCTTGCTTTATTTTGACCCTTTCAGCTTCCAAATGTGTTTCAGGGCCAAATCAACTCCGATTTTAACGAAACGAAAGCCAAAACGACCATGTTTCGAAGGAGAATATGATTTGAGTTACATTAGGGCAAAAACTCTTAGCCATAGCTGCATGGTTAGTGTGAACCACGGGTTTCGATCCAGGGGAGGGAAAACCCTTCTTTTAAAAAAACTTATAGATATTTAAATTAATAAAAATTTGGTTTTTAAAAGGTTCACAAAAATAAACAAACAATGAGTCGCCACCTCAATTTTTAAGGAAAAAAGGAAAACCTTGAAAATAGTTTTAAAAAGAAAGCCTTTAAAAACCAAACACATGACTCCGATCAAGGAAAAGCACGTCTTATAAAACAAGAGAGGATTCGGAGACCAAGTTACGATGTGGGAAGGTTCTAGGAAACATCCTATAGGCACCCACATCGCCCCAAAAATGGGTCTCTGAATTTATATGGTGTTGACACCCAATTTTGTACCGCCTATACATTTTAAGTCCACTCCTTTTAAGCCCAATGATGAAGGGTGATCTAGTTTGAAATAATTGATGAATGATCCTTGAAGAGCTAACGTGATCACAATCATAGCCCAACCCGCAGAAGCCCATAATTAAATATTTGTTCGTACGTGCAATTTAGTTGTGCGTACGCACCTTCCAATTGTGCGTACGCACATTAACTCCTAAATCCAGATTTTTTTCCCTCTATTTTGGTATTCCCCTTGTTACCTTATGAAGGTTTGACCTACTTTATAGCCACCTTGTGACGGCTAGAGAAGCCAGAAACCCTAACCTAGCTCCTCCAAAACCCTAATACTGCCTCTATAAATATAGCACTTTCAACCGAGAAAGGGGACCTCAACAATTCTCTAGCCATCACCATTCTCTAAACCATTCCCTAGCCACCACTTCTAAAAACCCTAGCCACCATTCCTACAAACCTAGAAGCTAAGAGAGAGAAGGACGGCTGTGATCACGGAGACTTGAAGGAGAGAATTCATCAAAGTTTCATCCTACATATCGCCCAACCTGAAGGTAACGCTTACTTTTCCATCTCTTTCTCCATTATTTGAGATAGTTGGTTATTATTTTTGAATGTCCGAACATGCTTCTCTTTCTCCCATGATTGTGTATTTATTTTGTTTAGTTATTTCTCATTTTTTAGTAAATTTATTTATTTAGTTCTCTTTTGATTTTTATTTATTTCGTCTTTCACATGATTAGTAATTTTCTGTATCGATTAATTTATGTAACCACATAGTAGAATAGGCACATTCATCTCTGCATATGTATATTCATTCACTAAATTAAGATTTCTTTTTCTTAGTTCATTTTGATTTATTCCCATCCCTTAATAATTTTATTTTTATCATTTTAATCTTTTTAGTTATGTGTATATAGATTTAGGACTTGATTATCATAGTTCTTTTATGCATTTACATATTTTATTACTTGTGGAAGCATATCATTAATTTCAGGGTTCCGTGAATCTAATGTACGTACACATAAATCGAAAGTGCGTACGCACTTTACGGTTGTGCGTACGCACCTCCTTTGTATGATCGGTTGACTCTTTTATTATATTTATTTTATTCTATATTATTCATTCCATACTTATTTGATTCCATATTTTATCTATTCCCTAGTTTAGGTTAATACTATGTTTGTTAATCCCTCACATATCTTTCTTTCTTTCTTTGTGTCAATCTTCTTTTTATTATCATTTCTTAATTTAGATTAGTTCCATATTTTATTATTTATTTCTCTAGATTAGTTCTTTATGTAAACCATTCCTTTATTTATTTTTATTCTCTTCCTTACTTATCTGCTTGTTTCTTTACTTATTTGTTTCTCTTTCATTATTAGTAGATTATTTCCTCTCATACTTTTATTTTTCTTACTTGTCTATTCATTTATTTCTTTCTTTATTTGACTCTTTGTTTATTTTTGTATCATTATTTAGATTAGCCCTTTTATTATATTGATTCTTTGTATAATTCATCTTTATTTATTTATTTACCATTATTGCGTGATATCATTTGAATTAAATTGTATATCGTATGAATAGGGTTAAATCCAATTGATGATTCTTGTTAATTAAAGCCAACAAAACACGTGTGGGGGCCGGCTTCGGCCGGGCGTTGTTGGGTGCCTAACACCTTCCCAACAACGTACCCTAACTCCGAACCCTAAATTCTCTAGTTATGACGGATTAGACCCTTGCTAGGGGTCAAATTGGTTCCCGAAACCAAATCGGGTGGCGACTCTACTCTGCGCTAGCCCTCCTGGCTAGTGGCATACTCCCGAGCCGGCGTGGTCAGGACCTGGCGCTCACATATGGGCTATTTCAATCACTTCCTAATTAGTCACCATGCATATGTAAAGAATCATCCATAAACTATCCATTCATTCATAGACATCCATAAAGCAATAAACATCTACAAAGCATGTAAACATCCATGAACAAATATGAGAGATATGGAAAGCATGCAAAGAGATAGAGAGCAAGAAATTGATCCATCCTACTCCTCTAGCAATCATATGTGATGGATAAATGGGTAAGCATGGGTCCATCCTACCCCTCTAGCATATATGTGATGGATAAATGATGAAGCATAGGTCCATCCTACTCCTCTAACATATATGTGATGGACAAATGGATAAAAGAAAAAGAAAAAGAAAAAGAAAGAAAAAGAAAACCTAGGATACTTAGTATCCTAGGGCGGACTTGAACATCAAATGAGCGCCTACGTACCTTATATACAAAGATATAGGGATCAAAGTCGACGTAGTTCGATTGAGAAGGGGTTTCTCCCTTTACAATGAACTATAAACCCTAAGTTTCCATTAAAAGAAAAGAAGAGTTTTAAAAGAAAAGAATTTGAGAAAAGATAAAATTTGAAAAGAGATAGAACTCTTATCGAAAAAGAAGTTTGAGGAAAGTAGAATTCTAAAAGAGATAGAAATCTAGATAAAACAGAATTTTAGAGAGTTGGAAACTTAGGACTTCTAATCCAAAGTAAAGACAATAACCCAAAGGCGGAAAAGAGAACAATTCATACACAACTTACCATGAACCACTTACCATATGCAAATTATCTCGAAACATCGAGAAAACACCAATTAATCACCCCATGTATTCTATAGGGCAATTATTAAGCTCAAATCAACCATATTCATGCTCAAATCTTCATTAGAAGACCTAATTCAAATCTGGACAGAATACTAAACATGCATATAATGACCTAATACTCATGCAAAGAACAAAAATCAAAAGAGAAACAAAATCCTAATATGCTCCTATATTCTCTAAACACCCTAACATGCACAAAACTATCAAAAACATGCTAAGTATGCATTACCATGGTGAAAATATCATATGACAACCCAAGCATGCAAATAAAACCTAACATGATGCCTTAGGTAAGTACTTTATATAAGAATGTGAAATAATCATCCTTACGGCGAGTTTTCTTAAGTAAAATTATCCGGAGATAATTTTACGTAGAAACCACTTCGCATGAATGATTTCTTCACATATCCTATGTAAAATATATACCTAAGAATGCAAAGAAACTCACAGCGCACTTAAACACATTCCAGAAAGCACCCAGGCACAAACTCACCCTCTAAGGACGATAATTATCCTCGAAAAGGATAATCATCTATACACCTATAAAGATGAGGCTTACACAGCAAGTGTCCTATACAAAAGATGCTTAAAATCATGCATATAATTGAACCATGAAGAGAAAACAAACCAAACAAACCATCAAAATTTCAGTGCAAAGTGCACCCCCTATCCTAGAGAGAAACCAATCTAACAGCAAGCAATTTGCAATCCTAATCTACTAACATGCTTTCACATCATATTTGAATCATATACACTCTAAAAAATAGAGTATATATGATTCCTAAATCAATTCTAAGCCATAACTATGCAGAAAATGGAGTAGAAGAAGAAGGAATCGTAAAAGAATGCAAAGGAGACTTACAACAAAGCAAAGGTCTTCGCTGCGTTCTTCCTTCTCTTTGGCTTGGTTCCCTTCTAGTTCCCCTTCAAAATTGCAGTAGAAAGATCTCTCCAAGTGATATGGGTGTGTTCAAATTCGTGATCCCTCTCTCTCTATTGAATATAAAGTGTCAAATGAGCCAAAAGTCCCCTATGCTGATGAATGAGCCTCTATTTATAACCAACTAACCATGTGAACCAATGGTTGAGATTAATTCACCATAAAACCAATCTAGGGCTGTAATTAAATCTCATAAATGTTAAACAACTCAAAACCACATCCCAATAGGCTTAGAAGTCCTTTGGAAGGCAGAAATTCGGAGTAAAAGAGTCCAAAGCGCGTCAAAACACGAAATTAGGCAAACAAAGCGGAGTGCCTTGGGTAACCGTTGGGCCGAACCGGTTGGACCGGTTGGCTAACCGGTTCGACCGGTTGGAGTGAACCGGTCACTCGAGAGGCAACTCAGGTTTCCTCAGTTTTTGAAATTCTAGCCCATTTCGGACTCCGAACTTCAAACGGACACAACTTCTTCATTTTAACTCCGATTTGAGTGATTCAAAAGCCAAAATTTCAAGGATTCAATGTAGAATAAGCCTAAAATATTCTTGAACCAAGAATCTCTTACCACGATCAAGTGGATGGGTTTTCACAAGACGATTAACCAAAAAATGGTCAATTAGCCATAGGGTAATATGGTGAACCAATCCAAAACCTATCAATAAATTAAAGGGGGATTTGGCCATCAGTCCACCAAGTAGAACTTATTTAAAAAATGGTCACCCAACTCTTTTTTCAACTCACTTAGTCCATTTGGTTTTTAGCTGACTAAAATACCCTCATTCTTATTGAGTTATTTCTTTTTCCTTCTCTCTTCACCTACCCCTCTTCATCTTCTACCCCGAAACCACCCCATCACCATCTCTCTTCTCAAACCCCAACCCAAACAACAACTCCGGCAGTGGCTGATTTCCATTGATGTCCGACCTCCAGTGACAACGATCGACTATGAAGCTCGTCGGTGTCGAGCTCCTTCAAACCAAATCTGAAGATTTGTCCTTCCGACGACAAACACCAAATCTGAAGATCAAAACCAGATCTGAAAACTTGCTCTCCTAAAGTCCTAATTCTTCAACTATTAACTAAAAATTCCCTGTTTGATCTTTAAACGACCATTTTTTCTTACAAAAGAATAAAACCCAAAAACAAAAGAATCAAAAAATAAAAATAAAAAAACCCTTCCTCATTATCTACTTGCATTGTCTCTAGATTGAAGTTATTCTTCTATCCTTCTTAACACAATTTCTTCTTGTATCGGGCAGTTTGGGGTCGGATTGGGAATTGGAGGGTGGAGGAAAATTATTCTTAGTCCCTCTACAGCCTCTCCCCATTGCTATTTTACTTAGATGAAGCTTCACATTTGGTGCCTGCCCATGTTGCCTGTGTTTATATAGTCCACATATTTATCCCCAACAAAGCCTATTATGATACAACTTGTTCGCCAATCAAGTCTAGACCAACCAGCAGGAATGATATCCCTTGGAAGAGCAAGAAGTAGAAATGGATGCCCTGTGCAGAGAGGAAACTCCTTACTGTAGCTATCAAAAGAAGAAAAGCCAATGCCAGCTCTTTTGTATATATCCTATTATGCTTCTTCTTTCGAGCAGCCTTTTGCTCCTACTGTATAGCTTCCTCCATTTCCCCAAGACTAGGCTTAGAACCACCCTTATGATGCTTTGGTTCTTTCTCAACAAGTGAGACAAGATCACCCTCAAAGGAGCGGCCGGATTTTTTGGTGACAACCCATTCATATGCACTCCCAAGCTGGAATAGGCCTGAGATCATGGCATTGAATTTGGTCACTGACATGGTGTTCTCAAAGAGAAGGTATGGTACAATCCATTTTTTTTAAGTGATTACAATTTAACAAAATAGTAAAATTTTATAGTTATTGTATAAAAAACAGTAAGACTTTACTTTACAGATTATGTTGACTTTAAATAAGATGGCATTTTCATCAAACTAGTTTTATGAAGTGAATCATACAAAACCATAAAATTTTACTACTTCACTGTAAATTTATTTCATAAAGTAATAAAATTTATTTCGTAAAGTAGTAAAATTTTACTATTTCACTGTAAAATTTACTACTGAAAGTAGTAAAATTTTACTACTTTGTAAACTATTGTGTTAGACTGTGTCGAGTAGTAAAATTTTACAATTTTATTTTTTTTAATAATTACCTAATGAATATGGATCTTTTTTCGAAGATGTTGACGAGTAGGTTCCAAAAATATAATTTTTTTAAAAAACGGATATGTGTATTGTAAGTTATAAGTTTTTTAAAATTATAACACTAAAAAACTAAGTTAATTACATAGGCTACCCTTAATAACAAAAAAAGGAGTGCCCTTACTAATAATAAGGGCAAAGCAGGGATTTTCAAAAAATGTGTGACTAATTTATAAATAAGTTTAGTTTCATTGACTAATTGACTTAGAAAAATTCTTACTTGACTAATTGCCAATATTTTATCAAAAAGTGGACTATTTCCCAATTTCCCCTAAATTAAATTGGCTCTTAAATTAGACTCATTTCATCATTCTAAGATCAATGGAATACTCCGGAACAAATTTGGAAGTCAATTGAAAAATATACGAAGTAAAAGATGAAATTGCCCTTCAAGTCGCAAAATTTCTAATTAACTATCCAAACCTCTCTGAAATTGAACCAAATTTGACACACATACCCAAAATGATCCTAGAAACTAAATGCAAGTGATGGGACTCAACAAAGAAACAAAAATATGTATGCAATGATGACCTATTCTCCTAAGGCTTAAAAGGGCAAAAGTGTCCTTTAAGGCTTAGGGACTCCTAGATGCTTCTAAACCTAACCAAATGCTATTATGAACTCATGGGGGTGAAAATGGGGTGTCTACAGTTAGGTTTTACAAAAGCGACTAACCGCTATGCACTACCATCGCTTAGCTTAGGTATGCACACAGGGTCGCACTGAATGTCTTCCAATTTCAAACTCAACCTTCCTAAACACATTTGGGGATGAAATTAAGACTAATCAAAGTCCATGGAGTGAGAATTAAGTAAAAATCATGAGCCAATTCGAGCTAACTCAAAGTAAGTCTCTTAACCAACTTGAACCATATTGAGCCATTTTAATCCTGAACCATCAATTCATCAAATTGAACCCATAAATACCTCAAATGCATCCATATGAACTCCAATTGGCAACTTGGAGATCATTTTGAGGTCAAATGGAAAGTTTGTGACTTAAAAGACGATTATGCCCCTCAAGTCGCAAAAGTTCTTATTAGCCCTCAAGATCAACTCCAAATCGAGCCAAAATTCATACACATCATCCTCAAGACCCTAGAAACTCAATGCAAAAGACTAGACTCAAAAAGGAAACAAAAAGACACATGAAATGACAAACCCTAACTAAGGTGGCAAAAATGGGGTGTGACACCCTTAAAACCCTAATTTACTCCTGCTCTGTGTAGTTTCCAAGAAAACATTGAAAAAACGGGGGTAAACCACCACCTCTCAGGCCCCCCAACTAGTTCTGCCATAAAGGCCAACGATAGACAATAACTCCCCCCGAAAGAAAGCTTACAACTTTCTTTGCGCTCTGCAAAGAGCAGAGGAAAATAAAATTTTGAATTTTCCTATACGTGAAACATGAGAAAACTAAAATTCAGTTAACTGAGCTTAGTCAAGTATTTGGCATAGTTAAGTTGAGTTTCTCATTATTTGGAAGCCGAATGGGGAGCTTATTTTCCCCTATAAAAGCTTAAATATTTAAATGCATTGTTTGATTCATGAGAAAATTGAGAAAAAGAAAGGAAAAGAAAATTAATTATATGTAATTTTTTATTATTTGGGACTAAAACAAGCGAAAATTCCTCTCAAATGGTCAATTTCAATTAAAATTTTTAACGGAAAAAACAAAAGAAAGAAAGAAAGAAAGGGGCATAGTGTAACAATTTAATAGCTTTTTTATTATTACAAAAAACAGAGAAATGAAGTAAAGTGTAATAATTTAAAAGTTTAAGAGTTTATGTAACTAGACTTGTAGTTAGGAGGTTTTGGTGCAATTTACTGAAAGGAAGATTATCACTTTTACTTTTTTTTTGGGTTTTAATGGAAGTCCTCCGAGGGTTTTACCAAAGATTAAAATCAGAAACAACCCCACTGAGAAAAAAACATTAAAAAGCCGCTTAGTCTATCAAGAAGCTCTAGTTTGGGCTTAACTGGGCCTCCAACAAACCCACATGAGACGCACTCTTGTCCCTCTCTCCCCTTCCCCCCGGGTTCCCTTCTCTCTTTCTCTCTTTCTCTCTCTCTAATCAGACCGAGTATCCACCACTGAGGATCTCTCAAAGATTCATAAACTATTTTCCTGGAGCTGTTTTCCTAGGAAATAAACAGAGCCGTAGGGCTTTAAGACTTCGATTTAGAACCAACTAGCTTATTGTAAATTGCACAGGTTCTCGAAGAACATGAGATTGAAGATGTTCTTCCGTATAGTGTTAGAGCGAAATATGCAACTCCACCCTCGCCACTTCGGTCGTCACTTCTATGACAATCTCATTGCCAAGCTCATTAAAGATGTCGAAGGAACTTGCAGGTTCATCCCCCTCCGCCTCTTAAAAGCCTAAATTTTTGTTCGTTTGTTTGGATCCCAAGAAAACATGGGAAAGGAAAAGAGATATAAAATGTGAATATAAAATAAGTGAAACTCCGCTCAACTAAGCTAAAATTTAAGTCTTTTACTTTTTTTTTTATTGCTTTGTTTTGTTGGAAACAAAAGAAAAGGAAAAACATTTGAGATCTCAAATGACTAAAACTCGATCAAAGTAGCTTGGTTCAACTATTTGGCTTAGTTAGTTGGGTTGATTTCTCAAATTTGTTTTCTTTTTTGGTAGCCCAAAGAGATATTTTTGTAAACGATCATGAGCTTGTTTACCCTCAAAACCCTAATTTACTACTGCTCATTATAGTTTCCAAGAAAACATTGAAAAAAAGGGGGTAAACCACCGCCTCTCCGGTCCCCCCGACTAGTTCTACCATAGAGGCCAACGATAGACAATAACTCCCCCTGGAGCATAGCTTACTACTTTCATCGTGCTCTCCAAAGAGCAAAGGAAAATAAAATTTTGAATTTCGCAGTACTTGAAACATGAGAAAACTAAAATTCAGTTAACTGAGCTTAGTCAACTATTTAGCGTAGTTAAGTCGAGTTTGTCATTATTTGGAAGCCGAAGAGGGAGCTTATTTTCCCCGGTAAAAGCTTAAATATTTAAATGCACTGTTTGATTCCTGAGAAAATTGAGAAAAGAAAGGAAAAGAAAATTAATTATATGTAATTTTTTTTTATTTGGGACTGAAACAAGTGAAAATTCCTCTCAAATGGTCAATTTCAATTAAAATTTTTAACCAAAAAAAAAAAAAAGAAAGGAAAGAAAGAAAGGGTCGGAGTGTAGCAATTTAATAGCTTTTTTATTATTACAAAAAACAGAGAAATGGAGTAAGGTGTTATAATTTAAAAGTTTAAGAGTTTATGCAACTAGACTTGTAGTTAGGAGTTTTTGGTGTAATTTACCGAAAGGAAGATTATCATTTTTACTTTTTTTTTGGGTTTTAATTGAAGTCCTCCTAGGGTTTTACCAAAGATTAAAATCAAAAACAACCCAACCGAGAAAAAAACATTAAAGAGCTACTAAGTCCATCAAGAAGCTCTTGTTTGGTCTAAACTAGGCCTCCAACAAAACCACATCGAATGCTCTCCTGTCTCTTTCTTGCCTTCCCTATGGGTTCCCTTCTCTCTTTTTCTTTTTCTTTCTCTCTTTCTCTCTCTCTGATCAGACTAAGTATCCACCACTAAGGATCTCACAAAGATCCATAAACTATTTTCCCAGAGCTATTTTCCCCGGAAACAAACAGATTCGTAGGGCATCGAGACTTCGATTTAGAACCAACTAGCTTATTGTAAATTGCAAAAGTTCTCGAGGAACAGGAGATTGAAGATGTTCTTCCATATAGTGTTAGAGTGAAATTTGCAACTCCACCCTCGCCACTTCGGTAGTCACCTCTGTGTCAATCTCATTACCAAGCTCATTAAAGATGTCGAAGGCACTTGCAGGTTTGTCCCCCTTCGCCTCTTAAAAGCCTAAATTTTGTTCGTTTTTTTGGATCCCGAGAAAACATGGGAAAGGAAAAGAGATATAAAATGTGAATATCAAATAAGTGAAACTCCGCTCAGCCAGGGGGGGCCTTGGGGGGCACGTGCCCCCCCTGTTCAACCAATATTTTTTTTTTTTTGGGGAGAGATATTACTATTTGATAACTATTTCTCAACATAATGCCAAAAAGGGGAAGATAATAGTCATTTTAAAGTATATTTACAGTCAATTTGTAATAAGTTGAGAATAAAATCCTTTTTTTGGTATTAAATTCAAAAATGATAACTAAAAAGTAATTGTTTAAAAAAAATTGCTTTCTAGGGCTTTTAGTTCCCAGTTCCCACTTCATAGAATCATAGCACAGTGCCACCCTTTGAGATAAATACTGGCTCTGCCCCTGCACTCAGATGAGTTGAAATTTAAGTCTTTTACTTTTTTTTTTTTTTTTTTATAGCTTTGTTTTGTTGGAAACAAAAGAAAAGGAAAAACATTTGGGATCTCAAATGACTAAAACTCGATCAAAGTAGCTTGGTTCAACTATTTGGCTTAGTTAGTTGGGTTGATTTCTAAAATTTGTTTTCTTTTTTGCTAGCCCAAAGTGATACTCTTGTATACGATCATGAGCTTGCATGTTGTTTACCCACAAAACCCTAATTTACTACTGCTCATTATAGTTTCCAAGAAAACATTGAAAAAAAGGGGGTCAACCACCGCCTGTCCGGCCCCCCCAATTGGTTCTACCAAAGAGGCCAACGATAGACAATAACTCCCCCTGGAGCACAGCTTACTACTTTCATCGTGCTCTCCAAAGAGCGAAACAAAATAAAATTTTTTGAATTTCACAATACTTGAAACAAGAGAAAACTAAAATTTAGTTAACTGATCTTAGTCAACTATTTGGCGTAGTTAAGTCGAGTTTGTCATTATCGGAAGCCGAATGGGGAGCTTATTTTCCCCTATAAAAGCTTAAATATTTAAATGCACTGTTTGATTCTTGAGAAAATTGAGAAAACGAACAGAAAAGAAAATTAATTATATGTAAATTTTTATTATTTGGGACTCAAACAAGCGAAAATTCCTCTCGAATGGTCAATTTCAATTAAAATTTTTCACAAAAAAAAAAAAAAAAGAAAGAAAGAAAGAAAGGGGCGAAGTGTTGCAATTTAATAGCTTTTTTATTACAAAAAAAAAAAAAAAAAAAAACAGAGAAATGAAGTAAGGTGTTATAAACTAAAATTTAGTTAACTGAGCTTAGTCAACTATTTGGCGTAGTTAAGTCGAGTTTGTCATTATTTGGAAGCCGAATGGGGAGCTTATTTTCTCCAATAAAAGCTTAAATATTTAAATGCGTTGTTTGATTATTGAGAAAATTGAGAAAAAGAATGGAAAAGAAAATTAATTATATGTAATTTTTTATTATTTGGGACTCAAACAAGCAAAAATTCCTCTCGAATGGTCAATTTCAATTAAAATTTTTCACAAAAAAAAAAAAAGAAAGAAAGAAAGAAAGGGGTGAAGTGTTGCAATTTAATAGCTTTTTTATT
The DNA here is from genome assembly GCA_039720395.1 of Liquidambar formosana. Lineage (NCBI taxonomy): Eukaryota > Viridiplantae > Streptophyta > Magnoliopsida > Saxifragales > Altingiaceae > Liquidambar > Liquidambar formosana. The sequence goes on from JBBPBK010000368.1 coordinate 52,423, forward strand.
ACAAAAAAAAAAAAAAAAAAAAAAAAAAAAAAAAAAAAACAGAGAAATGAAGTAAGGTGTTATAAACTAAAATTTAGTTAACTGAGCTTAGTCAACTATTTGGCGTAGTTAAGTCGAGTTTATCATTATTTGGAAACCGAATGGGGAGCTTATTTTCTCCAATAAAAGCTTAAATATTTAAATGCACTGTTTGATTCTTCAGAAAATTGAGAAAAAGAAAAGAAAAGAAAATTAATTATATGTAATTTTGTATTACTTGGGACTCAAACAAGCGAAAATTCCTCTCGAATGGTCAATTTCAATTAAAATCTTTAACGAAAAAAAGAAAGAAAGAACGGGGCGAAGTGTTGCAATTTAATAGCTTTTTTAATATTAAAAAAAAACAGAGAAATGAAGTAAGGTGTTATAAACTAAAATTTAGTGAACTGAGCCTACTCAACCATTAGGCGTAGTTAAGTCGAGTTTGTCATTATTTGGAAGCCGTATGGGGAGCTTATTTTCCCCTATAAAAGCTTAAATATTTAAATGCACTGTTTGATTCTTGAGAAAATTGAGAAAAAGAAAGGAAAAGAAAATTAATTATAAGTAATTGTTTATTATTTGGGACTTAAACAAGCGAAAATTCCTCTCGAATGGTCAATTTCAATTAAAATTTTGAAGAAAAAAAAAAAAGAAGAAGAAAGAAAGAAAGAAAGAAAGGGGTAGGGTGTTGCAATTTAATAGCTTTTTTATTATTAAAAAAAAACAGAGAAATGAAGTAAAGTGTTATAAACTAAAATTTAATTAACTGAGCTTAGTTAACTTTTTAGCGTAGTTAAGTCAAGTTTGTCATTATTTGGGAGCCGAATGGGAAGCTTATTTTCCCCTATAAAAGCATAAATATTTAAATGCATAGTTCGATTCCTGAGAAAATTGAGAAAAAGAAAGGAAAAGAAAATTAATTATATGTAATTTTTTATTATTTGGGACTCACACAAGCAAAAATTCCTCTCGAATGGTCAATTTCAATTAAAATTTTTAACGAAAAAAAAAAAGAAAGAAAGAAAGAAAGGGGCGGAGTGTTACAATTTAATAGCTTTTTTATTATTAAAAAAGAACAGAGAAATGAAGTAAGGTGTTATAAACTAAAATTTAGTTAACTGAGCTTAGTCAACCATTTGGCGTAGTTAAGTCGAGTTTGTCATTATTTGAAAGCCGAATGGGGAGCTTATTTTCCCCTATAAAAGCTTAAATATTTAAATGCACTGTTTGATTCTTCAGAAAATTCAGAAAAAGAAAGGAAAAGAAAATTAATTATAAGTAATTGTTTATTATTTGGGATTGAAACAAGCGAAAATTCCTCTCAAATGGTCAATTTCAATTAAAATTTTTAACCAAAAAAAAAAAAAAGAAAGAAAGGGGTAGAGTGTTGCAATTTAATAGCTTTTTTATTATTAAAAAAAAAACAGAGAAATGAAGTAAGGTGTTATAAACTAAAATTCAGTTAACTGAACTTAGTCAACTATTTGGCGTAGTTAAGTCGAGTTTGTCAATATTTGGAAGCCGTATGGGGAGCTTATTTTCCCCTATAAAAGCTTAAATATTTAAATGCAGTGTTTGATTCTTGAGAAAATTGACAAAAAGAAATCAAAAGAAAATTTATTATAAGTAATTGTTTATTATTTGGGACTTAAACAAGCGAAAATTCATCTAGAATGGTCAATTTCAGTTAAAATTTTTAACGAAAAAAAAAAAAAAAAAAAAAAAAGAAAGAAAGAAAGAAAGGGGTAGAGTGTCGCAATTGAATAGCTTTTTTATTATTAAAAAGAAATAGAGAAACGAAGTAAGGTGTCATAAACTAAAATTTAGTTAACTGAGCTTAGTCAACAATTTGGCATAGTTAAGTCGAATTTGTCAATATTTGGAAGCCGAATGGGGAGCTTATTTTCCCCTATAAAAGCTTAAATATTTAAATGCACTGTTTGATTATTGGGAAAATTGAGAAAAAGAAAGGAAAAGAAAATTAATTATATGTAATTTTTTATTATTTGGGACTCAAACAAGCGAAAATCCCCTCGAATGGTCAATTTCGATTAAAATTTTTAACGCAAAAAAAAAAAAAAAGAAAGAAAGAAAGAAAGGGGCGGAGTGTTGCAATTTAATAGCTTTTTCATTATTAAAAAAAAAAACAGAGAAATGAAGTAAGGTGTTATAAACTAAAATTTAGTTAACTGAGCTTAGTCAACCATTTGGCGTAGTTAAGTCGAGTTTGTCATTATTTGGAAGCCGTATGGGGAGCTTATTTTCCCCTATAAAAGCTTAGATATTTAAATGCACTGTTTGATTCTTGACAAAATTGAGAAAAAGAAAGGAAAAGAAAATTAATTATATATAATTTTTTATTATTTGGGACTCAAACAAGCGAAAATTCCTCACGAATGGTCAATTTCAATTAAAATTTTTAACGAAAAAAAAAAAAAAAAGAAAGAAAGAAAGGGGCGGTGTGATGCAATTTAATAGCTTTTTCATTATTAAAAAAAAACAGAGACATGAAGTAAGGTATTATAAACTAAAATTTAGTTAACTGAGCTTAGTCAACTATTTGGCGTAGTTAAGTCGAGTTTGTCATTATTTGGAAGCCGAACGGGGAGCTTATTTTCCCCTATAAAAGCTTAAATATTTAAATGCACTGTTTGCTTCTTGAGAAAATTGAGAAAAACAAAGGAAAAGAAAATTAATTATAAGTAATTGTTTATTATTTGGGACTGAAACAAGCGAAAATTCCTCTCGAATGGTCAATTTCAATTAAAATTTTTAACGAAAAAAAAAAAAAGAAAGAAAGAAAGAAAGGGGTAGAGTGTTGCAATTTAATAGCTTTTTTATTATTAAAAAAAAACTGAGAAATGAAGTGAGGTGTTATAAACTAAAATTTAGTTAACTGAGCTTAGTCAACTATTTTGCGTAGTTAAGTCGAGTTTGCCATTATTTGGAAGCCGAATGGGGAGCTTATTTTCCCCTATAAAAGTTTAAATATTTAAATGCACTGTTTGATTCTTGAGAAAATTAAGAAAAAGAAAGGAAAAGAAAATTATTATATGTAATTTTTTATTAGTTGGGACTCAAACAAGCAAAAATTCCTCTCGACGGGTCAATTTCAATTAAAATTTTTAACGAAAAAAAAAAAAAAAAAAAGAAAGACAGGGCCGGAGTCGGGCAATTTAATAGCTTTTTTATTATTAAAAAAAAAACAGAGAAATGAAGTAAGGTGTTATAAACTAAAATTTAGTTAACTGGGCTTAGTCAACTATTTGGCGTAGTTAAGTCGAGTTTGTCATTATTTGGAAGCCGAATGAGAGCTTATTTTCCCCTATAAAAGCTTAAATATTTAAATGCACTGTTTGATTCTTGAGAAAATTGAGAAAAAGAAAGGAAAAGAAAATTAATCATATATAATTTTTTATTATTTGGGACTCAAACAAGTGAAAATTCCTCACGAATGGTCAATTTCAATAAAAAATTTTAACAAAAAAAAAAAAAAAAAAGAAAGAAAGAAAGGGGCGGAGTGTTGCAATTTAATAGATTTTTCATTATTTTAAAAAAACAGAGAGATGAAGTAAGGTTCTATAAACTAAAATTTAGTTAACTGAGCTTAGTCAACTATTTGGAGTAGTTAAGTCGTGTTTGTCATTATTTGGAAGCCGAATGGGGAGCTTATTTTCCCCTATAAAAGCATAAATATTTAAATGCACTCTTTGATTCTTGAGAAAATTGGGAAAAAGAAAGGAAAAGAAAATTAATTATATGTAAGTTTTTAATATTTGGGACTCAAACAAGCAAAAATTCCTCTCGAATGGACAATTTCAATTAAAATTTTTAACAAAAAAAAAAAAAAAGAGAAAGAAAGAAAGAAAGGGGCGGAGTGTTGCAATTTAATAGCTTTTTTATTATAAAAAAAAAAACAGAGAAATGAAGTAAGGTGTTATAAACTAAAATTTAGTTAACTGAGCTTAGTCAACTATTTAGCATAGTTAAGTCGAGTTTGTCATTATTTGGAAACCGAATGGGGAGCTTATTTTCCCCTATAAAAGCTTAAATACTTGAATGCACTTTTTGATTCTTGAGAAAATTGAGAAAAAGAAAGGAAAATAAAATTAATTATATGTAATTTTGTATTATTTGGGACTCAAACAAGCGAAAATTCCTCTCGAATGGTCAATTTCAATTAAAAATTTTAAAGAAAAAAAAAAAGAAAGAAAGAAAGAAAAGGGCGGAGTGTTGAAATTTAATAGCTTTTTTATTATTAAAAAAAAAACAGAGAAATGAAGTAAGGTGTTATAAACTAAAATTTAGTTAACTGAGCTTAGTCAACCATTTGGCGTAGTTAAGTCGAGTTTGTCATTATTTGGAAGCCGTATGGGGAGCTTATTTTCCCCTATAAAAGCTTAGATATTTGAATGCACTGTTTGATTCTTGACAAAATTGAGAAAAAGAAAGTAAAAGAAATGAAAATTAATTATATATAATTTTTTATTATTTGGGACTCAAACAAGCGAAAATTCCTCTCAAATGGTCAACTTCAATTAAAATTTTTAACGAAAAGAAAAAACAAAGAAAGAAAGGGCCAGAGTGTTGCAATTTAATAGCTTTTTCATTATTAAAAACAAACAGAGAAATGAAGTAAGGTGTTATAAACTAAAATTTAGTTAACTGAGCTGAGTCAACTATTTGGCGTAGTTAAGTCGAGTTTGTCATTATTTGGAAGCCGAATGGGGAGCTTATTTTCCCCAATAAAAGCTTAAATATTTAAATGCACTGTTTGATTCTTGAGAAAATTGAGAAAAAGAAAGGAAAAGAAAATTAATTATATGTAATTTTTTATTATTTGGAACTCAAACAAGCGAAAATTCCTCTCGAATGGTCAATTTCAATTAAAATTTTTAACGAAAAAAATAAAAAAAGAAAGAAAGAAAGAAAGGGGCGAAGTGTTGCAATTTAATAGCTTTTTTATTATTAAAAAAAAAACAGAGAAATGAAGTAAGGTGTTATGAACTAAAATTTAGTTAACTGAGTTAAGTCAACTATTTGGTATAGTTAAGTCGAGTTTGTCATTATTTGGAAGTCGAATGGGGAGCTTATTTTCCCCTATAAAAGCTTATATATTTAAATGCACTTTTTGATTCTGGAGAAAATTGAGATAAAGAAAGGAAAAGAAAATTAATTATATGTAATTTTTTATTATTTGGGACTCAAACAAGTGACAATTCCTCCTGAATGATCAATTTAAATTAAAATTTTTAAGCAAAAAAAAAAAAAAAAAGGTAGATAGGGGCGGAGTGTTGCAATTTAATAGCTTTTTTATTATTTAAAAAAAAAAACAAAGAAATGAAGGAAGGTATTATAAACTAAAATTTAGTTAACTAAGGATAGTCAATCATTTGGCGTAATTAAGTCGAGTTTGTCATTATTTGGAAGACGAATGGGGAGCCTATTTTCCCCTATAAAAGCTTAAATATTTAAATGCACTATTTAATTCTTGAGAAAATTGAGAAAAATAAAGGAAAAGAAAATTAATTATATGTAATTTTTTATTATTTGGGACTCAAACAAGCGAAAATTCCTCTCGAATTGTCAATTTCAATTAAAATTTTTAACGAAAAAAAAAAAAAAGAAAGAAAGAAAGAAAGAAAGACAGGGGCGGAGTGTTGCAATTTAATAGGTTTTTTATTGATAAAAAAAACCAGAGAAATGAAGTAAGGTGTTATAAACTAAAATTTAGTTAACTGAGCTTAGTCAATTATTTAGCGTAGTTAAGTCGAGTTTGACATTATTTGGAAGCCGAATGGGGAGCTTATTTTCCCCTATAAAAGCTTAAATATTTAAATGAACTGTTGGATTCTTGAGAAAATCGAGAAAAAGAAAGGAAAAGAAATTTAATTATATGTAATTTTTTACTATTTGGGACTCAAACAAGTGAAAATTCCTCTCGAATGGTCAATTTCAATTAAAATTTTTAACGAAAAAAAAAAAAAAGAAAGAAAGAAAGAGAGGGGCGGAGTGTTGCAATTTAATAGCTTTTTTATTATTAAAAAAAACAGAGAAATGAAGTAAGGTGTTATAAACTAAAATTTAGTTAACTGAGCTTAGTCAACTATTTGGCGTAGTTAAGTCGAGTTTGTCATTACTTGGAAGCCGAATGGGGAGCTTATTTTTCCCTATAAAAGCTTAAATATTTAAATGCACTGTTTACTTCTTAAGAAAATTGAGAAAAAGAAAGGAAAAGGAAATTAATTATATGTAATTTTTTATTATTTGGGACTCAAACAAGCGAAAATTCCTCTCGAATGGTCAATTTCAATTAAAATTTTTACCGAAAGAAAAAAAAGAAAGAAAGAAAGAAAGGGGCGGAGTGTTGCAATTTAATAGCTTTTCTATTATTAAAAAAAAACAGAGAAATGAAGTAAGGTGTTATAGACTAAAATTTAATTAACTGAGCTTAGTCTACTATTTGGCGTAGTTAAGTCGAGTTTGTCGTTATTTGGAAACCGAATGGGGAGCTTATTTTTTCCTATAAAAGCTTAAATATTTAAATGCACTGTTTGATTCTTGAGAAAATTGAGAAAAAGAAAGGAAAGGAAAATTAATTATATGTAATTTTTTATTATTTAGGACTCAAACAAGCGAAAATTCTTCTCGAATGGTCAATTTCAATTAAAATTTTTAACGAAAAAAAAAAAAAGAAAGAAAGGGGCGGAGTGTTGCAATTTAATAGCTTTTTTATTATTAAAAAAAAACAGAGAAATGAAGTAAGGTGTTATAAAATAAAATTTAGTTAACTGAGCTTAGTCAACTATTTGGCGTAGTTAAGCCAAGTTTGTCATTACTTGGAAGCCGAATGGGGAGCTTATTTTCTCCTATAAAAGCTTAAATATTTAAATGCACTGTTTGATTCTTGAGAAAATTGAGAAAAAGAAAGGAAAAGAAAATTAATTATATGTAATTTTTTATTATTTGGGAGTCAAACAAGCGAAAATTCCTCTCGAATGGTCAATTTCAATTAAAATTTTTATCGAAAAAAAAAAAAAAGAAAGATAGAAAGAAAGGGGCGGAGTGATTCAATTTAATAGCTTTTTTATTATTAAAAAAAAAAAACATAGAAATGAAGTAAGGTGTTATAAACGAAAATTTAGTGAACTGAGCTTAGTCAACTATTTGGCGTAGTTAAGTCGAGTTTATCACTATTTGGAAGCCGAATGGGGGGCTTATTTTCCCCTATAAAAGCTTAAATATTTAAATGTACTGTTTGATTCTTGAGAAAATTAAGAAAAAGAAAGGAAAAGAAAATTAATTATATATAATTTTTTTCTTATTTGGGACTCAAACAAGCGAAAATTCCTCTCGAATGGTCAATTTCAATTAAAATTTTTAACGAAAAAAAGAAAGAAAGAAAGAAAGAAAGGGTCGGAGTGTTGCAATTTAATAGCTTTTTTATTGTTTGAAAAAAAAAACAGAGAAATAAAGGTATTATAAACTAAAATTTTGTTAACTGAGTTTAGTCAACTATTTGGCGTAGTTAAGTCGACTTTGTCATTATTTGGAAGCCGAATGGAGATCTTATTTTCCCCTATAAAAGCTTAAATATTTAAATGCATTGTTTGATTCTTGAGAAAATTGAGAAAAAGAAAGGAAAAGAAAATTAATTATATGTAATTTTTTATTATTTGGGACTCAAACAAGGGAAAATTCCTCTCGAATGGTCAATTTGATAACTATTTCTCAACATAATGCCAAAAAGAGGAAGATAGTAGTCATTTTAAAGTATATTTACAGTCAATTGGTAATAAGTTGACAAACAAATCCTTTTTGCGGTAGTAATTTTAAACCTGATAACTAAAAAGTAAGTTTTTTAAAAAAATTGCTTTCTAGGGCTTTCAGTTCCCAGTTCCCGTGTCACGACCCAAAAATAGGCTATGACGTGTCAATAGAAAGAAAAATAAATAAAATGTAGTTCAAGGATGGTTTATAGTAAAATTTTTTAGCTTTATAAAATATTTTTAGAAAATCCGGCATGGTCCTGTCTGAAAATAGGACATACCAAGTTATCGACAATTTAAACCTGTTCAATTTAAAATCAAAATCATTCAACCATCCACAACAGGTAATTAAATTAAACTGGCATACTAGTTCTCACATAGTTCTATTGTCAATACAAGCAGTGTATAATATAATAAGTCTGTCTAAATAATATACAAGCCAAAAAATTGTAAAATACATCTGCGCAACACCCATAATGCAATGCATATTCTAAGTCCGATGTGATGCCTCCTCATAAGAGTCATCCTTACTTTGCTCAAGGTCTGCAAAAGGTTTTGAAAATAGGCGTGAGTATAAACTCAGTAGGATACATTTTTCAAGATTGTATATCAAGGTTTTAAAACCATTATGTACAATTAAATAAAATGAGGTAATAAGGGGTTGCATATCACAATTTTAAAACAAATACAGGAGAACATGAAAGTTATTCATAACATAAATCCGCCATATCTAGCAATTCATAACATCATCAGTCTTTTAAACTGAATAATCTTCCCCAGGTCATGCGGGGCCCTCGCACGCGGAAATGAGAGGAAACACTATGGATCCCTATATGGGTCCAGAAAGTAACCTCATCTTGAGGAAACACTATGAATCCTACATGGATCCAGAAAGTAACCTCATTTCGGGAACACTACGGTCATTAAGACCGGAAAGTACCCCTTATCATCACATCCATTTTTATTTATAATTTTAGAAAGAAAATGGATTTCCAACACTTATATAAAAGTGACCCTTAAATAGTCCATTACAAGGATTTAACAAATAGGTTTTCAAAATCAAACCATTGTATTCCAAATCATGTGAGGGTATGCAAAACAATACCAATACAACTAAATAGGGCATAAACAAAACCCTAATTTCTCAAATATATGAATTATTAAGAAACTCAAACCCCAATCCCATGTAAACATGTATCATATCATGTAAACATGCTAAAAAGCCCATAATAATATAACAAATCATGCATACAATGGTTTACAACCATGAAAAATGCACCTACCTCACAAATGGTAGCTAGAAACGTGAATCTAAGGGTGTACACGTGTAGATCAGGGTGGAAATCACAAGATCCATACGTTATGGGGTCGGACCCAAGCTCCCGTGGTCACGCTCCTCACCGTTGAGCTCCTCTTTCTCTCTCTCTCTCTCCTCTCTTTCCTTTTCTGCCGAAAAATGGGTAAGAAACCCATTAGGAATGGGTTTAATAAGGGAAAGTGGGGGTAAAATCGTCAAACAAGCCTTTTTTAAAACTGTCTGCCGACACTTTCAGACGGCTGACAAGTATTTTCAGCCGGCTGAAAATGCCCAACACAAAACAATGCTCTCTGAAATTTTCAGTCGGCTGACATGAACTTTCAGCCGGCTGAAAATTGTCTTTCAGACGGCTGACATGAACTTTCAGCCGGCTGAAAATTGTCTTTCAGACGGCTGAAACATGTTTCAGCCGTCTGAAATATACAGACAGCAGAAAATAGACAGTTAGTCAGGCCACTCTCCATCAGTACAGACCTCAGCCTTATTTTCATCCAAAACATTTAAGTTATCTTCTTCATTCTTATATTATCCTTTTACTTTAAGTTATTTAATGAAAATAAGCAAATAACCCCCCATTTGAATCCAAATAAAATATCAGAAAAATCAAATTCCAAGTATATCAAAATCTCATTTCCAAGTTTTAGTACAAAATTTGTCGCCCGACAGATTTTCCTAAAACAAACATGTGAGGAACCCAATCCAAACATGCTAATAAAATCCCATAAAATCACAGAAGTCTTATAATATTATAAACTTCTATTACCGCCAAAAATTATCTTTAAAAACAAAGATTTATGAAAATTCACTTTTTCCCCACACTTAGCCAAATTTCAGCAGCTTAAACCCTTAATACCTTACTTTCAAATCACGGGTGTTACAATCCCCCCAACTTAATAGGAAATTCGTCCCCGAATTTCGAATACTCACCTGATTATTGAAACAAATATGGGTACTTCTCTTGTATAGCTGACTCCAGTTCCCAAGTAGCCTCCTCCACTCCATGGTGGTTCCACAATACCTTAACTTGTGGAATGACCTTGTTGCGCAATACTCGATCTTGGCGGTCTAAGATTTGTACTGGCTTCTCCTCATAAGACATGTCTTTGTGAATCTGAACATCCTGCCAGTCAATGATGGGTGTGTGATTGGTAATGCATTTTCACAACATTGAAACATGGAAAACTGGGTGCATAGCCTCAAATTGTGGAGGTAATGCTACCCGATAAGCAACCTCTCCTACAGGCTCAATTATCTGAAATGGGCCTATATACCGGGGGGCCAACTTTCCTTTCTTGCCAAAACGAATTGTTCCTCTTCTTAGAGAAACCTTCAACAACACCCAATCACCAGCATTAAAAGTTAACTCGCGTCTGCGTCTGTCAGCATACAACTTTTGACGATCCTGGGCCATATGAAGACGCTCACGAATAACCTTAATCTTCTCTGTGGTTTCTCTCACCAGATCTGGGCCCAATAACTTGGCATCACCTACTTCTGCCCAACATAGTGGCGATCTACATGGATGCCCATAAAGAGCCTCAAAAGGGGCCATCCCAATGCTAGATTGATAACTGTTGTTGTAAGAAAACTCTGCTAAAGCCAGATGGTCAATCCAACTACCCCCAAATTCTAGGGCACAAGCCCTCAGCATATCCTCTAAGATTTGAATGGTCCTTTCAGACTGACCATCAGTCTCTGGATGAAAAGCTGAACTCATTTGTACTCGAGTTCCCAAGGCCTCTTGTAAAGTATTCCAAAATCGTGAAACAAATCTTGGATCCCTATCTGATACAATGTGCGCTGGTGCCCCATGCAATCGAACAATCTCATTGATATACAACTTAGCCAGTTTCTCCATGGAGTAATTGGTGCGGGCGGGTATGAAATGGGCAGATTTAGTTAATCTGTCTACTATGACCCAGATGGCATCATGCTTCTGGGGAGTACGAGGTAGTCCCACCACAAAATCCATAGTAATGTCCTCCCATTTCCATTGCGGAATGGGTAAAGGTTGGAGTAATCTTGGCGGCTTCTTATGTTCAGCTTTCACTACCTGACAATTCAAACATTGTGCTACGTATCGAGCAACATCTTTCTTCATTCCTCTCCACCAATATTGTCTCCTCAAGTCTTTATACATCTTGTTATTACCAGGATGAATAGAAAACTTGGATCGATGTGCCACATCAAGAATTTCTTCTTTTAAAGATCTGTCATTAGGAACAGCTAATCTTCTCTTGAACCTTAAGCCAAGATCATTTCCAATTAACCATTTGTCCACATCCTCACCATTATTTAGGCGAATTCGAACATTTACCAATGCAGGGTCCTTCCATTGACCATCTAGGACCTTCTGTAAAATAACTGGTCTAGCTACTGCATTATAGACACAAGCTTTTTGCTTTTTACCTCCAATACAAAGATTGTACTCACGCAGGTCTGCCAATATCTTTGATTTGGCTACAACAAGGTTATAAGCCACACCTTGAGATTTCCTACTCAAGGCATCCGCCACTACATTGGCCCTACCCAGATGATATTGTATCTCAAAGTCATAATCCTCGCGGTACTCCAACCATCGAGTTTGGCGTAAATTGAGATCCTTCTGAGTAAAGATATACTTCAAGCTTTTATGATCAGTATACACTTCAAATCTCTCGCCATATAGGTAACATCTCCAAATCTTTAAAGCAAACACCACAGCTGCCAATTCCAAATCATGGGTAGGGTAGTTCTTCTCATGGGGTTTTAATTGTCGAGAACCATAAGCTACAACTCTGCCATGCTGCATCAAAACACATCCCAACCCTTTCAAGGAAGCGTCAGAATACACTGTATTTGGTTCTCCACTCTGAGGTATAATTAATACCGGCGCAGTGGTTAAACACGCCTTAAGGGCACTAAATGCCTGATCACACTCTTCATCCCATACAAAGTGAACTCCTTTTCGTGTTAACCTTGTCAAAGGTGCAGCAATACTGGAGAATCCCTGTACAAATCTCCTATAGTATCCTGCTAGACCGAGGAAACTATGAATCTCGGTGACATTTCTAGGTCGTTCCCAATTTAGGATCGCCTCTACCTTCTCAAGATCCACAGAAATCCCTGCTTCAGATACTACATGACCGAGGAATCTCACCTCACGCATCCAGAACTCGCATTTCTCTTTCTTAGCATACAACCTATGCTCTCTCAACAATTGCAAGGCTATACGCACATGTGCCTCGTGTTCCTCTGGGGTTCACGAGTAAATCAAAATGTCATCTATGAACACCATTATAAACTGATCGAGATAGGGATGAAAAATCCTATTCATCAGATCCATGAATGCTACGGGTACATTAGTTAACCCAAAAGGCATGACAGTGAACTCATAATGTCCATAGCGAGTATTAAACGCCGTCTTCTTGACATCATCATCTTTGATCAATAGTTGATGATAACCAGATCGAAGATCGATCTTAGAGAAAACACAAGACCCTCTAAGTTGGTCAAATAAATCATCTATACGAGGTAAAGGGTACTTGTTCTTGATAGTTACCCGATTCAGCTGTCGATAATCTATATATAGCCTCAGAGTACCATCTTTCTTCTTCATGAATAAAACAGGTGCTCCCCACGGGGAGACACTAGGTCGAATGAATCCCTTACTCTTGAGCTCATTCAATTGAGTCTTCAACTCTCTCAATTCTGCTGGTGCCATCCGATAGGGAGTAGTAGAGATAGGAGATGTGCCAGGATACACCTCAATAGCAAACTCAACCTCCCTCCTTGGAGGTAAACCCGGTAGGTCATCTAAAAAGACATCTGGAAACTCCTGCACTACTGGAATGAAGGTCGGATGCACCTTATTCTGTCCATCACCACGAATGCTTGCTAGAAAACTTATATATCCTGCTGACTTGATACGGGGAATAGGTAAGTCCAGCACAGCATCTGGTAAGGGAATATATTTATCTCCATAGAAAGAAAATGAGATTCCTTCAGGAGAACAGAATGACACCTTTTTGGAGTAACAATCCATCATTGCTTGATTAGATGACAACCAATCCATACCCAAGATTACATCATATCTTGTCATTTCTAGGACAATCAAGTCCACAGACAACTCTTGTCCCGAGATTACCAAGCAACAAGATTTACAAATACTCACCGTACTATACGAGTTCTCGAAAGGTGTATCACTTCTAGTATATACCCCATAGGTTCTGCCTTTAATCCCAAAGCTCTTACAAAAGATTCAGAAATAAATGAATGAGTGGAACCGGGGTCAAATAATATCTTGGCACAAGAATTATGCACCAGAAATATACCTTCCACTACAGCATTTGATGCTCCTTCTACGGGTCGAGTCATAGCATAGGCTCTCCCACGACCACGATCCCCTTGATTTCTGCCTCCACTTTGGCAAGACTGACCTCGCTGCCCATATCCCTATCCAAACTGTTGCCCATGCCCCTGTGGTTGTTGAGTGGGTTGATCATATTGTTGTTGACCAAAGAATTGTGGTGCTTGATATTGTTGGGGCTGGGAATAGGGGTAGGATGATTGAGTTCCTTGTCCAGTCTGGTACTGTGGGTAGTGGTAAGAAGACTGAGAAGAACCACTAGTGTATTGTGGAGATTCAGATGGTTGGAATTGAGCTCCAGTCAGAAGAGGACAATTAGGACAAATATGGCCTTTTTGTCTACAGAGAAAACAAACTTTGGGGTTTCCACTGCTCCCACTACTACTCCCACTGCTTTGACTGCCAGACTGCTTAAATTGCTGGCCTCTAGGACGGAGATAGTTTGAACTACCGCCTCCTTGTGACTTCTTGCCAATGCCACTAGTTCCACTAGAACTCCCCTTATGAGATTTCTGGTTATTCTTCTTCTATTCCCTGGCTTCATCCTTGGCCTTCCAGTGTTCCTCAGCTTGCCTCCCTATCAAAAGGGCTTTATCCAAAATCAAGGAGAAATTATTGATTTGGTGAGGAACCACCATTCTACTATTGTAGGGATTTAATCCCATCTCAAACTTCCAATAAAGTGCTGGTTGATCCGCGATAAGGGATGGTACGAAAACGCACAATTCTTGGAACTTGTTGACATATTCATCGATGGTCAAGTTCCCTTGCTCCAACTTCATAAACTCCTTCATCTGTTTATTTATATATGATTGTGGGTAGAATTCGTTATTAAACAAATTCTCAAAATTTTCCCACAACATATATTCATTTTCCTCAACGGGCTTCACTCTTTCCCACCAGTTATCTGCCATGCCCTTCAGTAAGTACGTAGCAAACTCCACCTTGTACTGTTCAAGAGTAGCCACAATAGTCAAAGCCTTCTTGACTTGCTTCAACCACATTTCAGCAATTGCTGGATTCCTCTCCCCTTCATAAGTTGGGGGTTTCATATGCATGAAGGCTTTATATGCGTTAGCCTTTGTCATATAATCTCCCACAGGCGGGAGTGGTGCCTGGGGTTGTGGTACTTGGTTCTGAGCCATCGTAGCTTGAAGTCCCTGTAATGTAGCTACCAACTGATTCAATATATCAGGTTGTTCCGGTTGTGGTTTATTCTCATGCACATGTGGTGCCCCAATTGGAATTTCGTCTTCCGATTAAGGGTGTGGAGTGGCTACAGCCCTACCCCGACCTCTTCCTCGACATCCACGTTGCATTCTAAAATATATAGATATATGTAGGTTATATTCAACTAGAATATCTTTCACAACTCAATTATAAAAGGTTTTACTAATGGGGAATTTCTAACGCGATGCTAATAATGCATATGTATGTTCCCTTCCCATGAATGACCCAATGCATAAACATGTATGCACACACATAATATGACGTAATAGCACCCATATGGATCTAATAACCAGCTCTGATACCAAAAAGACTGTCACAACCCAAAAATAGGCTATGACGTATCAATAGAAAGAAGAATAAATAAAATGTAGTTCAAGGATGGTTTATAATAAAATTTTTTAGCTTTATAAAATATTTTTAGAAAATCCAGCATGGTCCTGTCAGAAAATAGGACATACCAAGTTCTCGACAGTTTAAACCTGTTCAATTTAAAATCAAAATCATTCAACCATCCACAACAGGTAATTAAATTAAGCTGGCATACTAGTTCTCACATAGTTCTATTGTCAATACAAGCAGTGTATAATACAATAAGTCTGTCTAAATAATATACAAGCCATAAAATTGTAAAATACATCTGCACAACACCCATAATGCAATGCATATTCTAAGTCCGATGTGATGCCTCCTCATAAGAGTCATCCTTACTTTGCTCAAGGTCTGCAAAAGGTTTTGAAAATAGGCGTGAGTATAAACTCAGTAGGATACATTTTTCAAGATTGTATATCAAGGTTTTAAAACCATTATGTACAATTAAATAAAATGAGGTAATAAAGGGTTGCATATCACAATTTTAAAACAAGTACAGGAGAACATGAAAGTCATTCATAACATAAATCCGCCATATCTAGCAATTCATAACATCATCAGTCTTTTAAACTGAATAATCCTCCCCAGGTCATGCGGGGCCCTCACGCGTGGAAATGAGAGGAACCACTATGGATCCCTATATAGGTCCAGAAAGTAACCTCATCTTGAGGAAACACTATGAATCCTACATGGATCCAGAAAGTAACCTCATTTCGGGAACACTACGGTCATTAAGACCGGAAAGTACCCCTTATCATCACATCCATTTTTATTTATAATTTTAGAAAGAAAATGGATTTCCAACACTTATATAAAAGTGACCCTTAAATAGTCCATTACAAGGATTTAACAAATAGGTTTTCAAAATCAAACCATTGTATTCCAAATCATGTGAGGGTATGCAAAACAATACCAATACAACTAAATAGGGCATAAACAAAACCCTAATTTCTCAAATATATGAATTATTAAGAAACTCAAACCCCAATCCCATGTAAACATGTATCATATCATGTAAACATGCTAAAAAGCCCATAATAATATAACAAATCATGCATACAATGGTTTACAACCATGAAAAATGCACCTACCTCACAAATGGTAGCTAGAAACGTGAATCTAAGGGTGTACACGTGTAGATCAGGGTGGAAATCACAAGATCCATACGTTATGGGGTCGGACCCAAGCTCCCGTGGTCATGCTCCTCACCGTTGAGCTCCTCTTTCTCTCTCTCTTTCTCTCTCTCTCTCTCCTCTCTTTCCTTTTCTGCCGAAAAATGGGTAAGAAACCCATTAGGAATGGGTTTAATAAGGGAAAGTAGGGGTAAAATCGTCAAACAAGCCTTTTTTAAAACTGTCTGTCGACACTTTCAGACGGCTGACAAGTATTTTCAGCCGACTGAAAATGCCCAACACAAAACAATGCTCTCTGAAATTTTCAGTCGGCTGACATGAACTTTCAGCCGGCTGAAAATTGTCTTTCAGACGGCTGACATGAACTTTCAGCCGGCTGAAAATTGTCTTTCAGACGGCTGACATGAACTTTCAGCTGGCTGAAAATTGTCTTTCAGACGGCTGAAACATGTTTCAGCCGTCTGAAATATACAGACAGCAGAAAATAGACAGTTAGTCAGGCCACTCTCCATCAGTACAGACCTCAGCCTTATTTTCATCCAAAACATTTAAGTTATCTTCTTCATTCTTATATTATCCTTTTACTTTAAGTTATTTAATGAAAATAAGCAAACAACCCCCCATTTGAATCCAAATAAAATATCAGAAAAATCAAATTCCAAGTATATCAAAATCTCATTTCCAAGTTTTAGTACAAAATCTGTCGCCCGACAGATTTTCCTAAAACAAACATGTGAGGAACCCAATCCAAACATGCTAATAAAATCCCATAAAATCACAGAAGTCTTATAATATTATAAACTTCTATTACCGCCAAAAATTATCTTTAAAAACAAAGATTTATGAAAATTCACTTTTCCCCCACACTTAGCCAAATTTCAGCAGCTTAAACCCTTAATACCTTACTTTCAAATCACGGGTGTTACATCCCGCTTTATAGAATCATAGCATAGTGCCCCCCTTTGAGATAAATACTGGCTCCGCCCCTGCGCTCAGCTGAGTTGAAATTTAAGTCTTTTACTTTTTTTTTTAATTTTTTATAGCTTTGTTTAGTTGGAAACAAAAGAAAATGAAAAACATTTGGGATCTCAAATGACTAAAACTCGATCAAAGTAGCTTGGTTCAACTATTTGGCTTAGTTTGTTGGGTTGATTTCTCAAATTTGTTTTCTTTTTTGGTAGCCCAAGGTGATTCTCTTGTATACGATCATCAGCTTGCATGTTGTTTACCCTCAAAACCCTAATTTACTACTGCTCATTATAGCTTCCAAGAAAACATTGAAAAAAATGGGGTAAACCACCGCCTGTCCGGCCCCCCCCGATTGGTTCTACCATAGAGGCCAACGATCGACAATAAATCCCCTTGGAGTACAGCTTAGTACTATCATCGTGCTCTCCAAAAAGCGAAACAAAATAAAATTTTTTGAAATTCACAATACTTGAAACAAGGGAAAACTAACATTTAGTTAACTGAGCATAGTCAACTATTTTGCGTAGTTAAGTCGAGTTTGTCATTATTTGGAAGCCGAATGGGGAGGTTATTTTCCCCTATAAAAGCTTAAATATTTAAATGCACTGCTTGATTCTTGAGAAATTTGAGAAAAAGAAAGGAAAAGAAAATTAATTATACATAAATTTTTATTATTTGGGACTCAAACAAGCGAAAATTCCTCTCGAATGGTCAATTTCAATTAAAATTTTTAACGGAAAAAAAAAAAAAAAAAAAAAGGAAAGAAAGAAAGAAAGGGCCAAAGTGTTGCAATTTAATAGCTTTTTTATTATTAAAAAAAAACAGAGAAATGAAGTAAGGTGTTATAAACTAAAATTTAGTTAACTGAGCTTAGTCAACTATCTGGCATAGTTAAGTCGAGTTTGTCATTATTTGGAAGCCGAATGGGGAGCTTATTTCCCCCTATAAAAGCTTAAATATTTAAATGCACTGTTTGATTCTTGAGAAAATTGAGAAAAAGAAAGGAAAAGAAAATTAATTATATGTAATTTTTTATTATTTGGGACTCAAACAAGCGAAAATTCCTCTCGAATGGTCAATTTCAATTAAAATCTTTAACGAAAAAAAAAAAAAAAAAGAAAGAAAGAAAGAAAGGGGCGGAGTGTTGCAATTTAATAGCTTTTTTATTATTAAAAAAAAAAAAACAGAAATGAAGTAAGGTGTTATAAACTAAAATTTTGTTAACTGAGCTTAGTCAACTATTTGGCATAGTTAAGTCGAGTTTGTCATTATTTGGAATCCGAATGGGGAGCTTATTTTCCCCTATAAAAGCTTAAATATTTAAATGCACTGTTTGATTCTTGAAAAAATTGAGAAAAAGAAAGGAAAAGAAAATTAATTATACGTAATTTTTTATTATTTGGGACTCAAACAAGCGAAAATTCCTCTCGAATGGTCAATTTCAATTAAAATTTTTAACGAAAAAAAAAAAAAAAAAGAAAAGAAAGAAAGAAAGGGTCGAAGTGTAGCAATTTAATAGCTTTTTTATTATTACAAAATACAGAGAAATGGAATAAGGTGTTATAATTTAAAAGTTTAAGAGTTTATGCAACTAGACTTGTAGTTAAGGGTTTTTGGTGTAATTTACCGAAAGGAAGATTATCATTTTTACTTTTTTTTTGGGTTTTAATTGAAGTCCTCCTAGGGTTTTACCAAAGATTAAAATCAGAAACAACCCAACCGAGAAAAAAACATTAAAGAGCTACTAAGTCCATCAAGAAGCTCTTGTTTGGGCTAAACTAGGCCTCCAACAAAATCACATCGAATGCTCTCCTATCTCTTTCTTCCCTTCCCCATGGGTTCCCTACTCTCTTTTCCTTTTTCTTTCTCTCTTTCTCTCTCTCTGATCAGACTAAGTATCCACCACTAAGGATCTCACTAAGATCCATAAACTACTTTCCCGAAGCTGTTTTCCATGAAAACAAACAGAGTCGTAGGGCATCGAGACTTCGATTTAGAACCAACTAGCTTATTGTAAATTCCAAAAGTTCTCGAGGAACAGGAGATCGAAGATATTCCTCCATATAGTGTTAGAGCGAAATTTGCAACTCCACCCTCGCCACTTCGGTAGTCACCTCCGTGTCAATCTCATTACCAAGCTCATTAAAAATGTCGAAGCCACTTGCAAGTTCGTCTCCCTCCGCCTCTTAAAAGCCTAAATTTTGTTCGTTTTTTTTTATCCCGAGAAAACATGGGAAAGGAAAAGAGATATAAAATGTGAATATCAAATAAGTGAAACTCCGCTCAGCCAGGGGGGGCCTTGGGGGGCACGTGTCCCCCCTGCTTAACCAATATTTTTTTTTTTGGGGAGAGATATTACTATTTGATAACTATTTCTCAACATAATGCCAAAAAGAGGAAGATAGTAGTCACTTTAAAGTATATTTACAGTCAATTTGTAATAAGTTGACAAAAAAAATCCTTTTCCTGGTATTAAATTGACAAATGATAACTAAAAGGTAATTTTTAAAAAACAATTTCTTTCTAGGGCTTTTAGTTCCCAGTTCCCACTTCATAGAATCATAGCACAGTGCCCCCCTTTGAGATAAATACTGGCTCTGCCCCTACGCTCAGCTGAGTTGAAATTTAAGTCTTTTACTTTCTTTTTTTTTTTTTTTTTTTTATAGCTTTGTTTTGTTGGAAACAAAAGAAAAGGAAAAACATTTGGGATCTCAAATGACTAAAACTCGATCAAAGTAGCTTGGTTCAACTATTTGGCATAGTTAGTTGGGTAGATTTCTTAAATTTGTTTTCTTTTTTGGTAGCCCAAAGTGATACTCTTGTATACGATCATGAGCTTGCATGTTGTTTACCCTCAAAACCCTAATTTACTACTGCTCATTATAGTTTCCAAGAAAACATTAAAAAAAAAGGGGTAAACCACCACCTGTCCGGCCCCCCCGATTGGTTCTACCATGGAGTCCAACGATAGACAATAACTCCCCTTGGAGTACAGCTTACTACTTTCATCGTGCTCTCCAAAGAGCGAAAGAAAATAAAATTTTTTGAATTTCATAACACTTGAAACAAGAGAAAACTAAAATTTAGTTAACTGAGCTTAGTCAACTATTTGGCGTAGTTAAGTCGAGTTTGTCATTATTTGGAGGCCAAATGGGGAGCTTATTTTCCCCCTATAAAACCTTAAATATTTAAATGCACTGTTTGATTATTGAGAAAATTGGGAAAAAGAAAGGAAAAGAAAATTAATTATATGTAATTTTTTATTATTTGGGACTCAAATAAGCGAAAATTCCTCTCGAATGGTCAATTTCAATTAAAATTTTTAAGGAAAAAAAAAAAGAAATAAAGAAAAAAAGGAGCGGAGTGTTGCAATTTAATAGCTTTTTTTTATTAAAAAAAAACAGAGAAATGAAGTAAGGTGTTATAAACTAAAATTTACTTAATTGAGCTGAGTCAACTATTTGGCGCAGTTAACTCGAGTTTGCCATTCTTTGGAAGCCGAATGGGGAGCTTATTTTCCCCTCTAAAAGCTTAAATATTTAAATGCACTGTTTGATTCTTGAGAGAATTGAGAAAAAGAAAGGAAAAGAAAATTAATTATATGTAATTTTTTATTATTTGGGACTCAAACAAGTGAAAATTCCTCTCGAATGGTCAATTTCAATTAAAATTTTTAACGAAAAAAAAAAAAAAGAAAGAAAGAAAGAAAGGGGCAGAGTGTTGCAATTTAATAGCTTTTTTATTATTAAAAAAAAAAAACAGAGAAATGAAGTAAGGTGTTATAAACTAAAATTTAGTTAACTGAGCTTAGTCAACTATTTGGCGTAATTAAGTCGAGTTTGTCATTATTTGAAAGCCGATTGGGGAGCTTATTTTCCCCTATAAAAGCTTAAATATTTAAATGCACTGTTTGATTCTTGGGAAAATTGAGAAAAAGAAAGGAAAAGAAAATTAATTATATGAAATTTTTTATTATTTGGGACTCAAACAAGCGAAAATTCCTCTCGGATGGCCAATTTCAATTAAAATTTTTAACGGAAAAAAAAAAAAAGAAAGAAAGAAAGAAAGGGGCGGAGTGTTGCAATTTAATAGCTTTTTTATTATTAAAAAAAATAGAGAAATGAAGTAAGGTGTTTTAAACTAAAATTTAGTTAACTGAGCTAAGTCAACTATTTGGCGTAGTTAAGTTGAGTTTTTCATTATTTGGAAGCCGAATGGAGAGCTTATTTTCCCCTATAAAAGCTTAAATATTTAAATGCACTCTTTGATTCTAGAAAAAATTGAGAAAAAGAAAATTAATTATATGTAATTGTTTATTATTTGGGACTCAAACAAACGAAAATTCCTCCCAAATTGTCAATTTCAATTAAAATTTTTAACGAAAAAAAAAAAAAGGAAAGAAAGAAAAAAAGGGGCGGAGTGTTGCAATTTAATAGCTTTTTTACTATTAAAAAAAACAGAGAAATGAAGTAAGGTGTTATAAACTAAAATTTAGTTAACTGAGCTTAGTCAACTATTTGGCGTAGTTAAGTCGAGTTTGTCATTATTTGGAAGCCGAATGGGGAGCTTATTTTCCCCTATAAAAGCTTAAATATTTAAATGCACTATTTGATTCTTGAGAAAATTGAGAAAAAGAAAGGAAAAGAAAATTAATTATATGTAATTTTTTATTATTTGGGACTCAAACAAGCGAAAATTCCTCTCGAATGGTCAATTTCAATTAAAATTTTTAACGAAAAAAAGAAAAAAAGAAAGAAGCAAAGAAGGGGTCGGAGTGATGCAATTTAATAGCTTTTTTATTATTAAAAAAAAAACAGAGAAATGAAGTAAGGTGTTATGAACTAAAATTTAGTTAACTGAGCTTAGTCAACTATTTGGCGTAGTTAAGTTGAGTTTGTCATTATTTGGAAGCCGAATGGGGAGCTTATTTTCCCCTATAAAAGCTTAAATATTTAAATGAATTGCTTGATTCATGAGAAAATTGAGAAAAAGAAAGGAAAAAAAAAAATAACTATATGTAATTTTTTATTATTTGGGACTCAAACAAATGAAAATTCCTCTCGAATGGTCAATTTCAATTAAAATTTTTAAAAGAAAAAAAAAAGAGAAAGAAAGAAAGGGGCGGAGTGTCACAATTTAATAACTTTTTAATTATTAAAAAAAAACAGAGAAGTGAAGTAAGGTGTTATAAACTAAAATTTAGTTAACTGAGCTTAGTCAACTATTTGGCGTAGTTAAGTCGAGTTGGTCATTATTTGGAACCCGAATGGGGAGCTTATTTTCCCCTATAAAAGCTTAAATATTTAAATGCACTGTTTGATTTTTGAGAAAATTGCGAAAAAGAAAGGAAAAGAAAATTAATTATATGTAATTTTTTATTATTTGGGACCCAAACAAGCGAAAATTCCTCTCGAATGGTCAATTTCAATTAAAATTTTTAACGAAAAAAAAAAAAAGAAAGAAAAAAAGAATGGGGCGGAGTGTTGCTATTTAATAGCTTTTTTATTATTAAAAAAAACAGAGAAATGAAATAAGGTGTTATAAACTAAAATTTAGTTAACTGAGCTTATTCAACTATTTAGCATATTTAAGTCGAGTTTGTCATTATTTGGAAGCCGAATGGGGAGCTTATTTTCCCCTATAAAAGCTTAAATATTTAAATGCACTGTTTGATTCTTGAGAAAATATAGAAAAAGAAAGGAAAATAAAATTAATTATATGTAATTTTTTATTATTTGGGACTCAAACAAGCGAAAATTCCTCTCGAATAGTCAATTTCAATTAAAATCTTTAACGAAAAAAAAAAAAAAAAAAAAAGAAAGAAAGAAAAAAAGGGGCTTAGTGTTGCAATTTAATAGCTTTTTTTTAATTAAAAAAAAAACAGAGAAATGAAGTAAGGTGTTATAAACTAAAATTTAGTTAACTGAGCTTAGTCAACTATTTGGCGTAGTTAAGTTGAGTTTGTCATTATTTGGAAGCCGAATGGGGAGCTTATTTTCCCCTATAAAAGCTTAAATATTTAAATGCACTGTTTGATTCTTGAGAAAATTGAGAAAAAGAAAGGAAAAGAAAATTAATTATATGTAATTTTTTATTATTTGAGACTCAAACAAGCGAAAATTCCTCTCGAATGATCAATTTCAATTAAAATTTTTAAAGAAAAAAAAAAAAGAACGAAAGAAAGGGTCGAAGTGTAGCAATTTAATAGCTTTTTTATTATTACAAAATACAGAGAAATGGAGTAAGGTGTTATAATTTAAAAGTTTAGGAGTTTATGCAACTAGACTTGTAGTTAGGGGTTTTTGGTGTAATTTACCGAAAGGAAGA
Organism: Liquidambar formosana; assembly: GCA_039720395.1. NCBI lineage: Eukaryota > Viridiplantae > Streptophyta > Magnoliopsida > Saxifragales > Altingiaceae > Liquidambar > Liquidambar formosana. Next base: position 75,907 of record JBBPBK010000368.1, read on the forward strand.
TTATCATTTTTACTTTTTTTTTGGGTTTTAATTGAAGTCCTCCTAGGGTTTTACCAAAGATTAAAATCAGAAACAACCCAAACGAGAAAAAAACATTAAAGAGCTACTAAGTCCATCAAGAAGCTCTTGTTTGGGCTAAACTAGCCCTCCAACAAAATCACATCGAATGCTCTCCTGTCTCTTTCTTGCCTTCCCTATGGGTTCCTTTCTCTCTTTTTCTTTTTCTTTCTCTCTTTCTCTCTCTCTGATCAGACTAAGTATCCACCACTAAGGATCTCACAAAGATCCATAAACTACTTTCCCGAAGCTGTTTTCCCCGAAAACAAACAGAGTCGTAGGGCATCAAGACTTCGATTTAGAACCAACTAGCTTATTGTAAATTGCAAAAGTTCTCGAGGAACAGGAGATCGAAGATGTTCTTCCATATAGTGTTAGAGCGAAATTTGCAACTCCACCCTCCCCACTTCGGTAGTCACCTCTGTGTCAATCTCATTACCAAGCTCATTAAAAATGCCGAAGGCACTTGCAGGTTCGTCCCCCTCCGCCTCTTAAAAGCCTAAATCTTGTTCATTTTTTTTTTATCCCGAGAAAACATGGGAAAGGAAAAGAGATATAAAATGTGAATATCAAATAAGTGAAACTCCGCTCAGCCAGGGGGGGCCTTGGGGGGCACGTGCCCCCCCTGCTCAACCAATATTTTTTTTTTTGGGGAGAGATATTACTATTTGATAACTATTTCTCAACATAATGCCAAAAAGAGGAAGATAGTAGTCATTTTAAAGTATATTTACAGTCAATTTGTAATAAGTTCAGAAAAAAAAAAAAAAAAAAATCCTTTTCTCGGTATTAAATTGAAAAATGATAACTAAAAAGAAATTTTTTTAAAAAAATTGCTTTCTAGGGCTTTTAGTTCCCAGTTCCCACTTCATAGAATCATAGCACAGTGCCCCCCTTTGAGATAAATACTGGCTCCGCCCCTGCGCTCAGCTAAGTTGAAATTTAAGTCTTTTACTTTTTTTTTTTTCTTTTATAGCTTAGTTTTGTTAGAAACAAAAGAAAAGGAAAAACATTTGGGATCTCAAATGACTAAAACTCGATCAAAGTAGCTTGGTTCAATTATTTGGCTTAGTTTGTTGGGTTGATTTCACAAATTTGTTTTCGTTTTTGGTAGCCCAATGTGATACTCTTGTATATGATCATGAGCTTGCATGTTGTTTACCCTCAAAACCCAAATTTCCTACTCCTCATTATAGTTTCCAAGAAAACAATGAAAAAAAGGGGGTAAACCACCACCTGTCCGGCTCCCCCGATTAGTTCTACCATAGAGGCCAACGATAGACAATAACTCCTCCTGGAGCACAGCTTACTACTTTCATCGTGCTCTCCAAAGAGCGAAAGAAAATAAAATTTTTTGAATTTCACAATACTTAAAACAAGAGAAAACTAAAATCTAGTTAACTGAGCTTAGTCAACTATTTGGCGTAGTTAAGTCGAATTTTTCATTATTTGGAAGTCAAATGGGGAGCTTATTTTCCCCTGTAAAAGCTTAAATATTTAAATGCACTGTTTGATTCTTCAGAAAATTGAGAAAAAGATAGGAAAAGAAAATTAATTATATGTAAATTTTTATTATTTGGGACTCAGACAAGCAAAAATTCCTCTCGAATGGTCAATTTCAATTAAAATTTTTAGCCAAAAAAAAAAAAAAAAAAAAAAGAAAGAAAGAAAGAAAGGGGCGAAGTGTTGCAATTTAATAGCTTTTTTATTATTAAAAAAAAAACAAAGAAATGAGGTAAGGTGTTATAAACTAAAATTTAGTTAACTGAGCTTAGTCAACTATTTGGCGTAGTTAAGTCGAGTTTGTCATTATTTGGAAGCCGAATGGGGAGCTTATTTTCCCCTATAAAAGCTTAAATATTTAAATGCACTGTTTGATTCTTGAGAAAATTGAGAAAAAGAATGGAAAAAAAATTTAATTATATGTAATTTTTTATTATTTGGGACTCAAACAAGCGAAAATCCCTCTCGAATGGTCAATTTCAAATAAAATTTTTAACGAAAAAAAAAAAAAAAAAAAAAAAAAGAAAGAAAGAAAGGGTCGAAGTGTAGCAATTTAATAGCTTTTTTATTATTACAAAATATAGAGAAATGGAGTAAGGTGTTATAATTTAAAAGTTTAAGAGTTTATGCAACTAGACTTGTAGTTAGGGGTTTTTGGTGTAATTTACCGAAAGGAAGATTACCATTTTTACTTTTTTTTTGGGTTTTAATTGAAGTCCTCCTAGGGTTTTACCAAAGATTAAAATCAGAAACAACCCAACCGAGAAAAAAACATTAAAGAGCTACTAAGTCCATCAAGAAGCTCTTGTTTGGGCTAAACTAGCCCTCCAACAAAATCACATCGAATGCTCTCCTGTCTCTTTCTTGCCTTCCCTATGGGTTCCTTTCTCTCTTTTTCTTTTTCTTTCTCTCTTTCTCTCTCTCTGATCAGACTTAGTATCCACCACTAAGGATCTCACAAAGATCCATAAACTACTTTCCCGGAGCTGTTTTCCCCGAAAACAAACAGAGTCGTAGGGCATCGAGACTTCGATTTAGAACCAACTAGCTTATTGTAAATTGCAAAAGTTCTCGAGGAACAGGAGATCGAAGATGTTCTTCCATATAGTGTTAGGGCGAAATTTGCAACTCCACCCTCGCCACTTCAGTAGTCACCTCTATGTCAATCTCATTACCAAGCTCATTAAAAATGTCGAAGGCACTTGCAGGTTCGTCCCCCTCCGCCTCTTAAAAGCCTAAATTTTGTTCGTTTTTTTTTATCCCGAGAAAACATGGGAAAGAAAAAGAGATATAAAATGTGAATATCAAATAAGTGAAACTCTACTCAGCCAGGGGGGGCCTTGGGGGGCACGTGCCCCCCCTGCTCAACCAATTTTTTTTTTTTGGGGAGAGATATTACTATTTGATAACTATTTCTCAACATAATGCCAAAAAGGGGAAGATAGTAGCCACTTTAAAGTATATTTACATTCAATTTGTAATAAGTTGACAAAAAAAAAATCCTTTTCTTGGTATTAAATTGAAAAATGATAACTAAAATGTAATTTTTTTAAAAAAATTGCTTTCTAGGGCTTTTAGTTCCCAGTTCCCACTTCATAGAATCATAGCACAGTGCCCCCCTTTGAGATAAATACTGGCTCCGCCCCTGCGCTCAGCTGAGTTGAAATTTAAGTCTTTAACTTTTACTTTTTTTTTCTTTTATAGCTTTGTTTTGTTAGAAACAAAAGAAAAGGAAAAACATTTGGGATCTCAAATGACTAAAACTCGATCAAAGTAGCTTGGTTCAATTATTTGGCTTAGTTAGTTGTATATGATCATGAGCTTGCATGTTGTTTACCCTCAAAACCCTAATTTACTAATGCTTATTATAGTTTCCAAGAAAACAATGAAAAAAAGGGGGTAAACCACCACTTGTCCGGCCCCCCCGATTGGTTCTACCATAGAGGCCAACGATAGACAATAACTCCCCCTGGAACACAGCTTACTACTTTCATCGTGCTCTCCAAAGAGCGAAAGAAAATAAAATTTTTTGAATTTCACAATACTTGAAACAAGAGAAAACTAAAATTTAGTTAACTGAGCTTAGTCAATTATTTGGCGTAGTTAAGTCGAATTTGTCATTATTTGAAAGCCAAATGGAGAGCTTATTTTCCCCTGTAAAAGCTGAAATATTTAAATGCATTGTTTGATTCTAGAGAAAATTGAGAAAAAGAAAGGAAAAGAAAATTAATTATACGTAATTTTTTATTATTTGGGACTCAAACAAGCGAAAATTCCTCTCGAATGGTCAATTTCAATTAAAATTTTTTACGAAAAAAAAAAAAAGAAAAGAAAGAAAGAAAGGGTCGAAGTGTAGCAATTTAATAGCTTTTTTATTATTACAAAATACAGAGAAATGGAATAAGGTGTTATAATTTAAAAGTTTAAGAGTTTATGCAACTAGACTTGTAGTTAAGGGTTTTTGGTGTAATTTACCGAAAGGAAGATTATCATTTTTACTTTTTTTTTGGGTTTTAATTGAAGTCCTCCTAGGGTTTTACCAAAGATTAAAATCAGAAACAACCCAACCGAGAAAAAAACATTAAAGAGCTACTAAGTCCATCAAGAAGCTCTTGTTTGGGCTAAACTAGGCCTCCAACAAAATCACATCGAATGCTCTCCTATCTCTTTCTTGCCTTCCCCATGGGTTCCCTACTCTCTTTTCCTTTTTCTTTCTCTCTTTCTCTCTCTCTGATCAGACTAAGTATCCACCACTAAGGATCTCACTAAGATCCATAAACTACTTTCCCGAAGCTGTTTTCCACGAAAACAAACAGAGTCGTAGGGCATCGAGACTTCGATTTAGAACCAACTAGCTTATTGTAAATTCCAAAAGTTCTCGAGGAACAGGAGATCGAAGATGTTCCTCCATATAGTGTTAGAGCGAAATTTGCAACTCCACCCTCGCCACTTCGGTAGTCACCTCCGTGTCAATCTCATTACCAAGCTCATTAAAAATGTCGAAGCCACTTGCAAGTTCGTCCCCCTCCGCCTCTTAAAAGCCTAAATTTTGTTTCGTTTTTTTTTATCCCGAGAAAACATGGGAAAGGAAAAGAGATATAAAATGTGAATATCAAATAAGTGAAACTCCGCTCAGCCAGGGGGGGCCTTGGGGGGCACGTGCCCCCCCTGCTCAACCAATATTTTTTTTTTTTGGGGAGAGATATTACTATTTGATAACTATTTCACAACATAATGCCAAAAAGAGGAAGATAGTAGTCACTTTAAAGTATATTTACGGTCAATTTGTAATAAGTTGACAAAAAAATCCTTTTCCTGGTATTAAATTGAAAAATGATAACTAAAAGGTAATTTTTAAAAAACAATTGCTTTCTAGGGCTTTTAGTTCCCAGTTCCCACTTCATAGAATCATAGCACAGTGCCCCCCTTTGAGATAAATACTGGCTCCACCCCTACGCTCAGCTGAGTTGAAATTTAAGTCTTTTACTTTCTTTTTTTTTTTTTTATAGCTTTGTTTTGTTGGAAACAAAAGAAAAGGAAAAACATTTGGGATCTCAAATGACTAAAACTCGATCAAAGTAGCTTGGTTCAACTATTTGGCATAGTTAGTTGGGTAGATTTCTTAAATTTGTTTTCTTTTTTGGTAGCCCAAAGTGATACTCTTGTATACGATCATGAGCTTGCATGTTGTTTACCCTCAAAACCCTAATTTACTACTGCTCATTATAGTTTCCAAGAAAACATTGAAAAAAAAAGGGGTAAACCACCACCTGTCCGGCCCCCCCGATTGGTTCTACCATGGAGGCCAACGATAGACAATAACTCCCCTTGGAGCACAGCTTACTACTTTCATCGTGCTCTCCAAAGAGCGAAAGAAAATAAAATTTTTTGAATTTCATAATACTTGAAACAAGAGAAAACTAAAATTTAGTTAACTGAGCTTAGTCAACTATTTGGCGTAGTTAAGTCGAGTTTGTCATTATTTGGAGGCCGAATGAGGAGCTTATTTTCCACCTATAAAACCTTAAATATTTAAATGCACTGTTTGATTATTGAGAAAATTGGGAAAAAGAAAATAAAAGAAAATTAATTATATGTAATTTTTTATTATTTGGGACACAAATAAGCGAAAATTCCTCTCGAATGGTCAATTTCAATTAAAATTTTTAAGGAAAAAAAAAAAGAAATAAAGAAAAAAAGGAGCGGAGTGTTGCAATTTAATAGCTTTTTTTTATTAAAAAAAAACAGAGAAATGAAGTAAGGTGTTATAAACTAAAATTTACTTAATTGAGCGGAGTCAACTATTTGGCGCAGTTAACTCGAGTTTGCCATTCTTTGGAAGCCGAATGGGGAGCTTATTTTCCCCTCTAAAAGCTTAAATATTTAAATGCACTGTTTGATTCTTGAGAGAATTGAGAAAAAGAAAGGAAAAGAAAATTAATTATATGAAATTTTTTATTATTTGGGACTCAAAGAAGCGAAAATTCCTCTCGAATGGTCAATTTCAATTAAAATTTTTAACGGAAAAAAAAAAAAAGAAAGAAAGAAAGAAAGGGGCGGAGTGTTGCAATTTAATAGCTTTTTTATTATTAAAAAAAAATAGAGACATGAAGTAAGGTGTTTTAAACTAAAATTTAGTTAACTGAGCTAAGTCAACTATTTGGCGTAGTTAAGTTGAGTTTTTCATTATTTGGAAGCCGAATGGAGAGCTTATTTTCCCCTATAAAAGCTTAAATATTTAAATGCACTCTTTGATTCTAGAAAAAATTGAGAAAAAGAAAGGAAAAGAAAATTAATTATATGTAATTTTTTATTATTTGGGACTCAAACAAACGAAAATTCCTCCCAAATGGTCAATTTCAATTAAAATTTTTAACGAAAAAAAAAAAGGGAAAGAAAGAAAAAAAGGGGCGGAGTGTTGCAATTTAATAGCTTTTTTACTATTAAAAAAAACAGAGAAATGAAGTAAGGTGTTATAAACTAAAATTTAGTTAACTGAGCTTAGTCAACTATTTGGCGTAATTAAGTCGAGTTTGTCATTATTTTGAAGCCGAATGGGGAGCTTATTTTCCCCTATAAAAGCTTAAATATTTAAATGCACTATTTGATTCTTGAGAAAATTGAGAAAAAGAAAGGAAAAGAAAATTAATTATATGTAATTTTTTATTATTTGGGACTCAAACAAGCGAAAATTCCTCTCGAATGGTCAATTTCAATTAAAATTTTTAACGAAAAAAAGAAAAAAAGAAAGAAGCAAAGAAGGGGTCGGAGTGATGCAATTTAATAGCTTTTTTATTATTAAAAAAAAACAGAGAAATGAAGTAAGGTGTTATGAACTAAAATTTAGTTAACTGAGCTTAGTCAACTATTTGGCGTAGTTAAGTCGAGTTTGTCATTATTTGGAAACCGAATGGGGAGCTTATTTTCCCCTATAAAAGCTTAAATATTTAAATGAACTGTTTGATTCATGAGAAAATTGAGAAAAAGAAAGGAAAAAAAAAATAACTATATGTAATTTTTTATTATTTGGGACTCAAACAAATGAAAATTCCTCTCGAATGGTCAATTTCAATTAAAATTTTTAAAAGAAAAAAAAAAGACAAAGGAAGAAAGGGGCGGAGTGTCACAATTTAATAACTTTTTAATTATTAAAAAAAAACAGAGAAGTGAAGGTGTTATATACTAAAATTTAGTTAACTGAGCTTAGTCAACTATTTGGCGTAGTTAAGTCGAGTTTGTCATTATTTGGAAGCCGAATGGGGAGCTTATTTTCCCCTATAAAAGCTTAAATATTTAAATGCACTATTTGATTCTTGAGAAAATTGAGAAAAAGAAAGGAAAAGAAAATTAATTGTATGTAATTTTTTATTATTTGGGACTCAAACAAGCGAAAATGCCTCTCGAATGGTCAATTTCAATTAAAATTTTTAACGAAAAAAAGAAAAAAAGAAAGAAGCAAAGAAGGGGTCGGAGTGATGCAATTTAATAGCTTTTTTATTATTAAAAAAAAACAGAGAAATGAAGTGAGGTGTTATGAACTAAAATTTAGTTAACTGAGCTTAGTCAACTATTTGGCGTAGTTAAGTCGAGTTTGTCATTATTTGGAAACCGAATGGGGAGCTTATTTTCCCCTATAAAAGCTTAAATATTTAAATGAACTGTTTGATTCATGAGAAAATTGAGAAAAAGAAAGGAAAAAAAAAAATAACTATATGTAATTTTTTATTATTTGGGACTCAAACAAATGAAAATTCCTCTCGAATGGTTAATTTCAATTAAAATTTTTAAAAGAAAAAAAAAAAGAGAAAGAAAGAAAGGGGCGGAGTGTCACAATTTAATAACTTTTTAATTATTAAAAAAAAACAGAGAAGTGAAGTAAGGTGTTATATACTAAAATTTAGTTAACTGAGCTTAGTCAACTATTTGGCGTAGTTAAGTCGAGTTTGTCATTATTTGGAACCCGAATGGGGAGCTTATTTTCCCCTATAAAAGCTTAAATATTTAAATGCACTGTTTGATTTTTGAGAAAATTGCGGAAAAGAAAGGAAAAGAAAATTAATTATATGTAATTTTTTATTATTTGGGACTCAAACAAGCGAAAATTCCTCTCGAATGGTCAATTTCAATTAAAATTTTTAACGAAAAAAAAAAAAAGAAGGAAAAAAAGAATGGGGCGGAGTGTTGCTATTTAATAGCTTTTTTATTATTAAAAAAAAACAGAGAAATGAAATAAGGTGTTATAAACTAAAATTTAGTTAACTGAGCTTAGTCAACTATTTAGCATATTTAAGTCGAGTTTGTCATTATTTGGAAGCCGAATGGGGAGCTTATTTTCCCCTATAAAAGCTTAAATATTTAAATGCACTGTTTGATTCTTGAGAAAATATAGAAAAAGAAAGGAAAATAAAATTAATTATATGTAATTTTTTATTATTTGGGACTCAAACAAGCGAAAATTCCTCTCGAATGGTCAATTTCAATTAAAATCTTTAACGGAAAAAAAAAAAAAAAAAAAAAAAAAAGAAAGAAAAAAAGGGGCGGAGTGTTGCAATTTAATAGCTTTTTTATTATTAAAAAAAACAGAGAAATGAAGTAAGGTGTTATAAACTAAAATTTAGTTAACTGAGCTTAGTCAACTATTTGGCGTAGTTAAGTTGAGTTTGTCATTATTTGGAAGCCGAATTGGGAGCTTATTTTCCCCTATAAAAGCTTAAATATTTAAATGCACTGTTTGACTCTTGAGAAAATTGAGAAAAAGAAAGGAAAAGAAAATTAATTATATGTAATTTTTTATTATTTGAGACTCAAACAAGCGAAAATTCCTCTCGAATGATCAATTTCAATTAAAATTTTTGAAGAAAAAAAGAAAGAAAGAAAGAAAGGGTCGAAGTGTAGCAATTTAATAGCTTTTTTATTATTACAAAATACAGAGAAATGGAGTAAGGTCTTATAATTTAAAAGTTTAGGAGTTTATGCAACTAGACTTGTAGTTAGGGGTTTTTGGTGTAATTTACCGAAAGGAAGATTATCATTTTTACTTTTTTTTTTGGGTTTTAATTGAAGTCCTCTTAGGGTTTTACCAAAGATTAAAATCAGAAACAACCCAGCCGAGAAAAAAACATTAAAGAGCTACTAAGTCCATCAAGAAGCTCTTGTTTGGGCTAAACTAGCCCTCCAACAAAATCACATCGAATGCTCTCCTGTCTCTTTCTTGCCTTCCCTATGGGTTCCTTTCTCTCTTTTTCTTTTTCTTTCTCTCTTTCTCTCTCTCTGATCAGACTAAGTATCCACCACTATGGATCTCACAAAGATCCATAAACTACTTTCCCGAAGCTGTTTTCCCCGAAAACAAACAGAGTCGTAGGGCATCAAGACTTCGATTTAGAACCAACTAGCTTATTGTAAATTGCAAAAGTTCTTGAGGAACAGGAGATCGAAGATGTTCTTCCATATAGTGTTAGAGCGAAATTTGCAACTCCACCCTCCCCACTTCGGTAGTCACCTCTGTGTCAATCTCATTACCAAGCTCATTAAAAATGCCGAAGGCACTTGCAGGTTCGTCCCCCTCCGCCTCTTAAAAGCCTAAATTTTGTTCATTTTTTTTTTATCCCGAGAAAACATGGGAAAGGAAAAGAGATATAAAATGTGAATATCAAATAAGTGAAACTCCGCTCAGCCAGGGGGGGCCTTGGGGGGCACGTGCCCCCCCTGCTCAACCAATATTTTTTTTTGGGGAGAGATATTACTATTTGATAACTATTTCTCAACATAATGCCAAAAAGAGGAAGATAGTAGTCATTTTAAAGTATATTTACAGTCAATTTGTAAGAAGTTCACAAAAAAAAAAAATCCTTTTCTTGGTATTAAATTGAAAAATGATAACTAAAAAGTAATTTTTTAAAAAAAATTGCTTTCTAGGGCTTTTAGTTCCCAGTTCCCACTTCATAGAATCATAGCACAGTGCCCCCCTTTGAGATAAATACTGGCTCCGCCACTGCGCTCAGCTAAGTTGAAATTTAAGTCTTTTACTTTCTTTTTTTTTCTTTTATAGCTTTGTTTTGTTAGAAACAAAAGAAAAGGAAAAACATTTGGGATCTCAAATGACTAAAACTCGATCAAAGTAGCTTGGTTCAATTATTTGGCTTAGTTAGTTGGGTTGATTTCACAAATTTGTTTTCGCTTTTGGTAGCCCAAAGTGATACTCTTGTATATGATCATGAGCTTGCATGTTGTTTACCCTCAAAACCCAAATTTACTACTCCTCATTATAGTTTCCAAGAAAACAATGAAAAAAAGGGGGTAAACCACCACCTGTCCGGCTCCCCCGATTAGTTCTACCATAGAGGCCAACGATAGACAATAACTCCCCCTGGAGCACAGCTTACTACTTTCATCGTGCTCTCCAAAGAGCGAAAGAAAATAAAATTTTTTGAATTTCACAATACTTAAAACAAGAGAAAACTAAACTCTAGTTAACTGAGCTTAGTCAACTATTTGGCGTAGTTAAGTCGAATTTGTCATTATTTGGAAGTCAAATGGGGAGCTTATTTTCCCCTGTAAAAGCTTAAATATTTAAATGCACTGTTTGATTCTTCAGAAAATTGAGAAAAAGATAGGAAAAGAAAATTAATTATATGTAAATTTTTATTATTTGGGACTCAGACAGGCGAAAATTCCTCTCGAATGGTCAATTTCAATTAAAATTTTTAGCCAAAAAAAAAAAAAAAAAAAGAAAGAAACAAAGAGAGGGGCAGAGTGTTGCAATTTAATAGCTTTTTTATTATTAAAAAAAAAACAGAGAAATGAGGTAAGGTGTTATAAACTAAAATTTAGTTAACTGAGCTTAGTCAACTATTTGGCGTAGTTAAGTCGAGTTTGTCATTATTTGGAAGCCGAATGGGGAGCTTATTTTCCCCTATAAAAGCTTAAATATTTAAATGCACTGTTTGATTCTTGAGAAAATTGAGAAAAAGAATGGAAAAAAAATTTAATTATATGTAATTTTTTATTATTTGGGACTCAAACAAGCGAAAATTCCTCTCGAATGGTCAATTTCAATTAAAATTTTTAACGGAAAAAAAAAAAAAAAAAAGAAAGAAAGAAAGGGTCGAAGTGTAGCAATTTAATAGCTTTTTTATTATTACAAAATATAGAGAAATGGAGTAAGGTGTTATAATTTAAAAGTTTAAGAGTTTATGCAACTAGACTTGTAGTTACGGGTTTTTGGTGTAATTTACCGAAAGGAAGATTATCATTTTTACTTTTTTTTTGGGTTTTAATTGAAGTCCTCCTAGGGTTTTACCAAAGATTAAAATCAGAAACAACCCAACCGAGAAAAAAACATTAAAGAGCTACTAAGTCCATCAAGAAGCTCTTGTTTGGGCTAAACTAGCCCTCCAACAAAATCACATCGAATGCTCTCCTGTCTCTTTCTTGCCTTCCCTATGGGTTCCTTTCTCTCTTTTTCTTTTTCTTTCTCTCTTTCTCTCTCTCTGATCAGACTTAGTATCCACCACTAAGGATCTCACAAAGATCCATAAACTACTTTCCCAGAGCTGTTTTCCCCGAAAACAAACAGAGTCGTAGGGCATCGAGACTTCGATTTAGAACCAACTAGCTTATTGTAAATTGCAAAAGTTCTCGAGGAACAGGAGATCGAAGATGTTCTTCCATATAGTGTTAGGGCGAAATTTGCAACTCCACCCTCGCCACTTCAGTAGTCACCTCTGTGTCAATCTCATTACCAAGCTCATTAAAAATGTCGAAGGCACTTGCAGGTTCGTCCCCCTCCGCCTCTTAAAAGCCTAAATTTTGTTCGTTTTTTTTATCCCGAGAAAACATGGGAAAGAAAAAGAGATATAAAATGTGAATATCAAATAAGTGAAACTTTGCTCAGCCAGGGGGGGCCTTGGGGGGCACGTGCCCCCCCTGCTCAACCAATTTTTTTTTTTTTGGGAGAGATATTACTATTTGATAACTATTTCTCAACATAATGCCAAAAAGGGGAAGATAGTAGTCATTTTAAAGTATATTTACAGTCAATTTGTAATAAGTTGACAAAAAAAAAAATCCTTTTCTTGGTATTAAATTGAAAAATGATAACTAAAAAGTAATTTTTTTAAAAAAATTGCTTTCTAGGGCTTTTAGTTCCCAGTTCCCACTTCATAGAATCATAGCACAGTGCCCTCCTTTGAGATAAATACTGGCTCCGCCCCTGCGCTCAGCTGAGTTGAAATTTAAGTCTTTTACTTTTACTTTTTTTTTTTCTTTTATAGCTTTGTTTTGTTAGAAACAAAAGAAAAGGAAAAACATTTGGGATCTCAAATGACTAAAACTCGATCAAAGTAGCTTGGTTCAATTATTTGGCTTAGTTAGTTGGGTTGATTTCTCAAATTTGTTTTCGCTTTTGGTAGCCCAAAGTGATACTCTTGTATATGATCATGAGCTTGCATGTTGTTTACCCTCAAAACCCTAATTTACTAATGCTCATTATAGTTTCCAAGAAAACAATGAAAAAAAGGGGGTAAACCACCACCTGTCCGGCCCCCCCGATTGGTTCTACCATAGAGGCCAACGATAGACAATAACTCCCCCTGGAGCACAGCTTACTACTTTCATCGTGCTCTCCAAAGAGCGAAAGAAAATAAAATTTTTTGAATTTCACAATACTTGAAACAAGAGGAAACTAAAATTTAGTTAACTGAGCTTAGTCAATTATTTGGCGTAGTTAAGTCGAATTTGTCATTATTTGGAAGCCAAATGGAGAGCTTATTTTCCCCTGTAAAAGCTTAAATATTTAACTGCACTGTTTGATTCTTGAGAAAATTGAGAAAAAGAAAGGAAAAGAAAATTAATTATATGTAAATTTTTATTAGTTGGGACCCAGACAAGCGAAAATTCCTCTTGAATGGTCAATTTCAATTAAAATTTTTAGCCAAAAAAAAGAAAAAAAGAAAGAAAGAAAGGGGCGGAGTGTTGCAATTTAATAGCTTTTTTATTATTAAAAAAAAAACAGAGAAATGAGGTAAGGTGTTATAAACTAAAATTTAGTTAACTGAGCTTAGTCAACTATTTGGCGTAGTTAAGTCGAGTTCGTCATTATTTGGAAGCCGAATGGGGAGCTTATTTTCCCCTATAAAAGCTTAAATATTTAAATGTACTGTTTGATTCTTGAGAAAATTGAGAAAAAGAATGGAAAAAAAATTTAATTATATGTAATTTTTTATTATTTGGGACTCAAACAAGTGAAAACTCCTCTCGAATGGTCAATTTCATTTTAAATTTTTAACGAAAAAAAAAAAAAAAAAAAAAGAAAGAAAGGGGTGGAGTGTTGCAATTTAATAGCTTTTTTATTATTGAAAAAAAAAAAGAGAAATGAAGTAAGGTGTTATAAACTAAAATTTAGTTAACTGAGCTTAGTCAACTATTTGGCGTAGTTAAGTTGAGTTTGTCATTATTTGGAAGCCGAATGGGGAGCTTATTTTCCCCTATAAAAGCTTAAATATTTAAATGCACTGTTTGATTCTTGAGAAAATTGAGAAAAAGAAAGGAAAAGAAAATTAATTATATGTATTTTTTTATTATTTGGGACTCAAACAAGCGAAAATTCTTCTCGAATGGTCAATTTCAATTAAAATTTTTAACGAAAAAAAAAAAAAAAAAAAAAAAAAAAAAAGAAAGAAAGGGGCGGAGTGTTGCAATTTAATAGCTTTTTTATTATTTAAAAAAAAACAGAGAAATGAAGTAAGGTGTTATAAACTAAAATTTAGTTAACTGAGTTTAGTCAACTATTTGGCGTAGTTAAGTCGAGTTTGTCATTATTTAGAAGCCGAATGGGGAGCTTATTTTCCCCAATAAAATCTTAAATATTTAAATGCACTGTTTGATTCTTGAGAAAATTGAGAAACAGAAAGGAAAAGAAAATTAATTGTATGTAATTTTTTATTATTTGGGACTCAAACAAGCGAAAATTCCTCTCGAATGGTCAATTTCAATTAAAATTTTTAACGAAAAAAAAAAAAGAAAGAAAGGGGCGGAGTGTTGCAATTTAATAGCTTTTTTATTATTAAAAAAAAACAGAGAAATGAAGTAAGATGTTATAATTTAACAGTTTAGGAGTTTATGCAACTAGACTTGTAGTTAGGAGGTTTTGGTGTAATTTACCGAAAGGAAGATTATCATTTTTACCTTTTTTTTGGGTTTTAATAGAAGTCCTCCTAGGGTTTTACCAAAGATTAAAATTAAAAACAACCCCACTGAGAAAAAAACATTAAAAGGCTGCTTAGTCTATCAAGAAGCTCTTGTTTGGGCTTAACTGTGCCTCCAACAAACCCACATAAGACGTGAAAGGAATTGATGTAGAGAAAAACTAAAAAACGGAACATAATGATAACAAAAAACATAATACAATTCCTTAAAGCCCATGAATCTGATTGTGGTTCATACAAAACATAAAACCCTAACTAGAAGAAGGGTTAGAGCACTTACAGTTGATTCAAGTCTTTAAATTCCAAGCTCTTGAATTTCTGGACAGTAATGAATAATCCTTGAATGAGCAGCTACGAGCAGCACAAGTTCACTGCCTGCATGGTATCCACAGTTAGCAAAGGCCTTCAAGCTTCCTTCTAATTCCCCTTGTTGATTGCTAGAAGAGGAGAAGAAAGAGAGAGAGAGAGAGAGCATCCTCAGGTTCGGCCAAGGGGGGAGGGAGAGAGTGATTTGTGTTATGTGTGCAAGGCACATGCTAGTGTGCCTTATAGAGCACACCATGCTAGGGCCGGCCATGGGGAATCCCCCCAAGTGTGGGATTTGCAATTTCCCAAAATTACATATTAACCCCTATAATTTACATCTAATGCAAGTATGGCCCTAAATAACTATTCTTATACACTCTTGCCCTTTCTCTCAAAACTTTAAAGTCCCTCTTTGCATCTTTGGTGTGTGACCCATTGGGTTCACAACATTTAGTAGTAGGTAGTGGCAATCAATGTCACATGGAGTGCCCAATGGAACACTTTCCATTAAGGGTCTAATTGGAACACCTTCCAATTCCCTAATTGATTATAACTCACTTATATCAATTAGGGCTTCTACTAACCATGAGTAACATCTAGCAATGGCTCATGGTGTGATCCTAAATGAGGTGAATAATTTTCGAACAAAGAGCCCTTTAGTTACAATTTAAGGTTACAATTACATCCCTCCATCATACACAATGTCTCTGTTTGAACTAATAGGACATAGAAGTCTGTCAAGTCCCTAGTTCAATACCTTTATGAACCTACCCAAAATATCAACTTATAAGATGCACCATGAAAACCCTTTTCCATGATCATCCTCATACTGTGGCCACAGATTCACATGAGTTATATTTATGAGTGTTCTTATGAGAACATTCTCTCCCTATTACTAGAAGTGATGGATCCCTTATTGATCACACACATGCCTTCATACATGTAACAGTAGAGCCAATGAACACCTTGCTGTTGGGAATCATACAAGAGGGAAAAATAGAAGTGCGGAATATAAAAATTTTCCCTTTGATTCCACAGCCCATGAATCTAACTATGCATATACAAAATCAAACCCTAACTATGAAGAGGGTTAGAACACTTACAGAATTTTTGTCTTCTCCTTTTTGCTCCAAGCTTTGATTCCGGACAGCGGTGAATGAGCAGCCCAAGTGTGCTGCCTCCAACGGTATCCACACCTAGCTAAAGTTTCAAGTCCTTTCCACCTTTTCCTTGTTGTTGCTAGTGAAGGAGAAGAGAGGAGAGAGAGAGAGGGAGGCTGGAAAATCTGGACAGCCCCTTGGGATTTCAACTTGTGTTGATGTCACACATCATAGTGTGACTTATATAGTCCACACTAAGGGGGCCGGCCCTAGGGGGAAACCCTATTAGGGTGTGATGCAATTTCTCTAAATTGCACAATAACCCCTATAAATTATATCAAATATAAATAGGCCTCAAAGAACTATTCTTTATGCATTCATACCCTTTCTCTCATAGACTTTAAAGCTCATCTTGCATGATCAGTGTGTGACCCATTGGGTTCACATCATCAAGTAGTAGGAATAGCACGAGGTGTGCACAATGGAACTCTTTCCATTTAGGGTCTAATTGGAACTCCTTCCAATCCCCTAATTGATTATAACTCACTTATATCAATTAGGGCTTCTACTAACCATGAATAACACCTAGCATATGGTTCATGGTGTTGTCCTTAATGAAGTGAATAAGATCTAACATAGAACCCTTCTGTTATAGTTTGTAGGTTACAATTGCATCCTTCCATTTACACAATGTCTCCAATTGAACTAATAGGACATGGAAGTCTGTCAAGTCCCTAGTTCAATTACTTTATACTCATTCATAAATATCAACTCAATGATGAACTTATGGAAACTCCTTTCCATATTCACACTGCCATGGCCATGGACTGAATGAGTTATATTATGAATGCTATATGAGACATTCTCTCTCTTTTTCCTGAGAGTAATGGATTCCTTGTTGATCACTCACATGCCTTCATACACATAGCAATAGGGCCAATGAACACCTTTACAGACCCATGAATAGAATCTGCACTTAGTGTTATCAAACTTCTAAAGCTACATGCATAAGGTAACTATGGTGTCTCAGGTCTAAGGATTACTTGTACCACTATAACATTGAGAAACTGATTGACAGGCAGGTTAAAACTCCATTCAGTTTATCTCAAATCTTTGGTCACATTCAGTGTACCTATTCTATTAACAGGCACCCACCTGTTGGTTGTAGTGTCTCCACACAAATAGCTTGAGACCAGCTATCCTCCTATAGAGTCAACCTAACAAGTGCTAGTCCTATGGTTCATTACTGTCCATCATAGTGAACCTTCAACTAGGAATGATTTAGGAGTTTAGTACAGAGATATATTTACAGTCTCATAATTACAACTCTTTGTAATTCAATATTCTCAACTCTAACTCCTTGGACATATTATGTAAATATAAATGATGCATACAAACATAATAGAATAAGCCCTTTTATTAAATCAATAATAAATGTGACATACATAAATGAAATCAAATGATTGTTCCTTTATCCCTAAACAATCATCTCTATGATTGGCTCTAGGGCATAACTCTAACAATCTCCCACTTGCACTATAGCCAATCCACAATGTATCTAATACCCATTTCCTGTCTGTGGTGATCCAACTGCTCTTGGGTCATAGCTTTAGTGAAGGGATCTACTACATTTTCTGTTGTGTGAATCTTCTGTATGCTAATATCACCTCTTCCAATGATCTCTCTAATCACATGGAATCGACGCTCAATGTGTTTGGACTTTTGATGAGACCGTGGTTCCTTAGCTTGAGCAATAGCCCCGTTGTTGTCACAAAACAATGGCAAGGGCTTCTCAATAGTAGGAACTACTCCCAGTTCAATAATGAACTTCTTTATCCAAACAGCTTCCTTTGCAGCCTCTGATGCAACAATGTACTCAGCCTCTGTAGTGGAGTCCGCTGTAACATCCTGTTTACAGCTCCTCCAACTTACAGCTCCACCATTCAAGGTGAAAACATACCCCGATGTTGATTTCCTATCATCATCGTCAGATTGAAAATCTGAATCCGTATAACCAACCATTTCTAAATTTCTTCCTCCATAGACAAGGAATAGTTCCTTAGTTCTTCTTAAGTACTTAAGGACAGCCTTGACTGCTTCCCAGTGTTTCACACCTGGGTCTGCCTGATATCTGCTTGTAACACTTACACCAAAAGCGATATCTGGTCTTGTACATAACATGGCATACATTAGACTCCCTACTGCAGAAGCATAGGGAATCGTCCTCATGTACGCAATCTCCTCTGGAGTTTTAGGTGCCATGTTTTTCGACAACTTGATTCCATGCCTAACAGGAATTAGACCTCTTTTGGAATCTTCTAAATTGAACCTTTTCAATATTTTGTCTATGTACAATGATTGGGAGAGACCTAGCATCCTTTTAGATCTATCTCTACAGACCTTTATTCCCAGAATATAGGATGCTTCTCCCAAATCTTTCATGGAGAAATTCTGTGAAAGCCACTCTTTCACTTTTGATAACGTTTCTACTTTATTCCCGATAAGTAGAATGTCATCAACATATAGGACCAGGAAGGTAATCGTACTCCCACTAACTTTCTTGTACACACATGGTTCATCCATATTCTGTAGGAAACCAAACGATTTGATTGCCTCATCGAATCGGATGTTCCAGCTTCTAGAAGCTTGTTTAAGTCCATAAATGGATCGCTGTAGCTTGCACACTTTGTGGTCCTCACCACTGGATGTAAAACCCTCAGGTTGCTGCATATAAAGGTCTTCCTCAATGTTTCCATTAAGGAAAGCGGTCTTTACATCCATTTGCCATATCTCATAATCGTAGTGCGCAGCTATAGCTAACAAGATCCTAATGGACTTAAGCATAGCCACTGGCGAGAAGGTTTCCTCATAGTCAATACCATGTCTTTGTCGGTAACCTTTTGCCACTAGCCTAGCCTTGTAGGTCTCTAGCTTTCCATCTGAGCCTATCTTCCTTTTGAAGATCCATTTGCAGCCAATAGGTACTATACCTTCTGGTGGATCAACTAAAGTCCAGACTTTGTTGGAATACATCGAGTCCATTTCAGATTTCATAGCTTCCAGCCATTTGTTCGAATCAATATCCGAAATCGCCTGTCCATAAGTAGTAGGGTCATCTGGGTGTTCTCTATCACCAAGGAACAATTCCTCTGCATTATGGTTGAGAAATCCATATCTCTCAGGTGCAACAGATACCCTACTCGATCTACGGAGAGGTTGTGGTACATTAGTGGGTTCTGTCTCATCAGGGACAGGGGTGGGATCACTGTCGGTTTGTGTCTCATCAGACAATTCTTTGAGTTCTATTTTCCTGTTATTGCCTCCTTCTTGAATAAACTCTTTTTCAAGAAAGACTGCAAACTTACTAACAAACACCTTTTGTTCATCAGGATAATAGAAATAATATCCTAAACTCTCTTTAGGATATCCCACAAACCTACATTTAATTGATCTTGATTCTAACTTGGTTGCATCATGTGTCTTTACATATGCAGTGCAACCCCATACCTTAATATGTTTAAGGCTTGGTGCTCTCCCTTTCCATATCTCATACGGTGTCTTAGGGACAGATTTGGTTGGGACTCTGTTCAACAGGTACGCGGCAGTTTCCAGGGCATGTCCCCAGAAGGACAATGGTAAATCAGTGTAACTCATCATGGACCTAACCATATCCAATAAGGTTCTATTCCTCCTTTCTGACACACCATTAAGCTGTGGTGTTCCAGGAGGTGTCCATTGAGATAGAATGCCCGCTTGAACAAGATGATCTAAAAACTCACCAGTTAAATATTCTCCTCCTCGATCCGATCGAAGAGCTTTAATACTTTTACCAGTTTGTTTCTCTACTTCATATCTGAATTCTTTGAACTTTTCAAATGCTTCAGATTTGTACTTCATTAAGTACACATACCCATACCTAGAATGATCATCGGTAAAGGTTATAAAGTAAGAGAAACCTCCACGAGCATGTATGCTCATAGGACCACATACATCACTATGTATTAATCCTAATATGTCTGCCGCTCTCTCACTGTGACCGGTGAAAGGTGACTTGGTCATTTTACCTAGTAAACAAGATTCACAAGTTGGAAAGGGCATAGAAACCAATGGACCCAATTGTCTATCCTTACACATCTTGTTAATCCTATTCTCACTGATATGACCTAGTCTCAAGTGCCAGTCATATGCGGAGTTTTCTTCATCTCTTGTTCTTTTGGGTTTGTCTGCATTCAATTTAGAACTATCATGCTCTATGCAATTAACATTTGCAATAAAGTTTAGAAAATAAAGGCCATTCACATAAACTCCAGAAGTAATGAACTCTTCATTTTTAAATAAAGAACATTTATTCTCCTCAAAAACAAACCTAAATCCTTGTTTAGATAATACTGAAACAGAAATAATGTTTCTTATAACTTCTGGAATATAAAGACAGCCTGATAATTCTAAACTACTCTCACTAGGCAAAGTCAAGCAGCAAGTCCCCACGGCTAATGCAGCAATGTTTGCTCCATTTCCCACTCGTAGGGTTACTTCTCCTTTACTCAGCCTTCTGCTTCCCACTAGGTCCTGCATGGAATTACAAATATGAGAACTCGCACCAGAATCTAGTACCCAAGTGGAAGCAGAGCTAACACTCATGTTAGTCTCAAGTATAAGAGCATAATCCATACCTTCCGAAGGTTGGTTCTTCAGAGTATCTAGATACTCTTGGCAGTTACGTTTCCAATGCCCATCTTTGCCGCAGCAAAAACAGATCCCTTTACCTTTCCTCTTCCTTTGGGTACTCTTACCCTTTCTTATTCCCTTGCCTTTAGGCTTGAGTATAGAATTGGAAGCAGGAACTTCAACCCATTCATCACATTCAAGCAAGAACTCTTTGCCATACAACTCTTGTATGTGGATAAATATCTCGGGTGCACTTCCCATGGACTCGTATTGCTTCTTAAGCTCAGGACTTAGAGACACCATCATATAGCATCTCGTCATAAGATCATCATCCATGCGCTTCTGATAAGCGTCTTTCTCTTGCCGAGTTGCAGCCTCAGTAGGAGCATTGGGAAGTGGACTTTGAAGTGCATAGGTAATATTTTCAGAATTCAAAACGATTTTTAAATTCCTTAACCAATCAAGATAATTAGGTCCAGTTAAACGGTTGGTTTCCAAAATGTTGGATAACGGGTTGCGGTGAGCCATTACGATGATCTACATACAGAAAATTAAACAGAAAATCAGATTTCATTTTTAATCCATAATGATCGGGTCTTTAATCATATGGTACCTCCCACTATTTTATCAAATTCCATACACCTTCTAATGGAATTCGGGAATCTTATTCCTAATGGGGATTGGGGTCCCACTGTGACCTAGAAGCCTCACATGTTAGTTTCTTGACTTCCAACCCACAGTAAGAAGACAACTCTTTGTCTATTGCTTCATAAGCAAATTCCAATCGTTTTGCCTCTAGGGTACATACTCCTCACATGTTAGTTTCTTGGAATACTTCCCTAGTTAAGTTAAGCCCATCATTCACACAGGTATGTTTCACCAAATATATACCTCACATGTTAGTTTCTTGGTATATACCAGCTTAGGCACCCCATGATATCTACATATGTGATAGTTTCAAGTAATGTCTTTAATATGGGTAGCTCCTACATGTCTGCAGCCAGGTACCCACATTAAGGGACGTTAGATGATCCTATAATGATGGAAGGCAATGAAGAATCCATTCCCTAATGTATTCTCCATTTCCAACTTAATATTAAAATAGAGGGGTTTTTAAGGGTCTCGTCAAATTAACATACATCTCATGCATATAAATAAAAATTGAACAGCATAAAATAATAATAATCCACTTATCGATATTAGTCCCTAAGAAGAGACATATAACGATCTATGGATTTGGAGCTATCACTATTAATCTCATTAAAAGCTCCCACTATGATGATTATGGACTTTGAGAAAATTCAATCCAAGCCAATAGATTGAATCCAAGGTCTAAGGTGGGTGTAGGTGATCGTAAAATAACACATTCGAAACATGCATGCTGTCTTGAAACACTTCTCTAAGCTTTCAAGTCCTTCAATCTGCTCCCTTGGCTTGATGGTCTCGACCATTGGCTTGTTGGGCTCTATCATGCTCCTTTGGGTCCACCATGCTCCTTAGTGCGCTCTCGATTACATAACATTTACATAATTTAAAGAAAGGGATACATAAGGGGAATGTGGGGTACATAAGAGAATGATAGAGAGAGAGGGAGAGGGAAGGTGGCATGCAAGCCCCAAATAAATTACATCACCTTAATAAAATTACAACTCTTGTAAATAATAACATCCCATTCATAAGACGGCCAATCACAATTGGTTTAAAGGGTATAGTCCATAATCATCATCCAAACACATACATACAATCTCATTGCATAATGTAAAGAAAAACTGTAAGCATTAAAACATATGGGCATTATGGTAATTCTCTTGAATGATTTACATTAATCTCATTAATGCATCCTAATCTTATTAGGTATTAACAAAAATATCCAGAATTAAATAAAGTCTTAACATTTAAGACATTTTAGTTTCAATTAATCAAATTAATTTAAACATATAAAGTTTCCTAAAATAACTCTAATATCCAATATTAGGGTTTCCTTAATTAAACAAATCAATTTCATTTAATTAAGAATTTCCAGATTTTAATTTAATCCCCAATTGTATTTTAAACCATTTAAAACATTATAAAATTAATCAATATTAATTAAATAATTAACATGGGAATTAAACAAAATCATTTAAATGATGAATTAGTGTATTAGGGTTTCCTAAAACCCTAAACCCTAAACGCATAACCCTAAACCCTAAATGCAAGCCCTAATCATTAAATTCCTTATGATTGGTCATTTAATGTCCAATCATTAAAACCCTAGGTTCATATGGTATTTAATAAAAGGGATTAGGGTTTAATTAATGCCAAATAGGGTATTAATTACCCATAATTAATTATACTAATTAGGGTTTCCAAAACCCTAACCCTAGACATCATTTATGGTATTAATTATGCCCTAACAATTAATAACCATGATTGGTCATTTAATGACCAATCATTAACTCTCAATTAAGGTAATTAATATTCCAATTAGGGTTTTAATTAATGCCATAATGAAATTAGGGTTTCATCATTAACTCAAAATTAGGGTTTCATCCTTAACTCTATGCAGCCGTCACTACCAGGAGGCTGCCTGAGCTTGGCTAGGCTGCCATGGCCACCAACGACTGTGGGAGGCCATGGGCAGCCTGGGAGAACATCCTAGGGGTGTGGGACAAGCCTCTGGACACGTGAGAAGTGGTGGAAGTGGCTGCCATCATCGAGAACAATCAGGGTTTCCAAAACCCACTGCTGGAGCCATTGTTGCAGACCTTGAAGGTCACAATAGCTTCTAAATCCTTATCAATTCGACTCCTCCATTGAAACCAGCTTTTGTATCATGTCCCTACATGAAATACTAAGCTTCTAGAAGAGGTTTGGATGATCGAATCATCACCAATTGTTCTAAACAATTAAAACAACAGTATGCTGCCCAGAATTTGACAGCATACTGTCCATGGTCAGAAATTGATTTAAAACCCAGCAAGATGAATGAATTAGGCTACCAAACGAATTTTCCCAGTATCCTACATGTCTTAGGAAACTAATGCAATTGGTTTCATGCAATTTGGAGTTCCCTAACTCAAGTTCTAATCAAAACTCCATTGATGACTTTTCTGCAGAGAAAATCTGCTATGCTGTTCATGAAAAATTTTCAAACTTTTGAATCTTTTTCCATCAAAACCTTTTTGAAACTTAAAGAAAATCATATACACATGATATATAATGATCCTACAATGGATTTGCATCAAAAATACAGAAGCTTTGATTGAATTTAATTGCAAGAACCTCTGGGTTCTAAAACCCAGATTCGACCCTCTTCAGAAAACCCAGTTTTCCTTTTTCTTCTTCTTCCAATTCAAACCCTATACAACCTTTGCATCAATGGTTACCCTTAACCATGATTTAGAAGAGGAGTAGAAGAAGAATAGACCTAGGGTTCCAAACCCTAGGTTCGGCCAGAGAGAAGAACAATTCTGCAGTAAAAATTCTCCAGATTTTTGAATCATTCAACTACACCATAAATTCCAGCCCATATGTATTTTGTATTATGCATAGCCATGGCTCTGATACCACTGTTGGGAATCATACAAGAGGGAAAAATAGAAGTGCGGAATATAAAAATTTTCCCTTTGATTCCACAGCCCATGAATCTAACTATGCATATACAAAATCAAACCCTAACTATGAAGAGGGTTAGAACACTTACAGAATTTTTGTCTTCTCCTTTTTGCTCCAAGCTTTGATTCCGGACAGCGGTGAATGAGCAGCCCAAGTGTGCTGCCTCCAACGGTATCCACACCTAGCTAAAGCTTCAAGTCCTTTCCACCTTTTCCTTGTTGTTGCTAGTGAAGGAGAAGAGAGGAGAGAGAGAGAGGGAGGCTGGAAAATCTGGACAGCCCCTTGGGATTTCAACTTGTGTTGATGTCACACATCATAGTGTGACTTATATAGTCCACACTAAGGGGGCCGGCCCTAGGGGGAAACCCTATTAGGGTGTGATGCAATTTCTCTAAATTGCACAATAACCCCTATAAATTATATCAAATATAAATAGGCCTCAAAGAACTATTCTTTATGCATTCATACCCTTTCTCTCATAGACTTTAAAGCTCATCTTGCATGATCAGTGTGTGACCCATTGGGTTCACATCATCAAGTAGTAGGAATAGCACGAGGTGTGCACAATGGAACTCTTTCCATTTAGGGTCTAATTGGAACTCCTTCCAATCCCCTAATTGATTATAACTCACTTATATCAATTAGGGCTTCTACTAACCATGAATAACACCTAGCATATGGTTCATGGTGTTGTCCTTAATGAAGTGAATAAGATCTAACATAGAACCCTTCTGTTATAGTTTGTAGGTTACAATTGCATCCTTCCATTTACACAATGTCTCCAATTGAACTAATAGGACATGGAAGTCTGTCAAGTCCCTAGTTCAATTACTTTATACTCATTCATAAATATCAACTCAATGATGAACTTATGGAAACTCCTTTCCATATTCACACTGCCATGGCCATGGACTGAATGAGTTATATTATGAATGCTATATGAGACATTCTCTCTCTTTTTCCTGAGAGTAATGGATTCCTTGTTGATCACTCACATGCCTTCATACACATAGCAATAGGGCCAATGAACACCTTTACAGACCCATGAATAGAATCTGCACTTAGTGTTATCAAACTTCTAAAGCTACATGCATAAGGTAACTATGGTGTCTCAGGTCTAAGGATTACTTGTACCACTATAACATTGAGAAACTGATTGACAGGCAGGTTAAAACTCCATTCAGTTTATCTCAAATCTTTGGTCACATTCAGTGTACCTATTCTATTAACAGGCACCCACCTGTTGGTTGTAGTGTCTCCACACAAATAGCTTGAGACCAGCTATCCTCCTATAGAGTCAACCTAACAAGTGCTAGTCCTATGGTTCATTACTGTCCATCATAGTGAACCTTCAACAAGGAATGATTTAGGAGTTTAGTACAGAGATATATTTACAGTCTCATAATTACAACTCTTTGTAATTCAATATTCTCAACTCTAACTCCTTGGACATATTATGTAAATATAAATGATGCATACAAACATAATAGAATAAGCCCTTTTATTAAATCAATAATAAATGTGACATACATAAATGAAATCAAATGATTGTTCCTTTATCCCTAAACAATCATCTCTATGATTGGCTCTAGGGCATAACTCTAACACTTGCAAACACCATAGGGATAAACAGTTAGTGCTATCAAACTTCTAAAGCTCCATGCATAAGACAACTATGGTGCCTCAGGTCTAAGGATTACTTGTACCACTATAACTATAAGAAACTGATTGACAAGCAGGTAAAACTCCATTCAGTTGATCTCATGACTTTGGTCACATTCAGTGTACTTGTTTATTTATACAACAAGCACCGACATGTTGGTTATAGTGTATCCACACAAATAGTTTAGAGACTAACTATCCTCCTAAAGAGCTAACCTAACATGTGCTAGTCCTATGGTTCATTATTGTCCATCATAGTGAACTTTTAACTAGGATTGATTTAAGAGTTTAGTACAGAGATATATTTACAGTCTCATAATCGCAACACTTTGTGATTTCATATTCTCAACTCTAACTCTATGGACATATCATGTAAATAGTAAGAATAGAATAAACATGATAGAAAAGCCCTTTTATTAAATTAATAATAAATGTGACATACAATAAATGAAATCCTATGATTGTTTTTTACCCTAAAGCATCATCTCTATGATTGGCGGTATGGCATACAACTAACAATCTCCCACTTGTACTAAAGCTAACCGACCAAGTATCTCATACGCATCTTCTTAAGATGTTGGTCTGACACATAACCCATTATGTCTCAAAGCTTTGATTAGTAGGTCTACAATAACTCATGTAGTTAATATCTTCTATAATGTATATATGTTACCTCTTCCAATGATTTCTCTAATCATATGGAATCATCGCTCTATGTGTTTAAACTTTTGATGAGACCGTGGTTCCTATGCTTAACCTATAGCCTCATTGTTGTCACAAAACAAGGTATGGGCAACTTAATGGAAGGAACAACTCCAAGTTATAAATGAACTTATAGATCTAAACAGTCTCCTAGGCAGTAATAAATGCGACAATTAATTCACCCTCAACAATGGAATCCATTATATCCTACATACAGTTCTTCCATTAAGTATTTCACCAACTAAGGTGAATATAAAATATATCCCATATGGATTATATCTAAATCCATATACTCATCAACTATGAGTTTTAATTTCCATATACAATCCAATATTCTAAATTTGGATTGACTGATAACTATTTATAACAATTACAACATAATAGATATCAGGTTCAGTATATAGTGTAAAATAAGGTTTCTTAACACTTTAAGAACATTACTTGTGTTATCCTATGGGACTTGCCCTTGAATAATGAATTCTATGTCTGAAGTAAATCAGACCTCTTTTAGAATTCTCTATGCTGAACTCTTTCAACATTTCAACTATGTTTAACGACTTGGAGATACTTAGCAGTCTACATGATCTATCTGTATAGATCTTTGTCAGATGCTTCTGCCAAATCTTTCATGAAGAAGTTTTTTTGAAAAACTAAAACTTCACATTAGATTACATTCCTATATCATTCCAAATGATTAGGATGTCATCTTCATAGGATAAAGAAAAATTGATCGCACTCCCATTAACCTTTTATACACTCTTAGTCCATCTATTCAATGAAAGAATATCAAACAATTTGATTACTTCACCTTTATAGATGTTCCAATTACGAGAATCTTGTAGTCCATCAATGAACTTCCATAACTTACACACCTCTATGGTTTTTCACCATTGGATATAACATCTTTATATCCTTTTGACATATCTTATATTCAAAATGTGTGTCTATAGATTACAAGATCCAAATGGATTTCAGCATAACAATTATCAAACAAGTTTCTTTATAGACAACCTTTTGCCTATGTTGAAACATTCTCAAATAGCCTAGCCTTCTAGGTCTCTACCTTACCATATTGGATTAATAACTCTTAGCCATTTCTCAAGTTGATGTCAAACATCGCCTAATCATAATCAATAGGAACATTTTGGTGATCTTTATCACCATAGAACTATTCTTTCACATATTAATAGAGACACCGTATCTCTTATATGTTGAAAAATATCCAATTTGATCTATGAAAGGACTGTGGTGTAATTAAAGGTTTTTGCCTTAACAGGGACAACGGTTGGATCTTGTTGGTTTGTGGCTTTACAGACAATTCTGTGAATTCTATCAATCTACCTTTGCATCTTTTTTTAATGAACTCTTTCTCAAGAAAATTCTGCAAATATACTAATGGATAACTTTTGTTCATTAGGATAATAGAAATTTTATCCCAACCACTTTTGGAATATACCATAATTCAACTTAACTTCTTTAAGTTGGGTTTCTTCCCATGTTATATCCAATATAATATTTTTGGAAAAACTGGAATGAACCTCAAATTATCAATATGTAACAATTTTAAGGCATATCCAAAATGGATACATTTAAGTTAGTAAGACTCGTCATGAATCAAACCATATCATAATAAAGTTTGATTCTTTCTCTTAGATCCACCATTGAGCAATAGTATTCTAAGAGGAGTTTACTGTAATTGAATGCTTGCTCTACATGACTACATACATCTCAATGTATTAGTCAAAGTATAAATGTAACTCTTTCACTTCACCAAATAAAAGATGGGCTTGGTTATCTCATAACCAAGTCACTTTTTGCTACATTTAAATGAGAGTCTCTACATCTCTTGTATTCTTGGAATACGTTGCATTCGCTCTAATTAGTCATTTAAATTCAGAAATCAAATTTCTAGAATGTCTTAAATGACTTAGTTAAGAAATAAGTTCTAAAATTAATCTGGCAACTCTTGCTCTATTAAAATTTTTAAAGGTAACTTATTATCAACTTAACTTTTTGCTTTCTTTTATATTACACTAGAATCCAAAAACCAAGAAGCAGAACTAACCAACAAGTTAATTAGAGCATGAACCAAAACTTCAAAAGTTTGATTCTTCTAGGAAAATTGATACTTTATCAAGTTCCCTTGACAATACCTTATGTTTGCTACAAAATAATTATATTTCTTTGTTTTTGACTTTTCAAGAATTGCTTCCCTCTATGCTTCCATTTTTAAATCACATCTAGCTTCCTAAGCTATTCTATGTGATTAATCATCTTCAAAAGAATGATTATTAATAAACAACCTTTGTTGTATCTTAATATAGAAGAGGTCCTTTTAAACACTATACTTTATAGTATTACTTTGCTCATTATACAACCTTTGTATGTGACAAGGGACATCAGAGGTGCTTTGCATTGACTAACTCTGCTTCTAAAGCTTCTTAGTCATTAATACTATCATATAGTATGACAATAAGATGCTAATTGTGCAAAGAGTCTCCTTCTTCTTAGGATGATTTATGGAGGGCCTTTAATAAAAGGCTTATTAGCATATAAAAAATCTTATTGGAATCAAGAACAATTCTCAACTTCCTAAGTCAATCAAAGAAATTGGGTTCAATCAAACTATCAATATCCTATATTTTAGGAAATAGGGGTTTTGAGGTGAGTAATCAAGTAAGCTACATTAACAAATTTAATTAAACAGAAGATAAGATTTCATTTTTATCCAAAATGATCGGGTCTTTAATCATAATGGTACCTCCCACTATTTTATCAAATCCCATACACCCTCTAATGGAATTCGGGAATCAATGGATTCCTAATAGGGATTGGGGTCCCACTGAAAACTAGCAACCTCACATAATAGAATTTTGGCCTCTAATCCCCAATGAGTAGACAACTCTTTGTCTAATGCTTCCATAAGCAAATTCCAATCATTTAGTCTCTAGATAATCATAAACCTCACATAATAGCATTTTGGAATATAATCTCTAGTTAAGTCAAACCCACCATTCACACAGGTTTGGTCATCATGACACACTCCTCACATAATAGAATTTTGGAATATGCCACTTATACCCCCATGATATCATATATATAATAGTATCAAGTAGAATCCCCAATGTGGACACCTCCTACATATCTGCAACCAAGCACCCACACCAAGAACCCTAGTTGAGCCTATAATGGTGGAAGGCTATGAAGAGGACATTCACTAATGTCTTCTCCATTTACAACTTAATATCTAAATTAAAGAGGGGTTTTATAGGTCTCATCAATATAAAACATACATCTCATGTATCAAAATATAAACATATAAATCATGCTATTATAATCATACATCTCATGCTATTATAATCATACAATTCATGCAATTATATATCAACATATATAAAGTACCATACATTGATATTAGTCCCTAAGTTAATAGGTGACATATATCAATCTATGATATTTGAGCTACTACAATTATCTTATATATTAAAAGCTCCCACTATGATGATTATGGACTTTAGGGTGATTCAATTTAAGCTAATAAATTGAATCCATGGGCTATAGGAAGGTATAGGTGATCGTAAAACAATAAATTAAAGCTTTGCATGCTCGCTTGAATTTCTTCTTTAAGTTCTTCAAGTCCTTCAATGTCCAGCAACGTCTTGTTGGGCTCCACCATGCTCCTTAGTGCACTCTTGATTACATATCATTTATATAACTTGAAGAAGTAAGGGGAATGTGGGGTACATAAGAGAATGATAGAGAGAGAAGGAGAAAGTGGCATGCAAGCCCCAATAAAAATTTACATCATGGGGATTGTTAGTTTTTGTTTTGATATGATTCAAATTTTAATACATAAATGAGAACACCTTTTATTTGGTGTGGGTAGGTATATTCTACCAATTCCCTTACATGTCTTATAATTGTTGTTTAAGAACCTGAGTTATGGGGACTTTCTGTTCATGTACATATACATGATGTGCTTGAGCTGTTTGGCTCTTGTTTGCCTTCCCAAGAGCAATTAAGTGTATTAACACACATTGTCGTTTTATTGCTATAATATATTTCTACATAAATTCTGGTTCTTTATTATTTTAATAATATATCATTATTTTAGAATTTGATGGTTGTGGCGTTTGGTTTTAAGTTGCCCAAATCTACATTACTTCAATATATATATCTTCTGCATTTTTAGTTACAAAAATACACGTTCAAAACCTCTATCTTCATCTCTCTAATTTTCATTTGTTTAAAAAGTTGACTTGGGTTGAGTTGAATACTTTCATTGCGACTCGGCAATGTGAGTGCGCACTTACCGCCACGCTTTAGGCTGTTGAACCCTAGAGGCCGGCCGCCACAACCCAGACTGCACCAGAAGATTTCTCGAGGGGGCGAAATTGGTTTCAAGGACAACGGTTCTTTTCTGTGCTTCAGCCATCAAACCACGACCACGACAGGTCATTCTTTTATTTTTAGTTTCGGTTCTTTGTATCTTCAAGAATTTGTAATTCTATATCTCATTGTGCAATATTTCTAACACCTTTTTAGGTCCTTTGCCCTCTGCCTGCCACAGCCACGCATAAGAGGATGATATCTTCACGCTCGTGAACTAGGAATGCTTAAAATGGCATCCTCTTTTTAAGTAGGCAATTAACTATCTAAACCATCTGTTGACTCTAAAGCAAATAGTATTCACTTCATAACCTAACACAATCATATGTGCCCATGGTTGTCGAGTGATTTGAAAAACTTTCCAATAATAAAGCTCATAAGTAACATTCAAATAAGTACTTATCCCAAAAAAAAAAAAGAGCATTCAAATAAGTAAGCTATCATCACTAAACAGCATCTAAAAGAGACAATAAATATACTTCGTAGTATATTGTACTACTAATTATTTAGAACAAGCAAGCAATTGTCTTACAAAGTCAAATAACTCACAAACATGGAAATAAATAAATAAATGAATAGCCAAACAACCCTAATATACATACATACATATATATGTATACGATTATAATTAGTACGCTAGCTACAATTGCATAGTACTTTGACCAACCAAAAAAAAAGTAGTCTAGTACATGCCACCATTCTTACATTAGAGAACATCCAATGTCAGCCCATGATATTTTAACATTAAAGTATCACTAATTTGGTCCCAGGATGTAGTTTCGTTCCCAACTGCCTGGCACGCTCTCTAGCCAATTGCCGCCTCTCTGGTTTCGTCAACTCAACATCAAATGGCTTACCCTTCACTCGAAGACAAGGATTTATAATTATCTTCTCAAGCGACACAGCATTCTCAATTAAGTACATGGCAGCCTCAATCTCAACTGTAATCCCAGCAAACCCAACAAACTCCACCACCTTGAGACATTTATGTGGACATTTTTCTGTGGCCTCTAGCTCTCTTATTATTGAGAAACCTAGTGACCAAAACGCCTGCCACAAAGTAAAATAGTAGCCCTATCATGCACATGTACAGAGAGAATAGAAAATACAAACCTTACACACAAATAAGGAGCACAAAAGCTAGTCCTATCAATCAAAATCAGAAGCTAAAAAAAAAACAGAAGTTAAATTGCTCAAGTTAAGGGCATTTTAGTGCTGCATATAATCTAAATGTGTGTTTTGCACATGGATTCTTGCACTAGTACTACTTCTACAAATATGAAACATACATTGCAACTTCTACGTTAATAATATAGGATAACATTAACACGAGAGTGGCTTTGGTTACCTCCACCATGTGTCCAGTGTAACTGTCCAATCAACAGCTCTAATAAAAAACGAAGAAAGCAACAAAAGTAGCTTTCGCAATGGCCCTTCCATCTAAAAGAGAGAATAAATATAGTATATTGTACTACTAATTATTTAGAACAAGCAAGCAATTGTCTTAGAAAGTCAAATAACCCACATACATGGAAATAAATTACTTAATTAATAACCAAACGGCCCTAATATACATACATATTTATATATATACATACACACACACAAACACACACATATATATAGGGGTTGTACCCCTTGCATTGGTCTAATGCTTAGAAGCAAGAACGTTCTATCAAGGGTGCCGCTCTCGCTTCGGAACCACGGTTTCGCGTTCCCAAGTTAGAACCTTATAAGAACCTCGATTCTCTCTCGAGAGAATCTCGATTCTAAGTAAGACAGAACCTTTTGATGGAGGGGAGAAGGCATGACCCCTCCACCCCAAAACTAAACTCTTCTCAACATTAACCAAAGTGAAAAATGTTTTTAAAAATAATAGGATTTCTATTAAATCATATCAAATTAATGCTTAGTTTACTCAATTCTTTTCCTCAAGAAAAGAAAAACAAAAAAAATGTAAAAGCATGCTCTCTTTCTCTACATTAGTGTGGTTTCTCAAAAGAACACTTTTTTGCACCTTTTTCTAGAATTTCATCCCACAAAATATCATATTGAGGTAACTCTATATATATATATATATATATATATATATATATATATATTTCCACGAACGATTCCTATACGCCCCAAACCTTTGACTCTTCTATGTTCCCCCGCTTCCCCACCCCCGCCCCGCCCCCAGCCCCCGCTTGATGCTTCTATGGTCCAATGTACCTCATATCCCACTAATGCACAAGATACAACTCCCAATGCGGGTGTTGATATAAGTTATATCAGCATGTGCTTACCTGATCAGCATCCTATATATATATATATATATGTGTGTGTAAAACCTAAAAAAAATTTCACTGTAAGCTAAAAAAAAATGTAGGCTAGATGGGTAAGAAGCATTAAGTAAAGATTATAAAAGATGGAAAGGTTGTAAAAGAACAAAATAATGACATAAATCTCAACGCTCACAGAATGGGCTTCCATAAGATAAGAAATGCACACATAAATTGCACGAAGAAACTTGCAAGCTTCCAAATAGTTACCTCTTGAAAGAGATGGATAGGGGAGGAGAAATGGAGACATAAATTTAGAGAATTAAGTTTAGCAAAGAAGATAAAGATGATGATGAGGAGGAGGAGGAGGAGGAGGAAGAAGGGATAGCCACTGCAAGGCTTCCTTCAATTTTGTAAAAGAACCGATCCAATAGGAAAACCCAACCTTCTTTTGGAGTGGCAGACTAAAGCCGCGAGAAAGAATAAAAGGATTGCGAGATGGCTCTGCATGCCCTTTTTTGGTGCATTTGGAGAGAATGGAACCTTAGAACTTTTGAAGATAAGGAAACTTCACTCATAGAGCTCAAATCTACTCCTCTTAAGACCCTTTTTTGGTGGTACATTAGTCATTCTAATGACCATAGCATGTCTGTTGTTTCTTTTGTTGACTTTATTTTGCTATAGTTCTTTTGGCTAACACTTGTGTATGACTTATACACTCGGGTTTTGCCCTTTTGTCTAATACAATATTTACTTCATCAAAAAAAAAAAAAATTTTTGATGAAATTTATATACTTCAAATAAATAAACAATTTGCAAAAATATGTATGAACAAGTATGAAATTTTCATCTTTTCCTTCTTTTTTCCAGTAACACGTCATAATTCCACAGCTAATTTTTTTATTAAAAAAAAAAAAAGGAAAAAGTTAATACCCCAACGTAAAGTTCTCAATGCAACAATTGACAACAACTCACAACCAAGCCTAGCTAAAATTTAATACCCTATAGAATGAAATGTCAAATGTCTTCGCTATGGAGATTCGTATTGTACAAGCCCGTTACTTGTTCATCCCATGGAGAGCGTGAGTTGAAGACGATGACAATAAAGACTGATAAGAATAAGAAGGGAAAGGAAATGTAGGAAGTAATGGTAGCTTTATTTGCTTATTGATAAAATCATGAATTTCATACTCCATGTCCTTCAAAGTTTCCATAACTCATCTCCGTTCACCTTCTCATGTCCATGGCATGCAACAGCCTTCATGAATAGTTACATTTTCATCCACCACCACCCCCCCCCCCCACTTTCCTCTTTTTTCCGCTGGGGGGGGGGGGGGGCATTTTTACCCAGGCCACCCAACTACCTCTATTGGCATGTTTAATAATGCGCATACACATGAATAACACAATATTCAAAATAGATTGCAATTCGATTTAATGTAACATAAATAATCCACAACCCATTGAACATGTAGCAACAAACACCATGAGATATATTTTTTCAATCGAACTAAAACAATCCTGAGAGAGATATATATATTTGAAAGAACTTTTATTCTAATCGTAACAAAACAGTTACATGATCACATAATACAATCATGTGCTTTCTGAAGTCTTGGTGATCATAAGAAGTCCTCTGTTCACGCTGAGTTTAGTTGGTGGGTCGAAGTTTGCTGTTTTTCATATCTTGGAGGATGTTGTGCTGTGTAACTGACAGTTTTTTGCGTGGGCACCTCCTTGAAAGTTTGTTTCTACCTGGTGGTGATGGGTGATGGTGTTTGGTTGGTGGATGGGTCTGCATCTATGGTGTTGTGTCGGAAGATTTCTGTTAGCAGTGGGGGCACATTTACAACCTCAGATGGGTGCTTCTTCTTTGTTTTATTCAGGTCAGGGGTTTATTTATTTGTTTTCATCGGTTCCCTATTTTGAATAGGTTGGTTTAGGGTCGTTTAGGTGTTTTATGTTTTGTTTAAGGGTGTTTGACTATGGATCTTGGAGTTTGTAACTTCTTCTAATATTAATAAAATCTCTTCTGCGTACTTAAAAAAAAAAATAGAATCACGTGGTTAATCTCTTTTGAATGAATAGTACAAAGATAATGAGCTCTACACAATATTACACAATCTAAGAGCAATCTGCACAACTTAACCATATAAACAAAAAATCCAATAGTTCTCAAATTGTAAGCAGCAAAGTAAGAATATTTACCTCCAGGGTAAAACTATACAAAAAAGGACATGCCTTTATCAAGGACATGCAAGGAAGAAGGCTTTTGCGGCCACATGAATAGATTTTCAGTTCCAAATGCTTCAGATTTTGCAATACAGGAAATTTTGGGGAAAATACTTGTTGATAATGCTGAAAAATACAACCGACTGATATCAATAAATTTTACATAATAATTTTGGAAAATGATGGCAAAGAAAAACCAAAAGCAAAAATTAAACAAGCACGAATTGGTTTACATACTAACCTCAAAAGCCAAAGCCAATTTAAGTGTCTTTAAGTGAGAGAGCCACCCAGAGAACTCACTAAAATTATGAATTATAAGATCAGAAAAGTGTGGCCCAAACAATACCTCAACAAGACAAGGAACATTCTTAAACTCAATCCTTATTTTTTTCCCATCGTATTTAAATGACACTAAATCTTTTGCAGAAATCTCAATACTTTCCAGTCGTGCGCAGTGGCATATCTCCAAGTACTTCAACTTGAGTGAAGGACCAGCAACTTTTATATTTACCAGATCACTGGAATATATGACACATAACTGTTCAAGAAACGGACAGTTGGACAAAAAGTAATTGAAAACCACTTCGGTAACTTTCACATGTTTCAATTGGAGAGCCGTTAAGGACTTGAAGCTGGCAAAACCAAGACATTGAGTAGGAAAAGTGTACCACTGCTTCATTTGACTACGGCGACCGTGGAAAACCAAAAGATCCAGCTCAAGCCTTTGGACATTCCTTTCTATTGCAAATTTAATCCAACTATCAATATTGCATCTATCAGTCAAATCAAAAACAATTCTGAATTCCTCTATTGTTGGACCCAAATGCGATTTCAAAACTTGATTCACCCAACAAACATATCTAGACCTCTCAATTTCCAAGACCCTTTTCCCCAACCTAGTATCTTCACTTAATATCTCTGAAACATCAAAGTTCGAAACATCAAAGTTCAAAACAGTTATAGATGTCCACAGATATTCCCATCTATGTGAAAGGACACTCGTTCTCCCTGCTTCTTCAATTGTCAACCGAGAGAGAATGGTAACAAGAATTTCATCAGGCAATTTACTGATCCGGTCCTCCGAAGGTTTGTGGCTATTGTCATACTATCATTGCAAACAAAGACAGAAATACATATTAGCAAATTTACCAAATCATTCAACTTCGATATAGTTCATTCCAAAAGTTTGCAACGGAGGCTCACAATGAATAATATCAAACACCACCACGCAAAGGAGTAACAACAACAAACAATACCACCAATAATAGTAATAATACGGACAACAGAAAGAATTTTTTTTCAAAAAAAAAAAAAAAAAATGTGCTTCTTTTGTGAATGACGAATTCACCTGGTGTAGCACGAATGTAGCCGCCCTTGGCTGCACCATTGTCCCGTTTTTTCTTGGTTCTTTTCAAATCAAAATTATAAGCTGCACACATAGTAAAACAGGACAATCACGCGTTAGCTCAGAAATTGGTGCGGCGTTTGGATGAGGGATTTGCAAGAGGGGTTAGCTGAGAAAATTTCAAACTCATTCACTGCGACTGCTGCCACCATAATTTGGCATTGAAATCCCATCTTAGCCCAAATTCCTCCTGCAAATCCTCATCCAAACGCACCATAAATCCGTACCATACCCAATGACTTGAAACCCCCTCCCAAAAAAAAAAAAAAAAAACTAATATTCAGCATCGATGCAAAGAGATAATATATATATAGTCTGCATGAAAATAATAATAAGAGGGAAGCAGTAGTGAATAGAACAGATAAGCACGTTAACTTGTCTTGTTTCCAATGGGGAAATTTGAAAACACGGATAAATTAATTAAATTCGATGAGATATCAGCAAAAATCCTTCAACTTTTGCTCCTCTTGTTAGACTTCGCCTGAAACATACACATACACTCTTGGCGTCGGTCGAAGGAGAAAACGATTGTGTTTTGGGTATGCACGATACTGAGATTCGAGATTAGGGTTCCTCAGGCGATAAAATTTGGGAGCTAGGCCGAGGCATGGTTCGGAGAGTGGAGGGTCGAGTCCGCCGAAGGAGGAAAATCTACTTTTAATTAGACCGAAAATTCCGTGCCTGATCTATTATTATATTATTATATCTATACTCTATACTACCTATAAAAGGCTGAAAGTCAAAAAAGCTTTTAATTGACTAATATACCTTTATTTTATATTTTAAATACATCACTACCCTTATACATGGTACATTGATTGGAAGAGGAAATAGGAATATAAAATATAAAACACATAAAGTGAAAATAAGAATATAAAACACATAAATATAATATAAATAGGAATTCAAAGTATACTATAATTCTACCCATACACACAGTACATTGATTGGAATAGGAAATAAGAATGTAAAACACATAAATATAAATAGGAATTTATAAATAGGAATTCAAAGTATATTATAATTCGTATACTTTAATTCGTAAAACTACATAAATAGGAAATCAAATTTGTATAAAACCCTAAACCTTAACATATACCACTTACATAATTCTACTTTCTCCATTAACAGCGGGATTTTGAATTTTTTTTTCTCCATTAACAACGTCTTCTATCTTGTTTGGTAAGTGTTTCTCTACAAAATGCGATAACTTTTTCTCATAATAAAAAAAACAAAAAGCCACGTGCAACGCACGTGTGCATCAACTAGTACCTATAAAAAGATGAATGTAAGAAAAACTTTTGATTGACTAATATACCCTTATTTTAATTTTTAAATACACAACTACCCACCCTTCTGCATATATAGGAAATATAGCAATATGGAAACTATAATTCTAAAACGCATACCTTTATATTCTAAAACACATACCTTAATATATAATACACAAATAGGAATTCAAAAGAAACGGAAACTATAATTCCTATATAATAAATAGAAATATATAGGAATATGAAACCTATAATTCTAAAACACATACCTTAGTATATAAAATACAAATAGGAATTCAAAAGAAATGGAAACTATAATTCCTAAATAATAAAAAAATAGCCGGATTGGTTCTTCATCAAGAGCAGTTGTAACCTTCTCTCCACCTTTTCCATTAACGGTGACTTCTCCATTCTCTGGTTAACGGCAATTTCTCCCTTCTCTGATAAGTTTTGCTCTGCAAATTATAATATATATATATATATATATATATATGGTACTATTAGAGAATAAGTTTGATTTTTGATGAATTTTTAAGTTAGATAGATGAATTTATAATCATAATAGGTGAAAAATCATTCGAAACGAAATACCTATAGTTCTGAGAAACCATTTAGACTTATTAATATAAAATCTTTATGTATTTATTATTTTGTATAACTAATATTATTTAAAAAATTCACATGCACCGCACGTGTGCTATATCTAATATATCTAAAAGGGGGGATTGGCACCCCTTTGTGTGCCAAGTGTCAAAATGAGATTTTTTTTCTTTTTCTTTTTTCCTTTTACATGCTAAAATAGGGACACAATTGCCTTTTTGGTAAAATTACTTTTTAGTAACCGTTTCTAATCTACTACCAAAAAAAGGATATTTTCTATCAACTTGCTATAAATTGACTACAAATTTATTATATATATCTAAAACGGAAGATTGGCACCCCTTTGTGTGCCAAGTGTCAAAATGAGATTTTTTTTCTTTTTCTTTTTCTTTTTTCCTTTCACATGCTGAAACAGGGACACAATTGCTTTTTTGGTAAAATTATTTTTTAGTAACCGTTTTCTAACCTAATACCAAAAAAAAGATATTTTCTATCAACTTGCTACAAATTGACTACAAATGTGTACTAAAATGCAACTGATTTCCATTATTTCATATTAATTTGGGAAGTAGTCACTAAAATGTA
Source organism: Liquidambar formosana (assembly GCA_039720395.1). NCBI lineage: Eukaryota > Viridiplantae > Streptophyta > Magnoliopsida > Saxifragales > Altingiaceae > Liquidambar > Liquidambar formosana. The sequence goes on from JBBPBK010000368.1 coordinate 114,955, forward strand.
ATTTTGCCAAAAAGTTACTTTTAATGACTTTTGGGACAACTACTTCTAGTCATCACTTTCCAACTTAATACCAAACAAAAGATATTATTTGTCAACTTACCACAAATTGACTTGATAGGTGCTTCAAAAGGACTATTAACTTTCTTTGTTTGGTATCAAGCTGGGAAATGGTCACCAAAAGATAAATTCCCCAAAAGATAAATTTCTCACCTTTTTTTTTCCTTTTTTATTTTTGTTGGTATTATTTGCTCATTTTCATGCAGTAGAGGTAAGTTAACGCTTGGTATTCATTGCATATCTCTTTGTTTTTATGTGTGAAGATTAAAAAACCCATACTATATAATGTTCAACCCAAACTTAATAGACTGTACTATATTTTTTTGTTTTCTTTATGCCTATTCATTTCCCCTTCTAAAAATTGAACATATAAAATTATAAATAGTCATAATTAAAAAGAGAGACAAATAAAGGAAATGAGGATTAAAAAAGAAAACACGATCCGCCGAAATCTTCAAATTCTCCCAATTTGCTTTTGATACCTAAAAAAAAAAAAAAAGTAAGAAAAAATCTATTTTAATCAAATTCTTCCATATGGCTAATTACATAAAGTTGGAAAGATTTATACTTTCTCTTATTTTCTTCTCCCTTTGACTTTTCTCTCCTATTCTCTTTCTCAATCTAGATTTTTCTCTCATCTTTTTATGCTCTAATCTCAAACAAATTTTTAATATTTTTCCCCATGGTTTTTCACTCTTTGTGAAACCCACTTAAAACCTGGCTAAGATTCATCGTTGTCATGCATTCTAAAATCTGCATTGTCGGATTTCGAGATACTTTCAACGGCTATACTTGCTTTCCTTGGTCAATCAGAGTCTGAAGGGCTTCTGTGTCCATAACCCTACCAGATTTGACTTCGTCTTCAACTCTCTCTCCTACAATAACCATATCCGCGAATCCTGAACCTGTATACCCTAGGAGATGTGAGTAGTATGGTTCTTTTAGCGTGTTGAGAAAGGCGCTGACCATTTCCCACTCCATCATGGGCAGTTTGACCTGTTCTGCTAGTTCCTTCCATTAATGGGCGTAACTCCTGAATGACTCATTACCCCACTTATGTTGCCGCTGTAGCTCAAAACGGTTCGGAGCTATTTCTGTATTGAATCGGTATTGGGCCAGAAAGGCATTGGCCAAGTCGGACCATGTATGGATCTTATGTGGGTCTAGCTGAACAAACCAGAATAGGGCGGGTCCTGTAAGGCTCTTTTGAAACTGTTGGATCAAGAACCTCTCATCGTCACCGTATTGGCACATCTCTCCGCAATACACCCTAAGGTGTGTAAGTGGGCAACCAGTCTCGTTGTATTTGCTGAATTCCAGGGTCTTGTACTTGGGTGGAGGTTTCATGTCTCGGAAGAAACATAAACTTGAGAAGTCTACGTTCCCGTATGCATCGATTCCTTGTAGTCCCCGGATCTTCTCCTCCAAACTCTCGAGCTTAGTGTCAACCTTTTTGTTCTCTGTTTCTGCTTTAGGCTTCTCACCCTTATCATTAGGGCTTTCAGATGAAGTGTTCTCTCTGGAATTCTCCGGAATGGGCAGAGGTTGAGTCCCAGGATTCTGTGTAGTGTTCGACTGCCCACTAGGTGGAGGTGGCGAAGGAGTGTTTGTCTTTTGTGATGGGGCTAACAGGACGATTAGTGTGGCCATTAGTTCTTCCGAGTGGTCAAATTGGGGATTACTACTCTCTGGTGCTTCTTCCATGACTAGAGATACGTGCTATTCAGTTCTTTTTGGGCTAGCAGAAGGATCGCGGGTTTGTCCACGGGTGGACCTGGATCGTCCTCTGGGTCGCGCTATAGTGCGAACTGTTTGGTCCAAACTTGTAAGCTCTGCGCTTCTTGGAACGTCGGTGGCTTGTTCTTTGGACTTGACTGTGATGTTGGGCTGCTTGGAGCCTTGAAATGGATACTTAGTACTTAATGCCTTGTAGCACTTTATACTTAGTATTTGATGGTGACGCTATCTCTTATGGATAGTACTTTGTTGATAATTCCTTCTTTCCTTCTACTTTCTACCTTCCACCTAGTACCTTGTACCTAGTACCTAGTGTAGGTAAAGAAATTGTAGTTAGTATGGATTTGATAAGTAGAAGTCGAATCTTTACTTTCCGTTATGTCTCGGGATACCCGGAGTTGACTCTAGTTTACCCTCAACATAACCTTGGGGAGTAAAGATTGGACGTATGCATGTCCTAGGTATCCCTCGTCTGTAAGGGACGACTCTTAAGAATGGTGCTGATGCAGCTTACCTGGATTCTTGTGAAGCCATGACTCGAGCCTTGTAGCCTGTGTTAATTACAAAAGGGTAGAAATAAAACTTATCAACCCCTAGTCTTGGCTTGGGTTTCGCAAGCATTCCTCCGTCTCCATTTGAGTCATTCCTTGTTGGGAAACCTTGATACATTGTTTGGTGGTGGGTTGATTGCAACCCTCCGAATGGATTTCTTTTATGCAATGTACATCTTTTAGGGTTATTGAACCCTTAGGTTGGATGTTTGGGAAACTTCTAAACCAGACTTGATGTGGTGATATTGATCACCATCCTAGGGTGGTTCAAATGCATAATTTGCGAGGGCCGTAGGTGTAACGCCCCAAAATTTATAAACCTTAACACGTACAATTTCTTTTATGAGCTCCATACAAATAACCCTTTTCAAAAATACATTCCTTTCAAAATACAGAGTATTGCGCAGCTGCAGGTAGCCATGGTTAACCCAAAACTCATCATCAATATACATTGGCCAACCAAATGAATAAAATTACATCAGCTTTAAATAAAAATAAATGTACGTGATAACTTCTCCAAATCTCGACCCCAATTCTACTACGTGCCGCCAACAATTATCACCTGAAAATATATTAGGGTGAGCGAACAACTGTCCAGTAGGAAATCAAATTCCTATACAATAAATAATGTTTCAAAATCACATACAAGCATTTATATATTCAAAATAATATATAAATTAATCAAATAATACGAACTCCAAATCATAAACCTCAAATATAATCTCTATGAAATCAACCATCATAAACCTCAAATATATCACCATCAAGAATTATCACCTTACATAAATCAAATCTTAACATATGCTTCAAAATAATCATCATTTACCATACAAGAATTAAACCCCCTACATCAAAAATAAGTGAATAAAATAAGTCGAATTAAAACTTCCCATGCTCCGCCGATGGACCGTCCGGCCACTGCCTCTCTCGGCTTCTCCCTTCCTCTTTCTCCCCTTCTTATTTCTTTCCTTCTCTTCTCTATTTATTTCTTCTCTTCCGTCCTTTCCTCCTTCTCTCTCTCTCTCTCTTCATTATTTCTTCTTTTCTTTCTTCTACACCTACTTCCCACCTTTTCTTCTTTTCTTCCTTCTTTTCCTCTATTCCCACGCCACTAGCCACTTTTCTTCTTTTTTTTTTTTTTTAATTTCTTCTTTTGACTTTTCTATCCTCCTTTTCTTCTTATACCTTCTTTTCTTATTCCACCGAAAGCTAATCTTCATTCTTTACTCTTCTTTTTTTTCTTTTTTCTATTCTGTTTGTTTCTTCTTTTGTCTTTTCCTTCCTTCCCCTATATATATATATATATATATATCTCACAAATTAATTATCCTCTTTCATCCAAAGCAATTTAATGCAATGTATCCCAACATTCAACTAACCTCAACAATATTTAAAATTATCCTCCTGTGTACAATTCCACTAAGTATACACGTAAAATAAATTAATAAATATTCAGGGTATTACAGTAGGCATGGGGTGCCCATTTGGCCGTATGGACTCTTTTTGGAATGTGTGTGATGATAATAACAACATGTATGCACATGATATATACAGGCAGGATATGTACAAGATAAATCCTTTCCTCGTGCGTGCCGGTGTCTAAATGCAACAGGGGTCAGCTTTTCTCTCCTAGGGATGCTAAATGACATGTTATCATGAAGCTGGGCGATGCAAACTAGTCCTAGAAAGATGAGGTCCCAAATCACCTAGGCTTCTCACAAGCGTAAACAAGCCTTGGGTGTTCTGGGTGGGGGCTTTTCAATGCACACAACCGCCCGATGTACAAACCATCTGACGGAGCGTACACCTACATTCGCCCCCTGCAATCCTACAGGGTTGGACACTCGTGCGTGCGCGGGTTCAAATAAAACAAAGTATACGTATGCATGAAGTGAGCAGTTATATTTGAGGAAAGGATGACATACATTCACATGGCATGATACAGCATTTTGAGCATATCAATCACATAGGAAAGCAATTAAATACTTGGAAAGTAAATAAATGCTTGAAAGAATAAAGACTCACGCACCCCACAAAAAAGAAAAAGAGGGAGTTAGTTATCTGTTAGAAAATCTGTAAATCAATCATGAATAATAACAGAAGAAATGGTCTTATCCAGGTTGTATAGGAAATTAACAATTCCAAAGGGGATTCAGAAACATCGTTAAAATCACATGGGACTAAACTTAAAATTTTCCCCAGTGGAGTCGCCATGCTATCGCTACCCCAAAAAGAAGGAAAAAGGGATGCTTTTCCTAGATGTTGGGACGAGACGACCCCGGGTCATCTATGGTTCTGCGCTGGGTGTGTGTTGAGTTCATTTTAAGGGCGCCTTGACCATCCTAGGCATGCGAGCATATCTAGAATTATCAAGGCTATGGAGTCGCCACCAATCAGGGGTTTGAGGACGCGATTGGACATCCTATGGTTAATTAGAGAATGGGATCGTCTGAGATCCCAAAATAAGTCCATCTGAGGTCTAATCATCAAGCAGGTCCATTTGAGGTCCGTTTGGAAAATTAAATGACTCCTAGTGGTATGCGAGACTAAAGATTGAGAGTAAGGGGGTTTGGTTACGAGTGGGGAAGGTGTGAGGCACCCCACATCGCCCGTTGGAATCCAACGGTTCCCGATTTCAACGATGTTTCTGATTAAAATCCCATTTGGTATTATTGATTTCCTATACAAATAATTTGACATGGAATACCCTTTTGAAGGGTGGTGGATTCTGTCATTTTGAAGAAGAGATCCTTAAAGGCATTGGAACAAAATTTTTGGAAAGTATTCATGTTTTGAAAAGTATGCATTAAGGTTGTGAATGAAAATTATTTGAAAGAACCACAAATTCACCTTCCTTCTCCTAGGTATTTTAAGTCAAATTGATTAACTCTAAAGTGCCCATATCTTGCAGTAGTAAAAATTAATCCCTTATGAAGGGATGGAAATGGAAATGATGTGATTCCATTTTTAAAGAATTAATGTCAAGTGCGGACCCACTTTGGATTCTTTGAAAACCCGAGACTTTTGAAGTCGATGGAATGGATAAAGAAATTATGCTTTTTGAAAGCTTTTTGACGTAAAGGGTTCCCTTTTGAAGGGAAAAGACTGCCTTTTGAAGATAGGGGTTCCTTTTAAAGGAAGAAAAATGTATTGAATTTGAGAAAGGGCCACTTTTTGAAGTGTGAAGGAATTTTGGTTTAAAAGTGGAAGTGAAACTTTATAATTCTTAATCCCAAATAGAAAGGATATCCTGCATAGGATGATGGTTTTGGAAAATTGACTTCTTATGTTAACGTGCCCTTTTAATGAAAAGAATTATTCGAGTTATTTTTGGAATGAATTCATCAATTGAAAATGGTGCACGCGTTTAACAGTTTGCCTGATAACAAGAACTCTTTTTGAATCAAAATCTTTATTTGATAAAGATGGTAATGTTGTAAAAAATGATTTGGTAGAAAAGGGTCCCATGCATGTATGGATCTTTCAACAAGGATTTGAGGTATAAAGGATCACCTTCCATTTAAAAAGACTTTTGGGAAAGTTCTTGGAGCTTTTGAAGCATAAAGATGATTTAGAGAAATTTAAATCCAATCTTGGGGTGCACTTAAATTAATTGTATAAAAAGGCGATCAACTAAACCTCCAAAGGATTGGAATTTTTACTACGTGACATAGGGACACGCAGGAGTTCCTGGATTCGGGGTAGGAAGATTCATTGGAATCTGGCGGGTCAATTGATTAAATCCATTTGATGGTGATAAGCTATTATGCTATGGATGAGTTTTTAAGCATTTGATGCTGTAAACTTTTATCCATAGCATGATAGTTTACCTCGAGTCTTAAATTGAATTTTATTCACATGGGAATAGAATTAAAATATCAACATAGTATGAAATTTCAATATAAACACATCGAAAATGTCAATAGATATATAAACATAATCAACCTTGGCAAGGTTTGGAATTCATGAATGCGATGCTTATTGCTTTGAAAAGCACAAGTATATGAACATAAAATAAAAAGGGTCAAGTGACCAAAAAATAAAAAGTGCTCAAGTATTGGGGTAAAAGGTCGCAACGACCACAACTCGAAGGGTAGCGAAAAGCTATAGCCTCTAAATAAAACGGTAAATAAAGCGATAAATAAACAGTTAGAATTTTTAGGGGCAAGAGTCGCAAAGACCACAACCCAGAGGATTCAATCTCGAAATCTATTACCCTTTAAAAGAGAAGGTTTCGTTTTATTGTAATCGTCCAAAACGACCGCTCACTTCTACACCAAACGACTTGCTATTTTTTATGCCTTCCCCCACACAGATCCGTCGCGCGTGCGTTCACACCGCATCTGCCAACGGGTAAAACGACGTCGTTGTAAGTGTGTTTTGAATCTGAGCTTCGTTCGCTCGCGTCATGTTTTGTTCCACCGACCTGCTACAATCACATGGCGCACATCCCATCTTCTGCAAAGAGCTCCATGCCGGTGACGTCATTCTGCAGATGGGTTTTGCCCCTTTTCCTCTCTCGTTTTTGGCTTATTCTTTCAGAAGATTTCAGATGCTTGAGATTCAGATTTAGAAGGTGAAACTGGTAGAGCTTCGGTCTGGAGATATTCAGCTGATACTGATTGTAAAAAAGTGCTTGGATCTGGTCGAATATGGCGTTCTTTGGGGCTTTCTGAAGTTCCTCATTGTCGGAGAAAGATAGCGGTTTCTTTAACCGGCAGTGAATGTTCTGATACTGCACGGATTCTCGACCGGTGCAGCATGGTAGTTCTAGCCAAAAATCGATCTGTTGGATAGCGCACTTTTATGCACGGTGACAAAAACCTTCTATCTGAGCGACTGTGAGAAAAATATGCTGTTGTTCGTCGCTTGATCAAGCTCCTCATTGTCGAACAAGGATACGATAGCGGAGTTTGATCGACGGTGACAAAAACCTTCGATCTGACTGACGGTGAGAAAAATATGGTGTTGTTCGTCGCTTTGATCAGATCTTTTTTGGTCATCCTTAATTAATTCTTATTGCAGGTAGGAGTTTATCTCGGTTACAAATTGTGAACAAGAAGAGGCCATTAAGTGGATGTCAGGTAGATACCTCTGTTTTAGTTGAACGAATCTGAAATTTTCAGGTCTTCTTTTGATGACTTATATAGATATATATTATTGCAGGTAGGAGTTTGTCTGGATCAGAAATTGTCAACAAGAGGAGTTCCTTAAGTGGATGTGAGGTAGATACCTCTGTTTTAGTTGAAGGAATCTGGAATTTTCACGTCTTCTTTTGATGACTTATATATATATATTATATATATATATATATATATTATAATTTTTGCTTTTTTTGTTTGCCGGTGGAAGAATAGATAAAGTGATATGTTACGAGAGAACAAGCAAGGAGCGAAATTGCAATGATTTTCGTTTATTCCTTTCTTATTCCTTTCTTGTTGTCTGAGTATGAACGAGATATTGTGCAATTTTTTTTGGATCACGTGGTTTTTTTTTTTTTTTGATAAATTGTTGGCTGTTGCTGAGGGACGAAGCTAGCAATCTTGTTTAGTAGGAGCGAATTTTGATTGGTTGTTAATATTTTATTTTAATTCAAAAAATAAAACACGCTTTTATTCAAAAAAAAATATTTATTTATTTAAGATAGAAAAAATTTCAAAAATTTAAAATATGTTCATATTTTATAAACGATATATATATTTCAATTGAGATCGTGAAAGGACAATAAATTTGCGAAGTAAGCAAAAAAATTAAAATAAAATAAGCACTAGCTAAACCTGTTGTCAGTCATCTTATGTGAATGTCCTTCACTGAAACTAAGAGAGAGGGGTGGGTTGGGGCTTGGGTATTGGGTATTGAGTATTCGAAGGGAAAAGAACGAATTTTCACGAGAATGAATTTGGGAGGTAGGCAAAAAAATAAAAATAAAATAAGCACTAGCTAAACCTATTGTCAGTGATCTTATGTGAATGTCGTTCACTGTTTCTGAAATAATTAGGCACAGAAATAATGATAAACAATTAAAGCAAATCACAAGGAAGCTAAGAGAGGGGGGTGGATTGAGGCTTGGGTATTGGGTATTGGGTACTGGAAGGGAAAAGAATCAATTTGCGGGGGGAATTGCTTGTATGTTGGAATTGTAATTGGGTTCTGTAGTGTGGTGACATTAGGGGACAGGTTTTTTTTTTTTTTTTTTCCCTTTTGTTCTTTTGACTTAAAAGCCAGTGATGAAAGCTAAAAGGTCTAAGCTTTGGCTTGATAAAAGCTAGAAGGTGATTCTAGCTTTTTGTAGTGGTGAAACAAAATTGATGTAGCCAATCCCATATAGTTTGGATTAGAGCTTCAGTGAGTTGAGTTGGCTAATGTTTCTTTTGATTGGATCCTGTTTGTTCGCAACCTAATGGAGGATAGGTGAGAAAATGGTTTACAATTCATGGAGGATGATAAAATTTAGTTGATTTTGAGGCTTTGAAACCTTTAATTTATTATATCTTAAGGAATGACAATTATCAATCTACATGCTTTATTGTATATTTGCAATTGCAAAAAGTTGTAAGTTCGCTCTTTAGATCAAGTTGGAACAACTCATGTACCACTAGACTTTGGATTTAAATAGTATCGTATGATCAAAAGATTAGAGGGAAAAAGACCCATGCTATTGCTTTCATTTCTGCATTAAGAGCTTCTAAATTGGAAAACAGTCTGGCAAAAAGGAAAAAAATTGATAAATACTGTGTTAGAATTGGTGAGGCTTTCATAAAATGTTAGAAAATAAGGAAGAGTAGATATATTCGTTGATTAAAAGCCTTAGAAAGATTGAATGAATGACATGACATAACAGTATACCACAGTTCATCACTCTGCCTCATAATTTCAATTGATCTTCAATAGTCACCATTGTCTATGTATAATGGCAATTGTAATAAATTCAATTCAGTAGAATATGTTCTAGGTCCATGAGTCTCTTATATCTTGGAACTTTTTGTATAATACTATAAATTATATGTTGCGTCAATACGTATGGTGAATTCAACAATTGCAATCTTATGAATGGTCTAGCTCATTTGTTATGTGTTATTTGGATCACACAATTGTAGAATTATACAAGTTGTTCATATGAAAAAAATACATGGGAAGGTTGGAATTTGAACTTAGAACTAAGTTGGCAACAAAGAAAAGTACAGAAAATATTCATATCGCTTGAGACCTAGAACCAGGGCCGCTTTTGAATAATTAATTTTTATCTTTGTTTTAGTTGTGTTTCATATTCAGTGAAGTAATAATTAAAAAAATTTCAAACAATATAATAATAATAATAATAAAAATTTGTCACGACTCCTAGATAACCAAGTTTTGAGGTAGATATTTTTGGTTTTATTTTTGATTTGAAACTGTGATTAAATATTGTTCTGCTTGTGTTTTGTGTGTTCAATTTTACTTTTAAACTAAGATCAAACCACAGTGACTTATGCTAGGTCTTCTTTATTATTTTTGTGTTTTGTTTCTTTTGTTTTATTTCTAAGCTGAAATGCAACAAAAGTTATTTCTGCTATATTTTGTTAATATTGGTATTAATATACATGGTAATAAAAACCTAGATTACCCGTTTAAGAATAGATCCATGGATACAAAATACTTATTATTATTTTTCAATTTGCAGATTATGTTTGGAGGTTATGTATTTACCTCCTGCATTGGCTGTAGATTGGTAAATTTTTAATTTGTATTTTGACATGTATTTATTCTTGAAATGTCCATTTGGACAGTTTAAGAATACATATTTCTGAATCGTTCCTTATTCATGAACATTATATTTGTACAAATATTTTTGCTCATTTCCTTAATGTTCTCTGGGTATGAGTTAAGAGAGAATTTTATAGGTCCTATGACCTATTCTCTTAGCTATATATCTGGAGAACTAAGGGGAGGTGCTGGCAAAATTTTTGTACAACTATTTGTTTAAGATTATAGGCAACGATTTAGAAATATGTAATTCTTGAATGGGATAGGACCACTACCCTTTGTAAAGAAAAAATATTAAATCTATTTACTCCGTACTTTATCATAACGTTTTTAACATGTCTTACATATATTAGCTCATTCTTTTTACTCATTTTGATTTTCCTTTTTGTTCCAGTGTTGCCATTGCTTCCCTGCATAGTATTGTCTTATGCTGGCTTTGTTCTCTTTCTTCTTTTTGATGTTGATTTCCAAGGCAAGTTTTGCTTTATTAGTGTTTGCTCAATTATTATCGTTGTCATCTTGATTCTTTGGAATAAAAAAATCTTTTTTTATTTTTATATAATTGAGTATTTCTTATATAATCAATGTTTGTTATTTTCTTATAGACTCGAATTCTACAACATTTTGCGCAACAAAGAATCAGTTTGTGTCTTTGTCTTGAGGTTAGTTTTTTTTTAATTGGACTTTTACATATTACATCTTTACAGATCTAATTCCATACTGTAATTTGTTCTTGTTGCTTTTACTTGTACATGTAGATACACACATACACACACACACATACACACACATATATATATATATATATAACTTTTTCCTACACGTTATAATTATATTCTTTTCCCTATTGTCTTGTTCTTGTTAAATTTTGTGCGACCTACAATTATATGAGCTCTAACATTTCATTTTTTAATGCTTATTATTGTTACTTTTTTTATCCTTCAAAAAAATTGATTCTTTGTTTATAGAATTCAATTGTGCAGGTCTTTGTGCAGTAATTAATCAAATTGGGTTTTCATCTCAAGGTTTGTTGTTTTTATGCTATAGTTTTAGTTGCTAAATATTTGGGATCTAATTCTATATTCTAACTTGTTTTTCTTGTGCTTTGTTTGCATATATATATATATATATATATATAAACATTGTATGACTAACACATTCATGTTAACGTTAGATATCAAGTATGTATTAAAAGAGATTTTTTCTCCATGTTTTTGTTTCGAAAAAAATAAATGCAGCGTTTTTAGACATTCCTATCTTTTCCTTCTTCTGCAGTAAATTGTTATGTAGTTGCTTTTTACTAATATCATAATTGTATGTTTTTCTGCTTTAATCTTCTACTTGTTCAATTTTCTACAACTTTGCATTATTATTTTCTAAGCAAATTTTAAACATTCATGTTCTTTATTTGACTTTTTTTTTTTATTCATAATTTTATCTCTCGTTTGGTACTTTTTAATATACAATGCTAATTTTGCAATTGCTGCTGTTAACATATTTTTTCATACTTATTATTTTGTTTAGGTTTAAGACTACTTAGCGTTCAATTGTTGTTGCGTTAATTCTTAAACATAAAAATTTTTTTACCGAAATTCGTGCTCATTCTGAGGCCCCTATTTGAGCTAAATGAATAAGTATCTAAATTTCATGTAAATAGAATAAAAAAATATATAGTATTCATATTAATTTAATAGATTTATAATGTAACGCATCTTCATGTCAAGAATGCAGTCACCAATTTGCCTACTATTTTTCTCCTAGAAATCTGTCCAATGTCACTTCAATTTTCTTTCCGTCAGACGTCTCGCCATTTATATTACCAATATTTATGCCTTTCAAGAATTATGATATATATTCCTCAGCAATTTGCTAAAAAGATTAGATATATCCTTTGAGTCAAGAAACTTCGTTATTCCTATTGCTATGTATCACTAGACATAATTATATTTTGTCATAACTACACATAATTATATTTCGTAATCACTATTACTTCTTCAATACAAAAAATATCTATTCATAAACAAAATTCTCTCTCTATTTGACAATTTTTCTTTGAATTCCCTTGAGAATGAACTTTTCTTATGTCTTTGCAACAATTAAGTTCAGTTGTTGTCTTTTACACAAGAAATATTCTAAATAGCAATTGTTTTTGGGTATCGTCAACACCTATAATTATTTACTTTCAATTAAACTTATCTTCTCTAGCACAATTCAGGTGCGTTTCTACCATAATTTATTCAATACAGCAACTACCTGACCATTACAAATTCGTAGTAATGGATACTCACATTGTAATTGAACGTAGAAGAAAAAGAGGTAGATTCTTCTCTTTCATTTCAATCATTTCTCATCTTTCCAATATCTTATATCACAATTTTAGATTCTTTTTCTTTATTACTTTCTCTTTCTTGCACAGCTGTCTTTGAGAATGACTCTGATCAATTTCATCATAGTCATTCATTTGGAAATAATCTTGAACAAATATCTACCATAAATAACTCTTCAATCACATTGGGTGTTTCTAATAACCAGTCAACTACTCCGTCTTCGCATCAAATTTCTGGTGAGAAGTAATTCAAGTTACTCAATATTTCAAATTTGTTTGCAATGCTTATTACTCAACAAAATATGTCAGCTGACTGGAAATTTATGTTGGAAATCATATTTCCTATATAACATCTGATACACTACTTTGTAGACTGCGCACAAAGAGAAACACAACAAAAACAAAGAAGAATAGAAACCACAACAAATCCAAAGGTTCAGTGCTCAAAGAATAATTCTACAAAATCTGGTGAGAAATCATTTAGCCAGAGATCTTTTTACACGAATTCATCATCGTAAAATTATAAAACTTCTTTGTAGAACAAGAGAAGCGAGAGCAAAAGTTAGCTCGTAGGAGAGAGTTATATGCTGAAAAAAAGAGTTTGAAGAATGCTGCAAGAAATCGTGGTAGTTCTTCCTCTAAAACCATCATTTCTGAATTAAGGAATGTACCCAAATCTCCTGATAGACTCAACTTTCTTCAAAACCTTCGAAATGATCGATCTTCAAAGGAAATATTTGGTAAGAAATAACTTACCTATTGTCTCTCTAAATATTGCACTACCCTTATTAGTACTCAAAAAAGATTAAGTTAGTAATTATAAATATTCCTTACTACACTCAATTTATTATATGAAACACAATTTATCTACTACACAATTTATTCTCTATATAATTCAATTTCATAGTCTCACATCATAGGACTTCTTCTTTGTAGAATCCAAGAAGCAAGAAGAAAAGTTACATCACAGAAGACAAATCTATGCTCAAAAAACAAAGACTAATGTTCCAGGCATCTATATCAACATAAATCTCTTCCTTCGCATTTTTTAAGATTTTTTTTATATCCATTTATCTCTTATTTTGTAACAATTTTCTCCTTTTTCTCCTTCTGCCTATTCCAGACTCAAATTCCAATTCTATTACTGCACAATTGATTGCAGCAACTTCTCATAAAAGAAAACAAACTCTTGGCAGTGAACAAATGAATGCTGAATTTCAAGGTTTCTTACCCAACACACTTCTACTAAAGTTTCAACTCTATTCTCGATCAATGCAAAAGTCTTAAATATACACTCTTCTTGTATTATTTTGTGTAAACCTTATATTCATTTCATATTTCACAAGTTCTAGGCCACGAAGATAAGAGAAACAAATCTACAACTTTGACATGTTCCAAAATCCTTAATAGTACAACAAGAGATTCAATTGTTATAAATGAATCGATCGAAGTCCAAAATGAAGGTAGATCAAAAAGTCCCATCTCTAAACTTACAATTTTACCTCAATTGTTTATAGCGTTTAAATCAAGAACTTTAGAATTAACTCTACTTGGTTTCTTCAAATAATTGTTGTACAGCTTCAACTTCAACGAATAATGTGCAAAGAGATATTCAATCAAGTAATCTACAAAAAAGATTCTCTGTTGCACTTCCTTGTGAAACAATGTCAATCCCAACTCAGGCATCATTATTACCTCATGCTGAACGATGTTTATTTTGCCTTGCTAAACGCTTCCACAGAGAACCGAAAGGATTTTGTTGCTGTGCAGGCAAAATTAAGTTGAGTTCACCACAACCACCTGAAGCATTGATGCAACTATTTGATAGTGATTCAGATGATGCAATTTCTTTTAGAACTTATGTTCGAACATACAATGATCTATTTGCATTCACATCTCTTGGAGTACATTTTGATAGAGATTTATGCAGGAGAAATAATGGCATCTACACTTTTAGGGTTCAAGGACAGATGTATCATTATATTAATAGTTTGTTACCGGTTGATGGCTCACCAGCTTATTTACAGCTTTATTTTTTTGATACTGAACATGAGCTGCAGAATAGAGTAAATCGCTCTAATAGAGTGAGATCCCCGATTATTCAAATACTTATGAATCTCCTCCAAACAAATCCATACTGCACGTTCTTTCGAAGCTTATCAAACATTCCTAATTTGGAAGACTACCAAATTTTAATCAATGCTACTCCTCCCACTGATCAGCGAGTATACAATGCTCCTACCACATCTCAAGTTGCTGCTATATGGGTTGAGAGTAATGAATCTTCTTATTGTCGTGAAATTTTTGTTTACGGTCGACATCAGCAAAAGCATAAGATCAATTATTTTTATGGCTGTTATGATCCTCTTCAATATCCACTCTTGTTTCCATTCGGTGAGAGTGGTTGGCACAACGATATCAAAAGAATAAATCCAACTCACAGAAATTCTTTTTGTCCTGGTGAGCATTCAATGGATGCACTTAATATGAGTTCTGTACAAAATCTCTTGACTACAGAATCTGAAGGTAACGTTGTGCACCAAATATCTCACTTTCTCTTAACAAAATCAATTCTTATTCAATAATTCTTAATTAAGTATTCTCAATCATTAACAGCTATACAGAATCTACCAAAAAAGAGAGTTAATGTCTCTGCTCGAGAATACTATTGCTATAAGCTACAGATAAGAGAACATGAGAACTCAATATTGCTACGTAGCGGCCGTTTGCTTCAACAATATGTTGTTGATATGTATATCAAAATAGAGACTTCTCGTTTAGATTACCTTCGTGATCACCAAGAAGATATTCAAGCAGAACTCTATCAAGGTATTGTTGATAGCATCGCTGCAGGGGAGACACATGGTCGAGGAATTGGGCGAAAAATAATTTTACCTGCTACATTTATTGGAAGCCCAAGAGATATGCGAAGTAGATTTACCAAAGCAATGGCTTTAGTGCAAAAACTTGGAAAACCAGATTTGTTCATCACAATGACATGTAATCCTGCTTGGCCAGAGATAAAACAAAATTTACTAAGAGGAGAAGAGGCTCAAAATCGACCAGATTTAGTTGCTCGTGTGTTCAGAGCTAAATTAGAAGAGCTCAAAGATGATCTTTTCAAGAAGAATATTTTTGGCCCAGTTGCAGGTTACACATATGTCATTGAATTCCAAAAAAGAGGTCTTCCGCATGCGCATTTTCTGATAATCCTAGAAAAGCACGCAAAGATCACATCTCCTGAACAATATAATCAATATGTATCTGCAGAAATACCACCAGAAGATAATTCTCATTTGCGAGCTGCAGTTATTAAACATATGATGCATGGTCCTTGTGGTGTATTGAAACCTAATAATGTATGCATGCAAAAAGGAAAATGCAAACACCATTATCCAAAGAATTTTTGTGAGAAAACAACTCAAGGTAAAAATTCTTACCCCATTTATCAGAGATCTGATAACAAAGACACTGTGATGGTCAGGGGAAGTTTCTTAGATAATCGTTGGGTCATTCCATACAACGCATATCTTCTAGCCAAATATGATTGCCACATCAATGTTGAGATTTGTTCAACAATTACAGCAGTTAAGTATATCTATAAGTACATCTACAAAGGTCATGACAGGATTAGATTCCAACTTCATCAAGACCAAGAGATGAATGAGATTGATGAAATTGCAGATTATCAATTAGCTAGATGGGTAAGCCCTCCTGAAGCTATGTGGAGAATATATCAATTTGTCATGAATGAGATCAGTCCAAATGTCGTTACTCTACAGTTACATCTTGAAGGAAAACACTCTATTCCTTTTAAAGACTCAGACTCGCTTGACTCCATAGCTCGGAACAAGTTCTTATCCAAAACAATGCTCACTGAATTCTTTAAAACAAATCAATTTGATGTTAATGCACACAAGTATCTTTATAAAGAATTCCCTCAGCACTATGTTTGGAGCAAACAAGATCGAATGTGGACCCATCGGAAACAAGGAAAAGCAATTGGAAGAGTTGCAGCTGCTGACCCATCTGAAGGTGATAGATATTACTTGAGATTGCTCCTTAATCACATAAAAGGTTCTACTTCTTTCCAAGATCTAATGACAGTGAATGGTATTTTGGCTTCCTCATTTCGTGAAGCAGCACTTATGCATGAACTATTGCATAGTGATACTGACACAATAGATTGCTTAACTGAAGCTTCAGCTTTGCGAATGCCCACAGCACTTCGCCGTTTATTTGCTACTATTCTTGTCTACTTGCAATCCAAGCAATCCTAGACAACTTTGGACACAATTTGAGGTTTCTCTTTCAGAAGACTTCCATCGAAGATCAACATCTTCAGCAATTACCAATAGATTCCAAGTATTACAATCAATTGGTTCCACACTTGAGTCTATGGGGAAGAATATTGATGACTACAATCTTATTGACACATCTATCAACTTGAGTGATGAGCAATCTACTTCAAAAGAAATGGCAGACGAACTAAACATCCCAATAACAGAAGATAATCAGCATTGTGCTCAAAACTTAAATTTTGAACAGAGAATTGCATATGACACTATACTTTCATCTATCCATGGGAACAAAGCTGGCGCTTTTTTCATTGATGGACCTGGTGGCACTGGTAAGACCTATTTGTATCGAGCTCTTCTCTCAACAGTTAGATTTACTGGAGATATTGCACTTGCAACTGCAACCTCTGGAGTTGCTGCATCAATTTTGCCAGGTGGTCGCACTGCTCACTCACGATTCAAGATCCCAATAGACCCAACTGAACAGCTTACCTGTAGTGTAAGCAAGCAAAGTAGCCTAGCACAATTACTTCGTGCAGCAAAGCTAATAGTATGGGATGAAGCTTCTATGGCTAGGCGTAAAGCAATTGAAGCACTTGATCGTATGTTACAAGATTTGACAGGTTCTTTACTACTATTTGGGGGAAAAGTTATTGTCTTTGGTGGAGATTTTCGACAAGTGCTACCAGTTCTTCCTGGTTCAACACAAGAGGAAGCAAAACAAGCCAGCTTCGTCTACTCAACTTTGTGGCCACAATTGAATGTTCTATCTTTATCAACTAATATGCGTGCTCGACTTGATCCATATTTTACAAACTTCTTGCTTCGAATTGGTGATGGAACTGAAGTTGTTGTCAATCACAATCTTGTTCGTTTACCTGACAGCATTTTACTTCCCTACAATGAAGACATTCAATCTTCACTGAATTCATTGATTGATGTTATTTTCCCAGATATTTACAGATATAATCCATCAAAATACTCCATTGTGGATCGAGCCATTTTAACACCTAAAAATGACTCAGTTGATGAAATAAATGAAATGTTAGTTGCTAAATTCCCAGGTGAAGCTAAAGTTTATACCAGTCGAGATGAGTGCATAGATTCTGCAAAATACAATCTTGAAGAAGACTTCTTAAATACCTTAACACCAAATGGATATCCTCCTCATCGCTTGGTTTTAAAAATAGGTGCTCCAATCATTCTATTGCGCAACATAGATCCATCAAAAGGACTCTCAAATGGTACTAGGTTGATATGTCGAGCATTTGATAAAAATGTCATTGATGCAGAAATTGCAATTGGTCATCACAAAAACCACAGAGTCTTTATTCCTCGAATCCCAATTCTACCAAACAAACTTGACAAATATCCTTTCCCTTTCAAGCGAGTTCAATTCCCCATCAGACTCTCCTTTGCAATGACAATCAACAAAGCACAAGGACAAACCTTAAAAAATGTCGGTGTTTACCTACCCCAACCAGTCTTCTCACATGGGCAACTGTATGTAGCACTTTCCAGAGCAACAGGTCAAGATAACATTAAAGTGCTAATTAAACCCAATTTTGATGATTCAGATACAAAACATACGACAAATGTTGTTTACAAAGACATTTTGGAATTGGCACACTTTCAATAAGCAAACACAACACAAATAATTGGTACAATACGCTTACTCTACTTACTTAAATTCAAACACTTATATTGCAAAATTTCTTTAAAAGCATTTTTCTTTACTTATATTTATCCTTGCAAACTCTTCTATACTCATCATATACGTCAAATAATATCTCAGAAAAAAATATAGCATAAAAAATATTTAAACCAAAAGTTAAAATATTAACAAAAATAACTAAAAACATTAAATTATTATAGTAAATCTATTCAAAAACTACTTTCTAAGTTACAAAACTTATCTCAAATTAATATACAACATCATAAATCAATAAATCTTCCACCACAACATCTTCATAAATATTTCTTCATATCAATCTACTGAAATACTATTATCTAAGTTCTGAATCACACACCAATTTAATATAAATCAACATAAATTATTAAATTCAAAGATTTATATTACATAATTTCTTTAAAATCAGTTTCTTTTTACCTATGTTTCTCCTTACAAACTATTCTATACTTATTATGTACTTAAATAATAACTCACCAAAAATATACCATAAAAAACATTTAAAGCAAAGCCTTAAAATATTAACAAAAGTAACTACAAACATTGAATTATTATAGTAAATCTATTCAAAAATTACTTTGTGAGTTACAAAATTTACCTCAAATTAATATACATCATCATAAATCAATAAATTTTCCTCCACAACATCTTCATGAATATCTCTTTAAATCAATCTATTCAAAAACTACTTTCTAAGTTATGAACCATACCTCAATTTAATACAATTCAACATAAATTAATAAATTTTCCACCATAAAATCCTCATGAACATCTCTTGAACACATTAACAGCACATAAGTATCCTACTCACTCCTTCCTCATAAACATAAATAAAAATTCCTCAACACAACAAAGAACATCTACTTATTGCAAACATCATAATTCTATCAAATAAACTTTATTCATAACATTTATGTTTCAACATAACTCAATTTCCAAATCTTTTTCCTTTTCAAAAGCCATCAAGAGCACAAAAAGGAAACTCTTAAGAAAACTAGCAACATACTTACCTCAACCAATCTTTTTTCAACAAGAATTCTATGTACTACTTTGAAACCAAATGAACAACAATAACATTAACCAATTTCCACACAAATTTTAAAATTGCAGCATCATGAACACACGAACAAATAAGACATACTTCATAAACTTCTTTAAATGTATCTAATTATAATAAAACAATTATCTTAGAGAATTTTCTTAACAACAATCTTTGTTTTTCTTTATTATTACACATTCCAAATCTATAATCATTATTTTAAGAACAAACATTATCCCAAAACAAGTATAGCATTATATCTTTTTCACATAAAATAGTCCATCTAGAGTTTATATTTCACACTATAAACACACAAAATTCTTATTACCTTCTACTATGAGCACGTAATCAATTATTAATCTTTGTTACTCAAACAAAGAGTCAAGTATTATCTTTCCACTTTTTCTTACCTTAAATGACTAATTTACTAAGTATGTGACAATTCTTGTCTATTACTCTTTATCTTATCTTTTTCTATACCTTTCTGAACTGTAATTCTACACAACCTAATCTTTATTACAAATACAAGGACCAAGCATTGAACAATGAATAACCAAGAGATGTACATCAAAGATATCAATCCTGGTACTCTACGTGGCTGGAAAGTTTGTGTTAAAGTTGAAGAAAAACACAGCATCAAAAGCTTTAAACAAAGTCCCACAAAATTGCAATCACTAATTCTCACAGATTCAAAGGTCTCAACTAAGACCAACACTCCAACTTTGAATTTCTTTTTAGAAAAAACAGCAAAAAAAAGCTCATAATATTATAAATTTTCTTTTTTTGCAAACAGGGATCCCAAACTCAGGCAAGCATTTAGGGTGAAGACATTGGTCGACTAGACAATAGGCTAAAAGAAAATAAAGAATACTACATCTCCAATGCAATCATCAAAGCAATACCACCACAATACCAATACTTAGGGCATCCATATGATTGGAGAATCAGTGCCTCCACAGTCATAGAAGAATGTCCTATCGATGATCAAAACACCATCACTACCCTATATGACTTCACACCATTCTCGGACTTCTCCAAGTATCTTGCCAAAGGGACAGCAATTAGTAAGAAATAAAAACTTTCTATACTCAACTACTATATGTCACAAAATTTTCTAAGTCTCTATCCTAACAAAAACCTATGCAGATGTCATAGGCATTCTCCTAGACATGAAACCACCTCGCAGAACAATTGCTACACAATCTACTGTCCAAGAAGCTATCATTATTAATCGAGAGTACGCATTTCTTCCCAAATTACTTCATTCTTATATCTCATTTACAAGTTATTAACTTTCCAACTTGCTAAAAGAATATTTAGTCCATTCCTTATTTTCTATAAATCACAAATATTTATGTGTTCTTGCATTATTAAAGAATGATACCCACTCTTATCTCTTTTTGGGATCACTTGGCGGAGCATGAGTGCCCAATGATCTATGAAAAGCTCCATGAAAGGACCTGTTATTGCACTCCTAAGAGTTTATGTTGTTAGATACAATGGTAAGATTCAACTCTTCTTTTAAATATCTCATTACAATCCTTACATATCTCTACCAACAACCTAACACTAATTTCATCATACAATTGCATAAAGGTCAATCACTATCAACAAAAGCTCCAACCTCTTTATTGTTGTCTCCTCCAATACCACAAACTGCTGACTTGAAGTCTTGGTATAACACACCTAACTCAAGCACACTTACAACTATAACTTATATCTCAACTAACTTTCTCTCATCAAATAGGTACAATCAAGAAAGTGACAATATAGCAACCAAATTCAACAGCTCCATTTACTTTTCTACAAGTAATACTACAAAACCAACTTCTCCAGCAGCTGTAAAAGAACTTCAAGACGTTTCACTCATGCCACCAAATGTAAGAAACTAACTCACGTATATACTATCCACAAATATGTTCCTCTTTCATTTTTTTCCTAACAAAAAGATCTCATGATTTCTTGCCCTCATATTTCTAACACATACTTATTAATACATAGACAACTTCATAGACAAATGGAATCATCCAAGTTCAAGACTTTTCTCAACCATTTTGCTACATATCATGCCACCGTTGTAGCAAAAAAACTGATGCAATGGTTGACCAAATATTCACATGCACCGGCTGCAAGTCTTCTCAATGCACTGCTGTTCCAAGGTAATACTTACTTCAACAACTTTACTACTTCATTACATTAAGCTCTAGAGATAACAATACTTTATCTTCAATACATTTATCTTATATCTCCACTTATTACCTCAACTTTTATTTATTAATAATAGTACACATAACAATTAAATCAATGTCAAATACAGGTGTCTTGTAAGGGTCCAAGTATTTGATTCAACAACAACAATCACAGCTATTGTTTTTGGAGAAGTGGCTGAGACTATCTTACAGATGAAAGCAACAGACTTGTATCACTACAAGAAAGAGGTAAAACATTTCCTAACAAATACTAGACATAAAAATAGTAACAAACTAAAGTTGAATCACAAGACTTCTACTAACACAAAATAATGACTCTAAGACACTTAATATTTTGCATTACATTCTTTTATCAATCATAAACATTTAGACATTCTTAAATGTTATACTTTTACTTAACTACTTTAACTATGACTTTTTCAGCTACTTATAAACATATCTATTATATCAAAACCATTCTAAACATCTCTTATTACTCCTTTACCATTGTTACTACAATATATTTACTTCATTTATAAAAACATCCATCATAAAAGCCTCTCCCTATATCTATCTATATATATATATATATATACATATATTCTCAAAGACAACAAAAAAATATTTAAGTATCAAACTAATGCATTCCTCAAAACACCTAAAACTTAAGAACACAAACAATAAACTACCATGAATACACCATAATAAAAATTCGAAATACTTACACCACTCTCAAACTTTTCATATATAAAACACTCAAATAAACTCAATATTTCTTTTCTTGTCGTACAGGACCCAACTAAGCTCAACGCCACTTTCTTCCAAAAATCTGGAAGCTAAAAATATCTCCTGCAAATCAAGACATCTGAAAAATCATTTGGAGGAACAATCAGCAAGAATTTCACAATTTCACAAGCAATTGCTTCACAAGATTCCCTTCCACAAGCTAAACTACAACGACTTACATATGAACCTCTCTCACCCCAACAAAGTCCACTCCTAGAAGCCAAAGAAAGCAAAGGGAAAGCAATTTTGCAAGATGAAAAAGCTGCTGATATCATTCCATTAGATACACAATCTTCCCAAAAGAACCCACCTCAAGAAAGCCAAGAAACCCAACCAAAGGACATCAACAATGAGGCAAAAATGAATGAAGCAAATTCAGAAAAAACCAAATCTGAGAAGCCTATTACAGTTCCAAACCTGAGGCAAAGGACACAAAAAAAAATTCTACCTGAAGCAACAACATCAGAAAGCAATACATCAAGCTCAAATTCAGGAAGTGAAAAAGAAGCAATTACAAGCTCAGACAATGAAGATGAGAATTCTACATTTGCTGATTGCCTTACACCACCTTAGCCACTACAATACAAACTCTTTTTGTCAATAGCTAACAACTAACAAATCTTATCCTACCACTACTTTTGCAGCCACACACTATAGTGATAACAATTTGCACCAGTCTTTGTCAAAAAATATCTAGGCTTATTTGCACTCAACTTTTTTTTGCACACTCTCTTGCACATAGCTATCACAATGGAACTATTACTTTTTCTCAAACATATCTGATCTTCTAAACACTACGTGAGCACATCACGCCCACTACTATTACTATATGCAATGTAGTAACGTCCTTGGCTGAACCTCTTTATATTAAGTTCCTTTTTATATTTCCTTTCCTTGTTTTTTCCAATAAAACATTAGTTATCAGCACTGCATTATGAATTTCTTTCAGGTATGTGACTACCTTTCTAATTATACAACTTTGTTGCATATATTTCTTTATCATTTCATTCCTATTTTCCTTCAAATTTCAATCCCTGATTTTTTCACTCTCTTTCTTATTCTTCCTCTCTTTTTTTTCTATTTCTCTCTTTAAAATCTAATCTGTGTGTTTATTATTCAAATATTGTTGGTGTTAAAACCTGAATATTAGCTCTAGAACAGTAAACAAAAATAGACAAACTAACATATAAGTTCTTGATCTCCCACTATCTATGTCAATCCCTTTCCATATTTTTTCTTTAACCATGCCCTTCACTGAGACAAGCTGTTCTTTGTGTCGGTGGTAAAAAAGACAAAGAACAACTGCAAATCAACTATATGTAAAAAGAGATTTGATGAATTACCTTTTTGTTATACCTTATAAACATAAAAGCAATCAAATGGATAACAACTCCTGCTCTCCTTTTTATTTATGTGTTCTGAAAAATGTCTCACCCCTCTTTTCTTTCATCATATTTAATTCTTGAAGCTCTTATTTTCATGACTTTTTACGTTTTAAATGTTTACCCAGAAATTGCAATACAAGTATTACATCAATCATTTATATTCATATAAGCTATTTCATTGTGCTGAGGACATTACATCTTTCATATTTAGTTCCAACATGATGCAGAATTTGATAGCCATAATTATTGATAAACTTTCATAGCTGATAATTATGCAAAATATCATTGCTAGGTAAAGATGGACATAATTTACAAACAATTTTTCCTTTAAAATATAGATACACTAAGTTTAATGTTTTCAAATTTTCTAAACATAGAATAACAATCTTGAGGCTAGAATCTTAATTAATCTTATATGAATAAACCAACAATAGCAGGAACAAATTTTTGATATAGTACACAGACACCCACATAACTTCTATTCATAATATTCAATTTAACATTTTCTCTCCTCACAAATTTAAATTTAGATTATAATTACTTTTGATTAAAGTCCTTGCTTAATTTTACGTTCTAAATAATTACTTCTACTAATTATCTCTTTTATCAATTTTATCTTACATTTAACTCTTTACTCCTTACCGACACAACTTTTTTTTTTTCCTTCGTTAATCCATCTTCTTTGTTACGTCAACTCCCATCTCTGACTCAAAAAAAGCTAACCATCTACGTTTTCTTTGGTAGCTCCCCCCCCCCCCCCCCCCGCCCTCCCCACCTATCTGCCTCCCCATAATACCTCTTCTGACTCGAAAAGACAACACAATGAAGTACAAATTCAACCCATGTGCTTCCTTACTTCAGCTGTCAGCTCCCAGACAAAAACACTCCCTCCTCTTTACCCAAAGCCCCCCCCTCCTTATCCCTCCTTACCCACAACACCTACTCTGACTTGAAAAGACACCACAATCAAACAGAATTGACAAAGCTGCTGCCTCTCATCCAAAAAGCCCACCTTTCACGCCACACCACTTACACAAGGCAGCTGCTACCGTCACTCAAATGTCTCTTTGTTTTTAAACCTTCCCTATACTTGGTTGGCACCTAACATTTGCCTTAAAGAATCTTACCGGCAACCGAATAGCAAAGCAAACAGAGACTAAAAAACTCAATCTCGTCTGCGTTTCTTTTTTTTGTTTTTTGGCTACCAATCCTTTCTGTAGCTTTCAATCATCACTCACCATTCAAAACTCCTCTTTTGCTATGCGTATTTACGTTCGGAAGAAAAACAATAACTAATATAGAGGTCAAGCACAACAGCGATGGCGTTTACTCTATCTTCTTCCATCTTTCCCTCATTCCCCATATTTACAAAAAACAAATATATATATTCATTTTTGAGGAATTTAATCAATGTTTACTTTTGTTTTTCTTTTTTAGGATTTAATCAATCTTCATCTGTTCAAACTCATAACAAAGCATCCTTTCAATGCATCTAAAAATTCGTATTCAAGCAACTCATTTCTAAAAAAATTGAAGCTATCACGCTAATAACCTCAAACCATTGTCAATCACACTATATTTTTTAAGTTTTCTCCTTTGAAACTACGAGCGAATTCATCAAAAAAAACAACCCCCTCAGTTCCTTTTTTCTTTTTTTTTTTTCTAAAGCCTTTTGTTTTTTCGTTTTTTTTTTTTCCCTCATTTTATTTATACATTTCAACAGTGCTAATAGAGAAGAAAATGGGTTAAACTCATAGCTGAAAATTTGCCAGAGCACAAGAACTATAAACCAGATTTTTCGATTCTTCTTCTTTCCTCTTTTTTTTTTTTTTTTTTTTTTTTTTTTTTGTTCTAACGAAGGTGCTCATTTTGTTTAGGCCATTTTTTGCGAAAGATTTTCTCACCAAGGACTGGCTTTCGTGGATAGTATTGAATGAAGCCTTTACAAGACCACAAAGCTATTATTTTTCTTCTTTATTACCTGTTTTTATTTTTTGTTTTTATACTTTTTAATTTTCTCCTTTTTACAAGAACCGGTAATGATAAGTTACAAAAATTTCCTCTTTTTATGGGATACACACGTCAGGTTTTAGGAACAAAGGGCCATCCGAGATGAGGCAAAGGCCTGACACTATCCGTCCCCCTTACCCAATATATCAGCCTCTCAACAGTACCAAAAACAAAACCTCACTTCACTACCAAAGAATCTACTTTACCCATTATCCAAAACCTCACATCTTCCAATCACAACACCCTGCTATCTCAGAACAAAAGGAATCAAAATAAAACCATTATTATATCTTATAAATGTACTATATGTAATAGAAAATTCCTATAAAATAATATTTAAACATAATACACAACTTCCTATTTTGCAATACAGCTGGCTTTTCTACAGATTCTTCCCTAACACCCTCCCCCTCTTCACGTGAAATCTGTAGCACTCTACCCAATACAATTTATTAATTTCTCTCACCCTTTCTCTTTTTTCTACTCCCATCAGAACTTCCCTCTATTTATTTCCTTCTTCTCTGAATCTTTTTTCTATACTTTCTCTCAACTCCTCCTCTCTTTTGAATCCCTTTTCCAACAAAAATTTTTCAAAGTAGATTTTTTTCAACCATCTCCATTCAACGACTACTGAAAATCAACCTACATAACCTTACTAAGTTCGGTTATCTACAACCACTCCATTCTCACGGTAAGTCCTTAAATCACTCATAATTTATTTCCCCTTTACTTTGTCAATATGAACTCAAATCTTTAATAGTCTCTTTAATCCTAGATACAATATTTTTGAGGTGCAAAAAATTATAAAAACTTATCACCCATTGATAAACTCAAAAAAAAAAATATATATATATATATCTCAACACATAAGGAACGAAACATTGGAAATCAAAATTGACCGATTTACATGAACCAAAAAAACCTAACAAATCAAAGGAAGAGAAGAAATCATATACAACGCTAAATATATAAATCACATACTAAATATAAAATTTTAATCTACTTACTTAATGTATAAAATAAGAAACCAAAAAAAAAATTCAACGTAACGCACATAATCTTGCTTTGACTAGACCCTATATAATCTAACTCACTTGAAACAAAGTTTAAATTACGAAGCATAAACTTCAATTCCTTTTGTTAGTAATTAACTTAGAAGTATTTTTGAGATTTGAGAACTGTTAATCAAATATTCCCTGCACTTAATCATTTGTTCCTTGTTCATTAGCTTAAGTACATTGAATGGAACTAACATTTAAGTACGATTAAGAAGATTAAATCGACATATTCCATTCAAGAAAACTTGGAGGTATCACATCATTTCGTCCAAACTACGCTTTTTAATATACCCAAGATTTCTTCCAATATATACTTGAATTCATTCAAGACGTGAACAAAACTCAAACTACACAAGAATATCATCCTTGTAGTCCCTTTATTGGAACTATGTTTCTATTTATTTTTGTTTCTAATTGATCAGTAACTGTTTTACATTAGAAAATCACACAGTTAACCTCACTGAGCAATTAACCACACCCACGAATCATATTAACACTACCATTGCTTTAGCTTTACTCACGACACTAGCATATTTTTACGCGGGTCTTACCAAAACAGAATTGGGTTATTTGCCTAAATACATTCAACCAACTCAAATTCTTTTACCCATTAACATCTTAGAAAATTTCACAAAACCTTTATCACTTAGTTTTCGACTTTTCGGGAATATATTAGCTGATGAATTAGTAATTGTTGTTCTTATTTCTTTAGTACCTTCACTGGTTCCTATACCTGTTATCTTCCTTGGATTAAAAAGTTCTTATTTCACAAAGCTACCTTCAGTGGTTCCTATACCTGTTATGTTCCTATACCTGTTATGTTGCACGTGCACTATAGCTTTTTTTCATCCGAGAACAACACTTAATAACTATGTTCAGATATTAAAATCAGACATCAAAACAAAGCTACGTCAATCTTCTTGAATGAAAAGTATTACTTCCAAGTCACAAGCTCTGAATCCAATCACAGCCCCTATTTGCAAAACCACCAAAAACTACTTAACCTGTTTTTGTTTTGATTTTGAGCTTTTAAAAAATCGCTATAACACATTTATTGCTTACAATGATTTTCTCCTAATAAAAAATTAGTAAATACATTCAAATCATATACACATGACTTCAAATAACATTAAAGTACTTGATCTTAGATTTACTGAGCATCTTCCAAAACGTTTAACCTACAGCTTCAATTTTCAAATTTTTTTCCCCATAAAAATAGAAATACTACTTTTCAAAATACTTGATAATTTCTTATTTCTTTCAATACACAAAAAGAAACCTCACGGGGTAACCAATTAGGCTTAAAAAAAATTACACTCTCTGCAACCTCAAATATTTACAATATTGTTTTAGTTACATCTTGAAACTTCAACATTTAAAACACCTATACTTACAGAACCAAAACATGAATTTATATATTATTTTCTTCCTTAAAAAAATAACAAATCCTCATCTAATTTTAACAAATGCAATTTCTTTTATAAATCAGAGAAAGCCTTTAACACATACCAGTACAACGCCAACCTATTAACCCCTAACCAATAATACCTATTTAGACTTGACAAATTCCTTATAAAATACCAACTACTAAATAAAGCCAAAACCTATCTTAGCTAATAAAAATTAAACACTTCCCATTTTTATAACCTTAATTTTGAAGACTAATAAATTCACAAATATGTATGTTTTCTCCATTACTTCATATCAACGAAGTCTACTATGTCCTCTTGAAATAAGGTTTTATATTAATACTTTTTCATTAACTTTCTATCTCCATTTTAACCATATATTTTACCTCTATCTCTACTAAATTCTTTATAAAAGATAATATAAGAAAGTAAACAAATTATATATTATAATTTGATTTTTCAAAGTAACAAATATTTTAAGATAATCAAAAAAATAAAAGATATTCTATCTTTGAGGGCAAAAACTTCCATATAATTCTAATATAAGCATGTAATATTACAAATCAATCAACTTCAAGTAAAGTCAGAAAATGAAACCAACGAGCATACTAACATTCACACTCTACTTGAATCTAATTAACTTAAGATACCACCTGACTATATCACAATGACGTGGAAGTTCTACTCATCTTTAAGGCATAGAGGAACATAAAATTGTAGCACTTCATTTTCCTTTGTTGACTCACCTTTACAATTTTGATCAAAATATCACCACTTGACTTATTTCATGAGTACACAGCAATTTTATAATTAGTTCATGCATTAAATTTTATACAAATCAACCTACTTTCTCAAATTAAATACCTAATCAAATATAAAATAGCAATGTAAGCATTAAGTTTGTTTTATGTTATCAAGTTTTATTGAAGTAGTCTATTTCATCAAATTTCCTT
Organism: Liquidambar formosana; assembly: GCA_039720395.1. Classification (NCBI taxonomy): domain Eukaryota; kingdom Viridiplantae; phylum Streptophyta; class Magnoliopsida; order Saxifragales; family Altingiaceae; genus Liquidambar; species Liquidambar formosana. The sequence continues at coordinate 144,186 of JBBPBK010000368.1, forward strand.
ACCGCACATACAAGAACAGGCAAAGTACACGTGAATTCATTTTGAAGTTTATATCAATATGGGAAACACAATTTTTGCAATCTAGAAGTCAAGAAAATTACAGAGATACTCTCTCTCTTTGTATATATATCAATATGGGAAACACAATTTTTCCACATCATTCTTAAATTCTTGATGCAGTTCTTACAATTAAGTATATCTTGAATTTTGCACAAAAAAAAATCCTAATTGTTGGATCTACTACATCTTTCTTTTTGGTTCAAGATATACTATATTATTTTCTACGGAGTACTATAAAAATAAAAAAAAGTGATTTAGCGAGGCCTATTTGATATGTAAATTCTCACTTGCATTAATTATATTATTTGATTCTTAGAAGTGAGTCTCATCAAATAACATATATCTATTTTAATATGTCTATAACCTACAAATAATGATAATGATTTGATTAATTGAATTTTGAATTTAAACAAATGTTCTTCTAGAAAGATTAATAATTTATATTACGAGATGAATAAAATTACTAATTTCCTTTGGCAAATTTGATGTGTTCCAAATAATGTTCTTTTTAAGAATAAAACTTGTAATAAATTCTTAATTGTAGAAAAAGCTACTAATCTTTTTTCAAATTATGTGATTAACTTATCAAGAAATGACATTAACTTTCATAACTCCACAAATTCTGAAAATAAGAAATTTAAAAGAGTTCAAAATTTCTTAGATGGATTCTTCCTAATAATGAGTGATTTAAATTAAATTTGATGAATTTCTTCAAAAAAAAAAAAAAAAAATGGGATTACAGGATCAATAATTCATGATTAGTTTGGTAAACCAATAGCTCTGCACTGTAATTATTTTGAAGAGAATGTTTCCCTTCCTAGAATAGAAGCTATTGCATTAAAAAATGGTTTGTTGTTAACAAAAACAAAAAAAATTGTACTCCCCCCGTTCCTAAATAAGTACCCTACTTTCTTTTTGAGATGTTCCAAAATAATCCCAATTCAAAAAGTCAATGGTCCTTTTTTATTCATTTTATAAAATATCCTTAAAAAGTATTCTCTCTTTTTCTAATGTTTCACAAACTTGAGACGCAAAATTGGAATTTCAAAACATATGCATTGATGTAAAAGCATTTAATATGGTTTTCTTAAAAAACTTGTTTTTTTCACAAAAGACACTTATTTGAAACAGAAGAAGTAACAAGGTAATTATTAAAAGTAATTCTAAATTGTTATTAATAGTTTACATCATTTGAATAATAGCCCTTAGACAATTTATAGTCTAATAAGTGATTGTATAAAAATTATTATTAAAAATAATATGGATATTAAGCTTAACCATATATATAGAGTAATTATATTCCCATTAACACGTGTTGATATAAGTTATATCAACACCAAACATTGGAGGTTGTACCCTTGGATTAATCCAATGTACCGCTCAACCCACTAATGCACAAAATACAACTCCCAAGATAAGTGTTGATATAAATTATATTAAAACATGCTTTCCTAATCATCATCCTGTATAGAGAAGCAAATAAAGTTCCTAATGTTATTACAAAGTTAAGATATAACCACATACATCACCATCAATATAACATAAATTAGTTCCTCAAATACACACCTCATCATTATAATATACTTCCTGACTCTTTCTAAAAGAATTATATATGCACAAAATTTCTAAAGAATTGACACAATTACATAGTAAAACTCTTCACATAATTTTAACACACAAAATCAATTACCTTGCATCAATAAATTTCAAACAACAAACCTAGCTTACCATTATACCTTTATTTATTTACTTTCTTTAATTGAATCTTTTTTGCAGGATACAAACAACAACAATGAAACCACCCAAAATCAAAAAAAAAAAAAAAAAAAACATACTTCTATCATTGTCAATCTCTATCAGAAGCAAGTACCTCAAGCATCATCTATAAAAGTACTTTCTATATAAAAGTACTTTTAAAAACGCTACTACAGGTAATTATTCATACCTCACAACTTATTACCTAAAAATTCCACCCAATTACAATAATATTAATTATCATTTACTTATTCTTCTTTAAGTCCTATTTATAACAACTTACATTCTGACACTATTACAACTATTCTTATACATATTTCAGCCACTCGATTGGGATTCTGGAAAAACATACCTCTATCATTGTCATGTTTTCCCAGAAACAATCAAGGTTCGTATACTAACTCTTTTAAAACAAACACAATTTACAACATTTAGAAAAACTACCACAATTACACCACTTTCTCACTATCAACAATTTATTTTACTAATCATTAAACAAATTATATTTCAAATATTTTCAGTGCGCTGTATAACGACTATACATATAAAGAAGCCAATGCAACCAGTTTGTACCAAAAAACCAGTGGAACAGCATAGAGAGTTGCATTAGCTCTAATATCTGCATCAATATTATACAGGCAACTCTCTAAACCAACAAAGAGAGCAACGCCATCTCCCAAACATATATAAGGTAATCGCATTTTACCCTACTTATTCTAATATCTCAATCCATTTAATAACTTTTTTTAAGAAATCATGACAAATTTATCTATTAATCAATATCATTTAGCATCACCTAACACAATTAATAGTTCTTTATACGCAGATTCAATTCAGGAGAAAGCAGATATTAATAAATACTATATTGATTTGGTTGAAGACAAGATATATAATAATTAGTACTCTTCAAACTCCCACAAGGAGCATGATGAGCTCAAGCGAAAAACTTCACCCATTTCAATTAAGTAATATTTATACAACGCATACTTACAAAATTATATAAAAAAAATCAATTTGCAAACGAACTACAACACAGCAGCAGCACAACTAGCTCTAATAATTTGCTACGATGCAAAATCAAAGTAAGTTAACTTCCCTCATATTTTTCATTTTTTAACTCCTTTTTCAAAGCAATACATTATCATAACTACATACCTTGTATTTGTTTAGGTACATCAAGACTCAAGAACTTGCCAAAGAAGAAAATTGCTCTACACAACAACTACAAACCAGCTATTATCAAAAATAGCACCAAGCATACCAAAAATTCCAACTACAAAATCACTGACAAAATCTATAGAATACGATTCCTATTACAATTACTTTGTATGATTCCTATTACAATTACTTTGTAACAGTTGGCATGTATATATACTTAAATTTCATTTACCAAGAGATTAAAAAATCTCTTTGTAATGTCTATTCTTTACCCAAATTATTGCATTTACTTAATTTCTTTTAGTACTCTTCAACCTCACTTATTAGAAAATTTTTTTTTTCTACACATTCAATCACATGCAAAAACAACTACCACATAAAGCACGTCACCAGCAATCCTTCAAAAAATACCAGGCACGCGCCTTGCGCGTGCTTCACTTACTAGTCACCATAAAAACGGAGGTGTATTGAGCAGAAAATTGTAATTGGCCAAATCAATTAAGGGTAGTGTAGTGGGCATGGTTACACGCTTTCAAGATACACACCAATCAATCAAGGAAATAAAGAATTCAAAATTTTTCAACAATATCATTAAAAAAACACTCTTAAAAATGCATGCCAAAATTTAATTGAGCAAAAAAAGAATTGATTTTTTTTCCCCCAATAACGATATGATTAACAATCTGAAGCAAAATCAACTTAAAAATGGTGTGTGGATAAACCATGCAGACAATCACATGATAGCGAACCAAATGCCTAGTAATGTCATGAAAAAAGAAAAATAATAAGAAAAATAAGAAAAAATGAAAAAAAAAAATGAAAGAAGAACGAGGAACCTCAGTCACTCAGTAGTCGTATACTACAGAGATTTTTTTTAATCCTCGAGTGGAGCTCTTGAGGTGAGGACGTAGGCGGGAAGGCCAAACTTCGTTAAAACATCGTTTTCAATCTCTCTCCCTTCATCTCTTTATTGCTTATTTTGCTTATTACATTGCAAATATATTTGTTAGCAATAAGTTATTTTGAAATTGCATTAATTCTCATAATTAGCCTTAAACCCTAATTCAACCCCCCCCCCCCCCCGGCTAACAATATCCACAAATTTCTTCTTGTTTAGAATTTTTTGGGATTGCTTTAATCTGCTCCCCAATATTCATTACTAGCATTAGTTTCTAGAATTAATTGTTTATTTTTTTTGGAAAATAAACCTTCGGGGAATCTGTAAACATATTTTTAATTTCTTGAAACTAAATTAGGTTCCTTCTTTAGTCCATTCAATTTTCACATCTGAATTTCCTTTTTTAGGAATATTCTTAAGTTTTCAATTAATGGGTTGTTCTTTTCCTTTTTGGATAAAATTCTTTACAAATCTTCTCCATAATTTAATAAACCTAAAAAACTCTGTAGTTTTTTGAGAGTTGTAATCTCATTTGGAAATCTTTTATTTTCACATAATATGATTTTCGAGTTGAAACCTGATTGGTTTAAGATAACTCCTAAATATTCAATCTCTTCTTTTGCTTTCTATATTTCTTAGGACTCAGAATTACTCTATGTTTTAGGAATATATCTAACACAATTTCAAGATGCTTTTTATGTTCTTCTCTAGTTTTAGAGAATACTAAAACATTGTCTATATATACTAGACAAAATTTATGAAAATGTTCGAACATTTGTCCATCCATCTTTAAATATCTGTGGTGCATTACAAATTCCAAATGGCATGACCGTTCATTGGTATGTCCATATGGTATACTAAAAGTAGTCAACGATTTTGATTCATCTGTAAGCTTTACTTGTCAAAAGCCTGATTTGCAGTCGAATTTGCTAAACCATTAGAATTCATAATTTGTTTAACTAAAACATCCTTTCTATGAATAAAGTATCCATCAAATTCAAGATTTTGATTTAAGCTTTTATAATTAATTACCATTCTGGCTCTTCCTCATTTTATCTCATTATGGTTCATTAAATAAAGCGGGACTAGAATGAAACTTTTTTCTTCAATTAATCCTTTATTTAGCAATTCTTCAAGTTGAATTTCAAATTTATCTATATCTTTTTAGTATAGACTAGTGGTTTAACTCTAATATTTTATTAGAATCAATGAGTTTAATTCACAAAATTACCTAGGAGACTTATCCCAAAGTTTTAATGGATCTTCTGAAAAATTTGGATGTAATTTTTTATAAATCCAATGTTTCTTCTAAAGACTTTAATATTGGTGTCATTTCACACACTGGACTGGCGCATAGCCTTTTTCACAAACATGTTTATGATGTCGTAAAGAGTAATTCTAACAAGTTCTTTTTTAGATATTAGAATAACATGGTCACAATTGACCATAAAAGGCATATAATTTTCAATAAAATTATTTTATAATATCACATCACCATGCATTTCTAGGAAACAAGTATTTTAGGAATAGAGAATTTTTCTCTCCTAACCAAAGCGTAACATTTTTAGCTTTGAGAATGAAAGTTTCATTTCCATCAATACCTTTTGCAGCTATTGGATTTTTCATTTTTATCCATAGATGCTCAGGTAAAGCATTATACCTAGCAGCACTGTTGTTGCTCCGGTATCTAACAGGATAGATAAAACATATGGTTTATAGTTTTTGAAATTGAATTTTCCAAGAACATACATATATCTTTCTTACCTTGTTGGTAGCTAAAGATTAGTTGTTCATATATTTTCCTTCAACTTTAATCTGTTGAAATACTACAGATTTTTACTCTTCATGGTATGTTGTACCTGGAAGTATATATGGTATTTGCACATTTTTATTGCAACAGCTTTTCCCTTTTCATCACATTCATCTTTTTGGATGTTGATGTAAATGCATCGTCTAATAGTTTTATATTATTTCGACGATTATCAGTGAAATAAAGATTATTTCTTGATGCTTGAAATTTTACTGGCTTATAGAATTTTTCCTTGGGATTTTCTATAAATTCTTTTATTAACCAGCTTTTTGGTATTTCTAAATCTTTCTAATTGATTAATCTTGGTTGGATTCAATGTCAAATACTTGTGGTCGAATAATTCGATCATATTTCTATCAATTTCATTAATTGAAGTTTTTGTA
>JBBPBK010000369.1:0-247905 GCA_039720395.1 Liquidambar formosana
TTGAGGAGGTAAAAGGGTTTATGGATCTGGGTTTTGTGTTCTCTGAGGAAGATAAGGATTCGAGATTGGTTTCGATCATTCCTGGGTTGCAGAGATTGGGAAGAAAAGGGGTTGAGGATGATGATGAGAAAGGTAAAGAAGTTGATGAATCTGTGGTTTCGAGGCCTTATCTTTCTGAGGCGTGGGATGTTTTGGATCGGAAAGAGGTTGAGCAGCCATTATTGTTAATGGATTGGAGAATTCCAGCTTCGGGTAATAAAATGGATATGAAAGATAATCTCAGGTTTTGGGCTCATACGGTTGCATCTACTGTAAGATGACCAACGGCATTGTTTGTATTTTTATTTATTTGTACTCTTAAATTTTGTGTTGAATTAGGTTTTGAATTTTTTTTTTTTTAAATAAATTTGTTTAGGTGCAATTTCGTGGGTTTCTTTTGGAAAGTTTGTAAATGTAAATAAAGCGGAAGAGACTCATTGGTTTCCTTATGATTTGATTTGTTGCTGGAGTAATTTGCACTCTACTTTTCTTAGCTCCAAGCCACAAATATTTCAAATATTTTATTTTATTTTTATTTCCTTTCAAAAGGGTAAGAAGGGTTTTTTATCTTATATTGAGAGATTTTGAGATATTTAGGCACCTAAACTAAAATATACTAATCCAATCTCTACTAATCCTTAGGGATATGCATTCATCCATCCCATCTTAGATATTTAGGCATCTAAACTAAAATATACTAATCCAATCTCTACTAATCCTTAGGGATATGCATTCATCCTCCCATCTTAGATTATTTACACATCTAACTAAATATACTAATCTAATCTCTACTAATCCTTAGGTATATGCAGTCAACACACCTATCTAGGAGTCTGTTGATAATTTTAAAAACTAATTAGATTAGGTTCAATCTATAATTATTATCTAATGTTTTAAATAAACCAACTTACAATTGATTTTAAAAAAATTGTATTTATATCTTATTTTCAAAACAAAGATGAACTATTTAGCAAAAAAAATAAACTCTACTAGATAGTATGAAATCATATTTGTTATCTGGAATTTAAATAAACCACAATTGATTTGAAAAGAAAAAAAAAAATTGCATTTATGCTTTATTTTTGAAACAAAACTGAACTGTTTAGCAACAAAAATAGACTTTACCAAATAGTATGAACTCAAAACTGATCAAAATTATCTTTAGCTAACCAAATTTTCAAGTTTGCCAAGCAATCCCTTATATACACCATCAAGCAATTGCAAGACAAAGTTTATGGGATAGGTGAGTAGCTCTAAGGAAGAGTTGTGAGAATTGAACCAAAGACATTTTGTTTGGTAAAAGACTCTAGGACTTCTCAATACACCCCTCAGATTGAAGAGGGATTGGCCAAAGTGGCTTCTCTTTTTGGATGCCACTATAGTAACAACCAATCAATTAAGAATCAATAACCAGGGGGCTTAGACGAATATACGGAGTATGAAATTGTAGATGCTTTCTTAAGTTGGTTAGGTAATAGCTCGGTCAATTAAATAATAGTTTGATCCAGCCCCATTAAAGTAATGAACAATAAACCAGTGGCATAGTGCACGCAATAACCTAATTTTATTATTTGAGAATGAGTCTCTCACCCAAATGTATTTGATAATAAATTATTATACTGTTAAGATTTTATGTATTTGATCATATATATATGATCGAAACATAAGGTTTGTATTTGCACAAGCCATTATTAATGGTATCTTTTCTTTCTCTCACTCTTACTGTTGGACTTATGATGTTATCATATCCGATACGAAGTCTTGTGTTGCTAGGTTGAAGGCTTCATCTTTCAAGAAAGTAAGTAGGCTAATACAGCCGTTCATGAATTGGGTAAATGGGCTCTTGCAATGAAGTTCACCGATTATTTGAATACCTTCAATCTACTTGAAGCTGTGATGAAAGCTTTTCTTGTAGATGGGTGTAGTGGTTTCTAGGTGTTTTTTTTTTTTTGCTTCGTGGTCTTGTTGGTCTTCTATGTTTTGTTATCCTATTTTACTTATAATTAGCCCCCAAAAAAAAAAAGTACAAATAATAATAATAATAACAATAATTTGTAAGATAAAAAATTGCCCATTGTTTATGTTTTTAATATTAAATTTTTTGGTACAATAAGTACTCATTTGGCTAAAAAATAAAAATAAAAAATTTGTAAAGCTATAAATAAAGCTTATGACTTAAAATTAGGATGGCGTCTTCATTCAAGATCTAATTATTGATTTATGGGTAAAGGAAAAAAATATAACTTTAATGAACTATTTATAAAAACATATAGCTTAACATTAAGGTGTTTTCAAAAGGGCCTATGGCAGGGGTGGAGGGATGGGGTGCTTGCATATAAGTTTTCTTGACTTGCAAGGGCATTTGAATTTTGCAAAGGGGCATATTATTACCACCACAAAATCTCGTAAGCACCATATTTATTTTAAACTCACAAATTTTTATAAAAGATATAAAAGATTTTCACGAAAATTATTCGCAAGTTCTACTAGAAAAAATCATTTTCAAAAAAATTTGTAAAAAAGAGTTTTCTCAAAATTTGTTATTTAAGTGGACCTTTTGGCATTTACAAATTTTGTTTCATTTTTACATCATTTTTCATGAAAAATAATCAAAACGTCAACCTAAATGACAGATTTTGAGAAAAACTTATTTTACAAAGTTATTTAAAGTGATGTTTTGTTAGTGGATAAGACACATTCATTTTCGTGAAAACCATTTTTATTTTTCAAAAAATCTTAAAAAGTTTCAAATAAATGGAATGTTGTAGAAAAATTTATGACGATAAAAGCCACCTTTTGCAAATACAAACCATCTGAATTTTATTATTAAAAACAAAATAAAAAACAGAGAAGTCTGACCATTCTAGGCCCATTTTGCACAGACTCACGTGCAAAGAAGTTCTGTTGAAGCTTAAGAGGCTGTCTAAAAGGCTGTGAAACCATGACAAAATTTTCTTTGTTTCTTTTCATCTTTTCCTTCTTTTTCTTTATTTATAAATTGTTAAGCAATTGTTATCGTTTGGTAAATCGTGTTAAATTGGATTACAACTTTATATGAAAGAGACATTTTGTACTCAGGCTAGGATACAATGCCCATTTAAAGCTAACACACCTTCGTAAAATAGCAAAATGTGATAATGAGACCACAACCCCCACACATGTTTTAGCGAAGAAAAGTTAAATCTCTCTAAAACCCTTGTTTATTGGCATTATATTTTTGCAAACTACCTTTAGAAAAGAATTTCTCATCACCAAACAATATATCGCGGATGGTGAGAGACAAATGATTTTTCCTTAGAATAAGAATCTATCGATCACTTGCTGTAATTATTAGGGCACTGATTAGGCAACAAGTTTGTTTGTTACCTTAATTTTTGAAGAGTATAATTAGGAATAACCATGTAAGCACAATAACTCAACATGTTACATTTTTAAAAATTTCAATTATTGAAAAGTTTTGAAATTGAAAAATTCGGTTGGTGCACAGGGGCTATACTACAGTGGGTGTTATCAAACATTGGAATGGAATGAAATGATATTTCAATGGTGAATGGTTGTGCTTATTATTAAAATCTTATTTTATTCCATTCCGATTCCCCCTCATTCCAACCAAACAAACATATCACTAGTGAATAATCTTTGAAAGTCTTCTACCCAAATAAGACATCAGGACGCTGATGGCATGGTAGCCTAATGGCATTTGCTTCACTTATTAAGCGAGTGATCTTGGATTCAAGATTATAGAGAAACATTGATACTCATTTGTTAATATTAAGAGAGGGTTAGAAGTAAAGATAGGTTCTATTGATTATTATTAAAAAAAAAAAATGAAAAGACATCTAGACCATTTCTATATATTTATTTGGGACTATAATTTGTGTGTATTGTATTTATCAAATTTAAAATCTATTTAGACCTTTTTTCTAGACATAATCCAAACTAATCAATCCTAGGATTCTCTTTAAAGTTCTATTTGGTTTGTGGATTTTATCAAGGAAAAAAATATATATATATAAGGTATTATACTTTTCTTTATTTGTTTGCAATAGAAAATTAGAAGAAAAAGAAGAATTTGAATAATTTTAACTTGATATGATTTTATCTTTTCCCCTCATTTTCTTTCCTCCTCATTTCTTTTTCCCTTCCTTTTTTTTTTTCCTTGGTAGAATCCATGAACCAAATAGAGGGTAAATGAATAAAATTAATGACTTAAGATAGACCCTCATCAGATTAGGGTTTAATCACTCTAACCCAGAAGTTGACCAAATACAGTTTAACAGGCAACTCATCTACAAATCAACACCTAATAAGTTGACCAATTTCGGCAAACAAAACCCATCTCTGTATGGCACCAGGTTTGACTCAAAGTAACTACCATTCTTGCCCACCAGTTTATACTTTTATACGGTTCAATTGGGGCTACGCGATTGCTGAGACTAGCTTGAGACTGCCCCATGAAGTGTGGAAACAAAGGAACCGTGTCCAAGACAAGCCGACCACTCCATGTGCATCAAACATTAGGTCCCAAGTTCCACACGTAGGAGTGCTAGAGCCACCAGTTTCACCTACCGGATTTGCTTACCGACACATGTGACATTCATTTACACGCTAAACATATTATATCCTTTCTGGCTTTCATTTAGATAAATTCTTGGTTGAACTTTTTTTTTTTTTGGTGGTAATACTGTTAAACTCCATGATCAACCCTGGCCTGATTTTGGTGCAGATTAAGTTTATTTCCATTGTTGTTCAAATTTTGAGTTGCAAAAATATAACACTGCTATAAAACTAACTTTACAAATAAATATTTTAAGTGTCAAATATCATTATCATATTAACCTAGGCTACAAGGCCAGTGCTCATAGTTTTGATTTAGGTAAAGAGCATTTGGCAAAGTAATGTTTTGGCATCAAACAGTGAAGATTAAACCGCCGTTCGAAGCAAATGGTTTGTATATGTTACTGTCGGTCTGTCATTTAAGCTAATGAAGATAACTAGCGTGAAGCTTATTGATGCAAGAAAACAAAACAAACCATAAACTTGAAAACACTTTTTTCTATAATTCATTTTTTCTATTATCATCTATTACTTCCATTGCATTTAGAGTGATCTTTATTACACAGTTGTAAGATCAATGTGAATCTTACATTAATTACATGAGGGGATTTGCCAGGAATGTCATCAGATAGAAACTTTAAATAAATTAATTACATGTGAATGTCAAATTGAGAATGGTATATCAGAGATTACATGTCATTTTTCCTTGTTGGAGATTGCCTCTGGAAGTTTATAGGTGGGAGGTTTATCAGCACCCCTCCTTGAGTACTCCCTCCATCTTCGAGCCGCTGCAGCAGCCCTTTTGGATCTCTCTTTTACTTCCTCCTCTGCAACACCCACATATAAGCCTTGATTTAAATCAAGGAGCAAAGCTTTCTTTTGATTAATTTCTATTTTAACCATAGAGACCACAAACCACATTAAGCCATAAACCAAAAACTGGCCAACTTTTTGGTGGTCATTATAACTGTAAAATGGTAATTAACTACTGCAAGACCCTGATTATCACGAGCCTCTTTCCATAAACATTTTAACGACAAAGCCCAAAGCAATGTGAAGTTACAAATTTATTATAATTGAACACAAACACACAGTGGCGGATTAATTAGGATACTGATCAGAATTGTACAATTCCAAATAATTGAAGGCCATGTTTGTTTAGCTAGAATGGAATGAATGTAGCTGGAATGTAATGAATGGAAGAGGAATTTGATTCCATGTTTGAAGTAGTCAAGAGTGGAAAAAGTTTTAAAATAGCTGTCAAAACACACTGTTTAATTCCATTCCCATTTAAATTACCTTATCCAAACACGCTGTTTGGAATGAATCGGAATGTGATTCCATCCCATCCGTTCAATTCTAGCGAAACAAACATGGCCTAAGTGTGTGTGGATTCTAAGGGCACACAATTTTCTACCTAAAATTATACCCATAAAATAGAAAGAGGTACAGAAGAAATGTTTGTGTACTCTGTTTCGAGCCCAACAAAGAATAGGAACTGCAACAGTTAGGAAAATGTCTCATAGCATAAAGAAATATCAATGTGTCTTCACAGCAATAAGGAGCTATATAATCCTAGCAGCAAATAACTGACAGTTTCAAAAATTGTTAAATCACTAGTTACTGGGGAAGGTGGCACTAAGTAGTTAGAATCGAATGGAAGTTACTGATATAAAATAGAACTACCAGAAATTTGAAAACCTGGTTGAAAAAGTTCCTTCATGAAACTAATGAAGAACCACCCAGGAAATAATGTTTTAGAAACAATAAAATAATGTTCTGTTCGTACATGTTTTAAGTCCCCTCTGAATTTTGCATTATTTAAATCAATTTCAATTGGGTTTAATAATTACGTCAATTCGGACTGCCTTCAGGCATTATGTTTTAATTATATGCATCTTGAACCATCTAACCAAACTCATGACTGCCAAAACCTATCAACTGGTTTATTGGAGAATGATTTTGCACCTGTTCCATCTTTATATATAAAGGACTGGTTTCCTTCAGGGTTATACCACAAATTACCTTCCACTTTTCTGAAACTTTAGCAAGTGCTGAACTTAGCAACCAAAATCATGTTGAACCAATTCACTAGTTGCAGCCATATTTTTCATTAAATTATAAGTCGTCATGTCCGTTCTATTTTCTGGAAAAATAAACCATCTACTCTCCCAACATCAACCTACATTTTTTCTAGCTTTTCCCTTCTCGTTGTTGAGTCAGCAACTTGCACCATATTGCATATGAGTAGCTCCTTATTGGTGCAGGCATGCAGCCCTCAGTCTTCTTTGAACATGACCTACATCATCTCAGTCTATATTCTCTTATCTTGTCATTAGTTCATGCTATCTTGAAAATCATGAACCCAGTGGCTTTTATCTTTAAGAGTTGTAGTCTTAAAAATCATGATCTTTGTTTAGTCCATTTAATGGCATTTTTATTTTCTAGAGCCCAACATTCAATTTCATAAAGCTTGTCTGGTTTTATGTCTTGAAACTCAGGCTCTATATCCCATTTAATTGGTACCACGTCAATCACACAAAACCCTAGAACCTCTCCACCTCATCCATCCCATCCTAATTCTATGGGAAACATCCATGTTAACCACTTGCTCTTTGAATAATGGAACCAAGATAATGGAATAGTTGATCGTGGGTATCTCTGGCTGTCATTAAACTATTCCTTAATCTTTAATCCTACTAATACAATGAAAAAATTTACAATCCTTGTTATGTCATAGAGCTTATTTTAGAACCATTTGATTCTAGAGTAACAAAAACATTGAATGTTAAAAGCTCCACTAAAACACCCCGCCTACCACCTGGTCCAAAATATGGATCTATTATAATTAAAAAATTGCAAATGAAGTTTAACCCTAAATCCCCTAATTTTTTCTCCAAATTTTGTTATATTTCAGCATTCCTCTAATATTGTTCTGATCAGGTTCTGTCAAAATATGAAGATGAAAGCAGTTGATATTGTTTGAAGTCAAATTTCATCTAGAACTCAAAACTCCTCCTTGACTTCTGGGTTAAGAAATCATTCACTAACATGAGCATGAAGAGAATCTAGATGTCAAAAATTCAATGAAAAACAAAGGGCCTTTGCAAATATAAGGGAACACAAGGTAAATTTTACTAAAGGCCAAAATATTAAATCCACCTTCGAATTTTAGGATTCCCAGTAACATTATAATATCACAAAATTAATTATAACACCATGATCCATTAAGTAAAAAAAAAAAAAATAGTATCTGTAGCTTCTGCTTGCACTGAAAAGCCATAGACATCTTCTAAATTTCCGTTAAGGGCACAACTTAAGCAAAACATGTTGTGACAAAAATATGGCTTAAATCATTGAGAAATCAGCCTGGTTCTCTTACTACAGAAACTGTTACTTCAGAGACCTCATCTGTCCTAGAGAGATTTAGAAGAAAAAGGGAAGAGTAAAACGTTGAAAACTACACAGCCAACATCAAAAGTTATTTTGCCAAGGCCATAAGTTCTCGGTGTACCAAACTGGGAACATTTGACCCTTCATGAAATACCACATGCCTATGCGTCTATGACTTGTACAGAAAATGAGCAATGCAAAACATCAATGTGTAAATCCACACAAATAGAAATATTTGAAGCAAGAGAAGAAAAAATAATATGCAATCAAAGAAAGACTTCACCAAAATGCTTTTCCATCATGTGTTTAAAAAATTAGCAATTTCCTTTTGCTAAATCCCCTTACCTGTATTTTGAGCTTTTTTGGGCTTGCCCCAAACGTTGTTCCAGAATGATTCACTTTTACCAGAACCTTTCTGCTTCATCATCCTCACTTTAGCTTGTTCCTGAAACAAATTTATGAGTCATCACTCGTCAAACCTAGTGGCTCAATCATGAATAGAATGTACATTCTATTGTAGAGTTTCAACTACCCAAACCGAACACGTATCATTATATCAAGAATCTTTCTGACACATAAGATAAAAAGAGCAGCGTAAAATGTTGGCAATTCATTGAGATAGCTCTTGAGGTCAAAGCATCAAAGACTTAAGTATACTTTATATAGAACAACTAAAATCTCACCCCATTTTCTTTTGGTTATATAGCTATTTAAGAAACCCTGGCTCTATTTGATTACAATATTATAGTTCTTTATCTCTATTATCAGCTACAGAGCAACTTGGGTTTTGAATGTTTGTTACTTGTCGGTTAGTTCATAGTGTGCTCATTTGTCTTATTATGCCGCAGCAAAGCTAATGAATACATTTTTCATATATATCACATCCTTAAGATCTATATAGACCTCGAACTCTCTTTTAGAAATCTTGGTTGACATAGGAATCTGACACTCACATAAGCATGAGGCTTTTCAATGATCTGGTCCTCATCTGAAAGGGGCTTACCTGTAAATCTGCAGTTAGGAATGATTTTACTTTGGTGTGAAATATGTTAAATGTGGGTTTATTTTGTTTTACCTTTTATTCTTCAAAATTTATGTAGGAATACCCAGGGCCTTAAGTGCTTAACAAAGCTGTACATGTTTTATAGTGTTTTTCAGGTCTCTCAATGTGTATGCATTAATTTGAGAATCTATAATATTGACGTAAAGAACAGGGCCCAATTCTCAGTGGAGTTCAATTATTTGAAATCTCCTGTACATATTTGTACATTTATAAGACAAGTGTGAATTTATTATATATGTACATATTCCACACAATGAACTTTGAGTGATTTAACTGAAATTTTGTATTCTCACTGCCATATATATCCAGCAAACTTTTGAATAAATAATCACTCAAAGAATCATTTAAATTGCACGTCCAATATTTTTTTTTTCTTTAAAGGAAGAATAGTTTATTCAAATATCATTATGAAATTTTTAACCAATGTGACTCAACAATGCAGAAGGGAGTGAATAGATAAGAAATTGAAACAAGCATTTTTATGAGAGAAAAACATGTGCAACATAAAAACCTATCAATACTAAAAACATTAGCTTGAAGTAAGATGTAGATAGGTAAGGGGTTTGAACCCCTCCCAATGTACAAAAAAAAAAAGAAAAAGAAGTAAGATGTAGATAAAGGTGAACAGAAATATCAGAGTTCCTACCAAGACTTTTGATTGTCTCTTTTCCCATCGAGAGCTTGCCTGCCATGTTAATAGGTGTAAGTAAATTAGATTTTTCTATGCCAATTATAAAATGAGATACCCACCAAAAAAAAAAATTATAAAAGATTAAAAGTAAGCTAGAAGTTCAACTATTATTATTTGAGAAATCTTGTAAAACGATGAACTCCAAGACTCTGTTTGGGTAGCATTTTGAAAGTGCTTTATTTTCTTTTGAAAGCAGAAATCAAACTAATTTTTTGCGATCCAAAACAAGTAAGGTACTTTAAAATGCTAACCAAACTATGCCAACGAGTTACAAATTTCATAAGAAACAAATAGCTCTCTTACTCAGAACTCTTTGAAGTTCACTATGCAATTGCCAAATAACTGCACTAAAGCTACTTCATAGACAGAGCACAAATTCTGACTAAAGAGCAAGAAAATTTTACTAACTTCAGAAATTCTATTAGTTTTTCACAGCTTGTGGAAAGCATCAGATCTGCTAAAATGGCACAATGTAAATCATCTATGAAGAACTTAGCCAGCCATAACTACAACAATGATTTTAGGAACAGAAACAAGAGGAAATATTCAAGTAACCTCTTGATATCAAAAAAAAAAAAAAAAAAAAGAAAAAAAAAGAAAGAGAGAGAGAGAGAGAGGAAATATTCAAGTATATATTTCTTTATAGAGATACCAGACAAGTGTCTAGAGAATAGTCATCAAACTTCCTTCCAACTCCAGCAGACTATTAAAAAGTTATTTTATGATTGATGGAATAAGTTTATCCATTCATGGAACCATTAGTTTTTTGTTTTTTGTTTTTTTTTGTTGTTCCTTTTTTGTTCTTCAAGACCTTTACATGTATTTTCTTAACCCCAAACCCCCCCCCCCCCCCAACCCAAAAAAAAAAACCCCAACACACACAGCCAGCAGCAACAACTATTTTTAGGCACTTAAAACTTTACCAAGATGATTAACTTAGTTCCAAATATTCTTTATCAAAAAGTGATCAACTTAGTTCCAAACATTAATTCACTTCCTACAGAAAGGGCCAAAGGTTATTTCTGAAACCATCAAATGCTCAAGTTGAGCCCAAGCTGCAACTTTATTTCATGAAATTTTTAAGAGCAATTGGAGTGCAATCAAACCACAGGAAATTAAACTGATGTTACAGTGAAATCAACAAAATAACTGCTTTACCATTCTGAAAACATCTGCTGATGCGGATCCCATTCCTGAAAGCATCAATGCGACCTGATCATCATTCAAAATACCCTTATTTTAGCAGTCTTAATTTTTGTTTTGCATGAACACAACAATTGAAACAAAAACATCATACACAGTTTTATTGCATGTAAATTGTGAAATAAAAGAAGACATGTTCGAATGCTTACTCACAAAAAATAAAATTTTGCAACAATACAGTGTATTGGATTAGTAAAGATAACTTCATCAGGAACAACTTAAAAGATACAAGTCACAAGTTAAAAGTACCTAGCTTTCTAAACTCAAATCAAATAATGAACAACTTGTGAACATGTTCACAAAGGCCTAGTGTGACCGTCCATTTATGATATATGTGAATGATAAGCATCAATGATATCGTTGCTCCAACTAGAGGAGTGTTATGAATTTGTAATATTGAGGATATTCTGGTCGTTGACACCAGGAAAACCACCACCCAAATAAAAAATTGAAAATAAAAAAAAAAAAAAAAGGGGGGAGGCCTATTAAAAAAAAAAAGGGGGGGGGGGATGCCTTTTGATTGGAAGTCACTACAAAAGGGTCGGTCAATAGCATAGCTCTTTCTTTCCCACAATGAAATAATTATTTTCTTCCTAAATGTAACTACTATTATAATTCTGATGGTACAAAGCTCATATGTCAAGTTCAAGTCTTCTCACATGCAAAATTTTCAGAATTATTAAATGTCCATAGGGCTAGGCCAGACCCAGGCAAATTTGCGTGTTATCCTTAGTATATGTATGTCATAAAGGATTCAGGCCTGAGCCATCCTAGCAAACAAGCCCTACCTCAATCCTTGGTTGAATTCCCAGTAAAAAAAATTCTTGACACCATGAAGTTAGACACATTATCACCCAGAATGGAAGTAATAAAGTTTGTTAGCAAGATAGGCAGTTCAACATGATGATATCGGATAAAAAAGATCTAGGTTATAATCATAAACTTTGAGGCAAATACATAGAGATTGTACGCCTTACATTTACTCTTTCCATTCGGCGCATTTCATCTTCAAGCAAGGATAGTTGTGCAGCAGAAGTCCAATGGATGCAATCAACTGGGCTGAAATTAAAAACATTTAATCAACCAATTGCCTTAATTGATCTATCCTAGCAACTTCTTGAAATGCAATCAACACTATAATCTCCAACCATTGATATACATGTCAGTTTCTTATCAGAAAAGACACTTATATTAGATTACAGACCAGGAGTTTCTAACAACATTACCAACAATCATGGGAGATAAAAGACGAGTGTTGCTGATCAAAAAAAATAAAAGATGCGTGTTACAGAAATGTTCCAAGTCTTCTCGCATGAAAGGAAGTTTAGAGGCATTGTACTTGAGCTAAATACACTTTTCTTGACACTTGAAATAGTATTTAAATCATTGAATTGTGATATCTCATCCACTGACCATAAGATTCCAAACTTTTTTAATTGGCAGCAAGTAAAAAAGTGCCCGGAAAACTTTCTCAAATGACTCAAACTACTAACACAACCTAGGATGAGAGTTTATTAAAATGGCAGACCCTATATAACAAAGAATATTGTCATGCAATAGTTAACGGTGGCAGTATCACATTGCCCACCAGTGCCAAGCCTTAAAAGGATGGTAGCAACTTGTTAGCAACCGTTTGCTTATAAATAAATAAAAAAAACTTGTTAGAAACCAGTCTAAAAAAAACTCAATATACCCCTAGTCAGAAATGCTTCATGGAGTAAAATGACGGAAAAGAAAATAATATCTCCAAATGACAATTATAGTCAACAACAATATCAAGAACGTTGAGATTTGAGCAAACTTTTTATAAAAGAACTAGGACAGTAGCTGTGATAAGCTGGTAACACTAAAAGGTCTTTTTTTTTAACTAGTGTGTTGAGGATTTCATTTGGTTGCAGTTTTTAAAAGATCTTTTTTTAAGTAGAAAAAGTCATTTTTTACTTTCTTGCTTTTTGCTTTTTAAGTAGAAGCAACAAAAGCAAAAGTGCGTTTAGTAAAATTGATTTCACCAAGTGATCTTTTGGATGTAATGGGAAACTCTACCGAATCATCATTGCCCAAACAAAAGCTTAGGACAAACACAACCTCTCTCGATCGCAAATTTTTCGAGTTAAGGTCAAGCTCGTCCGAAAGATAAAAATGACTTTTAGAAGCAAATCTTTATTGCTTTTGCTTAAAATAAAATATTTTGCTTTTTGCTTTCTAGACGTCCTTTTTAGTTCTTCTAACCAAACAGTGCTTTTTTGCTTTTACAACTTTTTGCTTTCAAAAGCAAAAAAGATCTTAAAATAAGTGCAACCAAACAGTGCCTAAATCTTTTCATAACCCTTACATTGTATCATTTATATCGAACCAAATATAATTTTCATCACAACAATAACATAAAACAAAAATTCTAGGAGGCAAAAAATTGGTAAGTAAAATTTGAAATTGGAAGTAATCCAACCCCCAATCTATCCTTCAGTTAACCCTCTTTCCCTCTCTCTCCTTCCTTCCCTCCCTCCCTCTTCTCTCCTTCTCTCCCTCTACGTCTCTCAATATTCATTTCTGAACTCTGAAGATTAAAAACCCTCACAGCAAGAGGAATAAAACATGCTGAAGATTACATTGCTCAACATCCATGGCAGAAAAATCGAGGCAATTAAAATGGTGGATCAATATCAATAGCAGATAGCTGAAAACTCTCAATGTAAGTTGTTTAAAACATGCTGCGGGTTCCATTTACATTTGTAGTTTAGGTTACATGGGGAGTCTTTTCATCAAATTTCGTTTAGTAAGCTATCTTTGTGTCTGTTCCACTTTCCAATTCAAGTTCCATCACATATTAGTATTCATTGTCACAGGGATATTATGATCATACAATTTTATGATGTCACTTAGATATATCATTTTCAGCTTAAATTTATTTATATTTCAACAATTACAAGAAGCTGGATAGAATGAGGTGTACATCTCACATAAAACATTTCTATTTTACAGCCTTAAGCAGACTGTAATAACATTAAAATATCGCTAACAGAATACATGTTGGTTTTTTCCAGAATAAACAATATACAAGGGAAACTATGGGTTAGTGAAGTTTTTTCTCATAAATATGCTCAGTAAACGATAATCACAGAACAAAAGCATCAACATCAAGTCATAGATAAGTGAGAACCTACCAGCTCTCAACTGCTTGCTGAGCCAATTCAGAGTTCCCACACTGGCTGTATACTCTAGCTCTTCCAAAGTCCTCCTCAATTCCAAATACATGCGGGGCCACATTGGCACAATTCTTGCAGCCTGTTGGGAAAATTACAATATTGAGATTCTAAAGTTATCAAAACTCATAGTTTGATACAACATATGCTTCTAGAGTTCTAGGAGTGTTACAGGCCTCCCCTGAGGTTTATGTAACATCCCTTACATCACTTTACATTGGATGTCACCATCATGTTCCTTTACATATATTTCTTCATTTTTTTTGGATACAAAGACTTCCCATGATAAGGATACAAATAAAAAAGCCTAAAATGGAAAATAAATAAATAAATAAAGAGGAGTAAATGATGCTGACAAAATATCATAAGAGCTCATAATATTTTTCAGACCTTGGAGAGGTGTCTGATATTTACAAAATAAAATGTCAATTTAACTGTGCATTTCCAAGAAATCAATTTTCTGCATACCTATGCAGCTAAACTCATCAACAAAGACATGATCCTTTGGGCTGGAGTCATCCAAGAAAGGGTTGATTGCAGTCAATGCATACCCATGAATTTCATCGTAGATCATCCGCTGCACAGGATCGCTGAGCACCTGCACTGCAACGGTTCGTTCATAATAAAAGCATAGCAGATGACTTGAAATTGAGAAACCTTGGAGTACAAAGCATTCCATTTCAAATCAGGAAACCCACCGCATAGATGTCATTGATGAACATGCAGAAATTTGTGGTCTCTGGATCATTGCCACTCAAGTCTGGATGGCAAGCTTTCATGCAATTATAATAGGCTTTCTTAATCTGCTCTGGTGTGGCATCTGGAAGCTGGTAAGATGGGCCAACCATGCTAAAAAATATTACACATTGCAAAAGACTAAGTACTTCACAATTAAAGAAAAACATAATATTCATAGGATATGCACTTGCTCCTGAAGAATCAAGTAACATTAATTTATGATAAAAACAACCAACCACACTAATTTGCATTTACCATATCTATTGTTGTAAATTATTTGGATCGACAATTACCTAAAGATCATAACCTTTGAACGTTTTCATTGTCACATAATTTTCTCAATGTTTTCAAAAAGTCTAAAATATATGCTCTTTTCATGAAAACCGAGTAACCTGACTATAACATACCATTTTATAATACACAAAACATCCATGAGTATCATGGACAAGATTCCTAGATTTATTCTGAATCTAAGATGAAAACATATGCTCCTATTCTAAGGATCAGCTTTCTATTCTCAAATCCATAATTGAAATCATCCCAGCTATTACCAAGTTTCATGTTAAATTCTGTCACTATAATTGGATTCTAAGATTTTTTACAATATTTTCCCAATTAACTGCTAAGTTCCAAATTATCTACAGCATCATTCCTCTTTCCCAAATTTTCACTACCTACTCATCCAATCTGTGGCATTCAAAGGAAAATCACAGAGGAATAGGATAAAACATAAAGAATATCAAATCATGTGGATGTGCTTGCACTCAATTCAAAAGTGGCCTAAATTTCAGCTTTCCTAAATCGATGATGCAACCCACAATACATAGATCATCCATTTTAATAATAGTTAGTAGCTATTATGGATGTTTGTTTACCTCAAATAGAACAGGGTTTTCTCAATTTTATTAATAAGGGATTACTCAGAGTAGAAGAAGATTTGACCAAAAAATAGGCGAGCACTTGTAATTATAGGGTGGTCATTGACGTCCACTTTCCAAGCCATTCAAGGCAAGGCCTTATTGAATGTAATAACCCTATGTCATGACTCATGATAACCATGTTCTACATTTATCCCATGGCTTCAACTTGACAAAAAGACCATATGGATAAAATTTGTACTTATTATCACTTTTTACAGAGGACGATGTTGCAAACTATATCAAAGCAACAGACCAACAGTAACAACAAATATGATGAAGATCTCATGCAAAAAAATTATTTACTAAAGGCAACATCACAGATAAACAAACACTCCCAACGGGTAGGAAAAGCATACCTGATAATACCCAAAAGCCTTAGAACATTTATAAAACCTGAAGATTATAGGCGAAGTACCTTTGAAACAATTATGACTACCAGGAAACCTCCTCCCCATACTAAATTAACAAACTCTTGAACTGCTAACACCACCCATGGCATGTGACAAAGGGTTGACGCAAACAAAGTTTAAAGAAGGCACTGATCTAATCAATGGTTTATAACCCACATTGTGTTCTGAAAAAATTCCTAACAAAAGAACATCCCAATTAAACTTATCTACCCACCCAACAGCCATCCAAATTTGCCATCTACACGTTTGTACTATTAATTAAACCGTAACTAGCAGTTACAAAGTGGGAACAGGATATGGCAGGGAAGGAGAGCAGGAAGTAGGACTCAGAAAAGAATAGGAAAACCAGAATTCGAGAAAACAGTTGGAGTTGCTTAAGAAACCTACAGATAAGCCCATAATAGAGAGGAAACTTAAAGAAACTTATGAATAACCTCAGTGTGAAGAGATTTTACCTAAATGTTATAAAATGATCAATAAAGCCTCTACCAATCTTATAATTGAAAATATATATATAATGCATCTCATTAGGTTTCATCTTTCCTATTACTTATGAAGCAAGGATGCTAGCACGGGTGCCAGTTCTGACACAGATACAAGATGTCTAACATGAATTGTGACATGGTGTCATGCAAAAAGCTGTAATCCACAGAGAGAGAGAAGCATCATTGTTACATTTGTCACATAGCCTAGAAGTCCTAACCACTCCACATCAAAGAAATGGCTTGCATATAAACTCCATAACACAAATCTGAATGCCTTTTCTCCCCAAACCAATCTGGCAATTCAACCATCACGTCAACTAAAACAAGCAAAAGCTTAGAAATTTGTGGCTGTGAATGACTCTTAGTTTGGTTTTGCACCTGAAAAATCTTTTTCCTTATCAAAAGCACAAAAAATTTGCATGTGAGGGTATGAGTATCAACCATAACTCTTCATATTTTTCATTCCAAAATTCCCTAGAGTAAGAATGTTATCATTAGATGTAACAATAAATATCATCGGCTTGTCAAGCACACAAAACCTAAAGTCACTACAGCCTTGCAACCCCAAAATAGATCTCTCTCTATATCAGGAAAGACTATTCCATAGATGATGAAACCAACTTTAACCTCTTCCCATAAAATATATTGTTTATTTTCCATATTTAAATCATTTAGACACAAATTAGTGTTGTGGTATGTGGAGTCTGATGATATTGGTCAGCAGGTTTGGCTCGGGGGGGGGGGGGGGGGGGCGAAGGGGGTTTGGGGGGCTCTCCCCCCCCCCAAGCCGTACTTTTTATGGGGGGTATCTTAGGTATTTTCCTATGGTTCTATGTTAACCCTAATTAGTGCAGGGTTATATATAGGGGGCTGGTGGTCAGAAGGCTTGTAACTAGTATTCTCTTCCTTTTTGCCTCATAACATAGTGGAACAGTGTGTGAGCCGTGTACGTACCTCAACAAGAGGGAACCACGTAAATCTTCCATGTTCTTGCTTCTTCTTTAATTCTTTTTTTCATGTTAATCGCTATGTGTGGGGTAGGGAGGTTAATTTCTCCCAACAATTAGTCCCTTGCCCTGCCCACCCTCCAATAAAACCAGGAATAAAAAATAATTTTAAAAATTTTAAAAAATTTTTGAAAAAAAAAAGGGAAACTCTAGAATGAATCAATGGGTACACACTTTGAAAGCACAAAATTCAGGGAATGCCATCGAAGCTTGATTAGAGTAATAATTCAGCACAAAAAGCATTTGTTTTCTGTTTAAATGCCAAGATCCTACCATATAAACAGCTCCATTTACAGTCCACCTTGATTAACATTCACCATAATCATATGATCATTTCCCTTCACTCAAATAGAATACGTATACAGTGTTTGGATCATAGTGTTATGGTGATGAATAAATCAGACTTAAATAAGATGACTTAAAGTTCATATAAAGTTACAAGAAAATCAACAAAAGCAAAACCAACCAGAATGAGAAGACCAAACACATATATAGTGACATTTGGAGTAATACCAGACCCAAGACTTCATAATAGTCATCGGCGACGGCCTCCGATGAAGCCGAGTCCTTGGACGCAACTTTTACTCTGCCACAGCCTCTCCTCCTGCCGCCATGACCCATCGAACTCCAAGGCCTAATGGTGTTTGATAACATGCGCCATCTGCTTCTTGAACAGAAGCTCCGTAGTGGGTTTTGGAATTTGAGGGGGTCAGTGCAGACAGGAGAGAGCAATTGAGCCATCAAAGCATGTAAGAAGCAGAAAGAATGTCTGGTGTTTTTGAGTCTTGAGAGTGGAGACGGAGGAAAAATGGGGTAGAAATGGAAGGAGTGAGATTTTTTTGTGGGTTTAATGGAAATAAATGGAAATTTTGAGGAGGGAGAAATTTTGGCGTGGAAGGCTTTAATGCTGACATGGCATTCTTAGGACCATGTGTTCTCCAAGAATCTAGACGAACCTTGGATGAATCTGGGGTTGGCTTAGAGAAAAGCTATAATGCGGGCGGCATCATCGGTGTACCGACGAGCTTTGCCTATATTTAGGATATAGTGGGATTGGTCATGGCTCAAATCTAAGCGAGGGTTGATTTGAAAGAAAAAAATAAAAATTAAAAAAACCTACAAGGATCTTATATATAAAATTTTTGTGATTATTTCATATGCTTGGACCAAAGTTTAATACTTTAATATTAAAATATAATTACATGCTTTTTGGCAATAGTGGACACATAAACATGTGAGAACATATATTTGTAGAGAGAAACTTGTATACAATTGTGACTTAATTGATGTGGTGTCACAAGTCAATAAAAATATAATAAAATGAGATTATCAAGACATTTTTTTACTTCATAGTCTTATTTTACTCTGCTTTCATTGGCTTGTAATACCAAGTGACCGTATCACAGTCATATACAAGTTTCTCTTATATTTATAATAACACATGAAATCATTATCTTAAAAATAAAAAATTTATGAAAAAAAAAAAAACCAACACATAAAATCTACACATTGGAACACTCTTTCTATTTGTATGCAAGTTTCTCTCGTACTTCCAATATTTTGTTTCATTTAATTTTACATTATTAAAATATTGACAATATGTATCATCATGCATGTCTTAACTTGCATTCTCAAACCAAGGGGAAAAAAAGAAGGGGAGAAAACACAGTAAGTGGAATGAGGGTGCCCTCATCATAGACGGACCCCATTGGCTTATGGCAGAGTATGATTCGCTGGTACATAGCACGTGTCGCTGCGTGGATAAGTCTCTCTTGCACGCTTCAAATTAAGCAGACTGTTTTTTGTCCTCAACGGTTGAGGCTCCCTACCATATTTTCACCGACTCGTATTATTGAGTATGTGATTCAAGATATGCACCATATCACATTAAAGACATTCCATTAAAATAAAACTAGTCTAACATGTTATGAAATGGGTCCACATTCAAAGGTCAAAAGTTTGAGGCACATAAGTTGAGATTGATGGAAAATCTTGATCAAACATTATTGAATGAGGAAACATCAAACTTTGGTTAGTATGTGTGATTAAATTACGTTATATTTATACTATAAAATGTTATAGTCCAAGTCTTTACGGGGATTCTATTCAATATGGACTCAATGGCTTTGAACACCTTTCGTTTGGGAAGAGATTCTCTCTATTTAATAGACAGTCCAATGAAATCTAGACTGTTCATATCATTTGGGACCTACTAAAACATGCAAAACTTATATGGTATGAACAATTCATATTTCAATAGACTGTCCATCGTAATGGGGAGAATCTTTACTCTATTTTTAAGAAATATAGAGTATTTTAAACTAAAAATACTGTTTATTTCTATCTTTTCCTTAATTAATTTTATTTATGTCGCGGAAGCCACATCAACAATATACAATCTCATTTATTTATTTATTTATTATTTTGTGTAAATGCATGTTACATCAATAATACATGAAAAATTGAAATTTAGGAGAAAAGTTACATATCAATAGCATTTTTCCAAAAACTCATCAATACTGTTGTCCCAAGTGAACAACCCTAAAAAGGGATGAATAGGGTTTTCGACTAAATATGAAATCAATTGTAATCTAAAATTCAGTTTATTGCAAGTAAGAATAAATTCAAGAATAAGCAATAAGATAATCAATAGAGAGATTAAGAGAAAGAGATTGCAAACGATATTAATGAAGTTCGGTCTCTCCGCCTACGTCCTTACCTCAAGAGCTTGTTTGAGGATTCACCAATCTACTATACCAATCTCCTTGCAGGTGGAGATTAAACCTTTACACAGTCATAAGTGTTCTTCACTAACACTTGTACAAAGTTCCCTTCAAGAGCTACAAATCTGAGTTCACACAACCCTATAAATAAAAGATGATTTATTAATTGTTTATGTACAAAAGAATTCTCGCAAAGAGTAGATAACACTGAATTAATTGAAAGCTCACTCAACTATGATTGATTTCATAATAAATGTTCAGTTAAATATTTTTAGAACTTTAAAGTAAATGATAGTGATTTTGTCGTTTGATCTTAATAAATACTCATAAATGAGTTCAAGTGGTATATAAATAGCCCAAGGGTCAAATATGACCGCTCTGTAATAATAAATGCCGAGAAAGTAAGTTTGGTGGGCAATAAATGCTTAATAGGCCGTTTAAAAACTAGCCGTTATAGATCTATCTCGAAGGTTTCGAACGTCTGAGAGGATCGTCCAAGAATTTCAAATAGAAGGGCAAAGTCTTTGATATTTTTGGACGTCTGAGTTTAAACTTGGAAGTCTGAATTGCCACTTGGACGTCTGAGTCCCAATTTTCAAAATACGAATTTTTGCAAATAAAGTCCAATAATTTGAAATAACTCAAATGGCTTATAAGACCATTTTGGCATTAAAAACTAAGTTCAATTAGTTTATTACCAAATTGATTATTCATTTTATAACCCATGTATCCTAAGTGAGCAAAGATTGAACCAATCTTACATATTAATCCTAAACTCTCACAATCCTTGGCTTGAATGCTCCATTGTTGAATTCCAAGTTGTAAATGAGTTACATATATTATTATGCCCTTTTGAAATCCATTGATTGCATTGTTGCTTCCTTGATTGCACTAAGACTTCCAGTTGCTATAGTGAAGTGTATAATAGATATTAACATGTCTTAAAACAAAACTTCATCTTTATTAGCAATTAAACAAAACAACTTTACTTTATTATCATCAAAACAAGTGGGATTGAACCCTTAGGTCCAACAAATACACCCATGAGAATGCTCTCATCAATTTTTTTTATTTACTTATTTTTTGGTTAACTTCCTTTGTTTAAATAGTCTATTAGTTAGCCTGTGTTTTTTCTTCTCTTTTTATTTATTTAGTTTTTTTAGGGTGAGGCTCCTCTTGATTAATTAGATAGTCTAGATATTTTGTTTTTTTAGGGTAAGGCTCTTCTCGATTATCTGGATAGTCTAGATTTCACTTGTCCATCCAGTTGATGGAGAGTCCATTTCTATTTTGTGATATATATAAGATAATGATCAAGTGAGTACATGCTGATATAAATGACATCAACCCTACATTGGTCAGGATTGTATCTCGTGTATTAGTAGATTACGGGTAGTCGGGTACATTAACCAATGCACATGTTACACCCTTAATGCATGATGCTAATTTAAATTAAGTGAGCACGTGTTCACATGAACAAAATTATATATATATGTCACGACCCAAATTAATTAAGCCATGATCAATAGTAATAAAACAAGTTTTATTTAATAAATCCTTTGATAAAACGTAAATGACACATGTCAAAATCTTAAACATTTTAAATTTTTTCGAGCATAACCCATCCATAGATAGGACGTACCATCATAAAAACCTGTTAGAAAATCCATCCCATAAAATTTCTTGTCATCCAAAAAGAGTGGTATCATTCCATGCATCACATTCCACATATATTTGTATCCATAAATAATTAGAATTACAACCCTTAATTTCAATTACATTGTATTTTTCCTTGAAAATACATCAATAATCAATATAATGAAATTTCCATTAAGCATGTTTCCGCCTATGATAGCATAAACCAATCCCCGGAGCATCTGAAAAATATTTAAAATAATAGGTATGAGTTCAACAACTCAATAGATACAATTTAACATAGTAAATTAAAGTAATGATATAAATAAAATTCGATTATATCATTTAAATCAAAATATACTAACCGAGTATATTAAAAGAATCTAAATCAAGTTATAATTCATAACTTAAAGTAAATAATGCATAATACCCAATGCATATGACTCATGTCTAATTTACATTAATTCCAGCAATTGCCAACCACTCTCATAGGAGTCTTCGTGTGGAAACAGAAGATTTAGATCCAACCTCCAAGAGGACAACACAACACAACATTCCTACCTGAGACCGCATGCAGCAACCTCTATTTGGGAACACAGCACGACATCCCTATTTGGGACCGCAGTACCCCAGGACCAATGGAGTGGAAAACACAGCAAGATGTCCTATAACCGTAGTAGTCCAACTCTAAAGACCCTTTAATACTTTTACCAAGTATTTATTAATTTCATTTCGTGCATGAATATACCCAACATGAAATATAATAAATCATAAAATGATTTTTACCCAAAATCATTTTCAAAAATATATCACATAACCATAGTCAAAGTAGTCTTATAATTGTTCCAAATTATGATAAGCTAAACAACATAAATACTCATTTATGATTACAACTTTAAAATCATAAACTAAAAGTATTAATTACACATGAAAATTAACTATAAAATTCATATATTAAAATTCCCCAAAAAATATAGAATAAACCAAAATTCTCAATAAACATAATTCCCAAATCAAATACTCAAAGTTCCATTTCCAAATTTATTCCATAAATCTTCTATATACATATTCTAAATCCAAGAATAACAATTATCATGATAATATATACCCTATTATCATGTCAATAGTTTAAACATATGAAAATTGCAACTACTTCCATGAAATGTGCAGAAAATGCAACCTTTGATGTTGTGGGTATGAAATCTAAATCTTAGGATGAACATTTAAGCTCCCAATCCAAGTCCTAACTCCCAAATGACTTGGTTGATGAAGATAACGGAGGTCTCAACTCCAAATCACCACCAAAACTCTCCAATATACATGAATAAACCCAAAAATGTAAGAATGAGATGATAATCCAAAATAAATTATAAACCTTAGCTCTCAAATGTGAGAAAATACCTCCAAAATACAAAGGAATTGGTGAGGATGAACATCTATGCCAAAACCTATGAAATCTAAGCTCAAGACTCAAATTCTATCCTCCAAGAACAAGAAATAGCTCCAAAAGTTACAATGGTGGAGAGTAGATGATGAACCATGCTTCAATAATGCAGCCATGAGATGAGGAGAGCTTGATTTAGTCCCAAAATATGATATGCAAGAGCAAAATGGGTTAAAAAGCCTAACCCTAACCCTATTTCTCTCTCCTCATCCTTCCCTTTCTCTCTCTAGCTCTCCCACACTCTTTCTAGGTGAAAACCCAGATTTGGTGTGTATGAGTCGTGATATGAGTATAAGGTTAGTAGAGGGGCACATGCGTCATTTCAGCACTTAAAAACCATTTCAGTAAAGGTTCGATCGATTGAGCCCTAACCCCAATCGATCTGCTAGGGGGAGAGTAGCAGTCCGTGATAACCATTTCTAGAGGGGTTCCGATTGATCAGCCTTAGAACCCCGATCAATCCGAACCCTTACGGTTTGTGAGTTTTTGTCAGCATTCAGCAAAAACTCACCCAAATGCTTCCAAATCACCCGAATCCTTTCCGAACCCATTAAAATGACTTTAAACATAAAATAAACATGGCAATGCATATAAAAATCAATATCATGCCATGCCTATGCATAAATGAAAACCGACAATGTCTCATAATATGCATACTAACAAAGTATTAAACTCTTAATACTTTACTTAAAAATTACGGGTGTTACAATACATAATCAATTTGCCTAACCATTGATTTTAGGTAAGATTATAAGAATGGTATTTTTTAACTTAAGGGCTTCGTGTCGATATTGGAAAGTTGTTTTTGGAGGAAAATGAAATAAAAATCCTTAAAATTGCTTATAAATGGTTTCCTTTATTAAACAATTTTAATAATTTGCTTTCCTCATTTACCCTATCTGAGATCCAAATAAAGGCCAAGTGTTAATCATTTTTCCTCTGTCGGCCTTGAGCAAAAAAAAAACATATATCTTCTAAACTTTAAGGGCCCATCTGGTCATTTGAATGAAGATTAAACCATAATAATGTATTTACATAATACCAAAATAAAATTAATTTAAAAGTTTAACTAATTCATGTCATAGAGTCAATTTTTAGAAATTTATAAAATATCTTTATTTTATATTTCTAATTTAAACAATCATCATTTGACAGGCAAGTCCCTTAATCTTATATGTACGGATCAATTATTAGGTCCTTTAAGGTCAGGGTGACCTAAAAAAAGATCAATATTTTTGTAAAGTTTTGAATAGCCAATTTACGCTTTCCGAGACACTTACAAAAGTTCCCTTGGGGTTAGGATTAGTTAGTGATTAACTGATGAACAAGAGAGTTCCGAATATTGGATTGAGAAGCGCGCGTGGAAACCATGCGCGTGAAAACCACCCAGATTAAGACAAACCTCATTCTGTTCCGACCGAAGACTGCCTCACTACCTGGAGGAGTGTTCAATTCTGTGTGACCTCCTCCCCTAAAAAACCACTCCTTGTCCCAACGAAAAACCCTAACCAAACCCCACATTCCCCTCGGTACCATCATTTCCCGATGTCCAATCCACGCGCTGACGCCGGTGACGGCGACGACCGCTCCGGCAACGACAAGGACGCCACTGTCGCCAAGACCGCCGGGTTCGTCGTCTTCTCTGGCATCGCCATGAGCATCCTCAAAGCTCTCAACCCTTACAACAACAAGAAGGACGAAAAGGAAAGGGACTCGTTCACTGAATCGACTCAACCTATTCAAGAACCTCAATCTTTGCCTCCTCGAGAACCCATCATTGCCAAGGTATCACACATTTCGCCCATGTATGTATAGTTCCCATTTTTCATTGATCCTTGGTATATGATACATGCGGAATTTTGATTTCAGCCTTTTATTTCTGATTTGACTGAGTATTTCTACATATATTGATCATATATACCTTGGTTAATTTGTTTGATTTTGGTAGAAACCCATTGCTTTATATTGATTTGTTTGATGTTTTGTAGACACTCACTACTTGTGCGGACCAGAAAGAGCCAGAATCGTCGCGGAGAACAATAGAGATAGTGAAGGGGGATACTCTTTGGGGTCTTTCTAGAAAATACGGAGTATGTCTTTATCTTTCCATTTCTTACATTTTAATTCTTACATTTCCGTTTGTTTCACGGGAAAAAAAAGATTCCGGGGAAAATTATAAATTTCTTCAATGCTACATTTGCGTTTCTGAGAAAATGTAGGAAATGGGAAAGGAAAAGAAATCTTGGTGTTTTAATTAGTTGGGACGAGATAAAACTAGAAGTGAATTCTTTCACATTGTGGCGAAGCAAAGTATAAAAGATTAAATTTTAATTTCTCTTCTCTTTTAGGAG
The DNA here is from genome assembly GCA_039720395.1 of Liquidambar formosana. Classification (NCBI taxonomy): domain Eukaryota; kingdom Viridiplantae; phylum Streptophyta; class Magnoliopsida; order Saxifragales; family Altingiaceae; genus Liquidambar; species Liquidambar formosana. Next base: position 25,860 of record JBBPBK010000369.1, read on the forward strand.
CCTGTTTGAATGTCCTATAGAAACTGAATTGCTTCCTTCAAGAAAATGGTAGCTAGCCATCATAAAAAGTGACAATAAAAATGGCATTTCTTGAGTCCTAAAATTGATCCTATACCATCAATTATGATGCTTCAACTATTTTAAATGGTTGCATTCAAGGTGGTAGATTTGTACCTTCGAATTTATATAGGAGATGAATGGAGCCATTCATTTTTCAGGGGACAAAAAAACAGGTCCCTAAAGTTTTCTCAAAGACCAAACAGAGGGCAGGGCTCCATTTCTGTTGATCGATAGCTGATCATGGAGCTTGGGGAAAATCTTTTATGTCTTTCCATCCAATATTTATTTTATTTGAACAAAATTTTCCCCAGAGACATTTTCCACTGTAACAAATGGAGACATAATCTATATTCCAATTTCAATGTTGTGTTTTTGGGTTTTAATTAATATGCTTGTTTCATTGTGTCTAATGTTAGGTAACAATTGATGCTATTAAGGAGGCCAATGGGCTTACTGGGGACACCATCTATGCGGGCAAGAAGCTCATTATTCCGTGATGTAATTTCTTGGTCTTGATACTCCTTTAGTTTTTTTTGTTTCTAGTTAGGATGTTGGATATGTACCATGTAAGGAAATATGGTTTATGAATGCTATTCATGAATTTCCCATACTAATCGTACTCCAAATGATGTGGCATTGACAGTTCCTAATATTTCTTTGTAATGAAGGGAGGAAATAATCCATGTTAAGTGAGATGGGAATTCTAGATGGTAATTTGTCACGGATTGCAGTTCTCAGATGTTTTTTTTTTTTTTTTGGGTTGAATGAAGGAAATATATCAATTTAGTTTTTAATTTCTATGTATGGTACTTTGAAAAAGAAATTGGTTCTTGTTGATCTTCTAATTGTACACAGTGTCATATGGGTTGCTCTCTGGTTTTTGTTGTCATTTTACTGTCTTCTTTTGTCATATTTAACCTGGTTTGGGTGTTTGGGATTCGTAGATTTTTATCAAATAAGGCTATTTTTTGAGAATCTGACAATGTGAAATCATTTGTGATGAACATATATAGTCAATACCCTTTGTTTTACATTTCTTTCTTCTTTATCTTGTTAATGGAAGCCTGTAGCTGCAACTCTGCTTTGATTGTTTGAGATCCCCATTGTTGGTTCCTGGAATGTTTGTTTTGGGAGAGAATAGATTCAATTTTGAGAGAGAGAGAGAGAGAGAGAGAGAGAGCATCCTTGTAGGAAGTCAAATCAGTTTGGGCTGGTTTTGTTCTACATCTAGGGCTGCAAATGAGCCGACTGGAGCTAGGTATTGTGCGTAAGCTTGGCAAGGTTGACCAGAGCTTTACTAGCTTGTTCAAACTTGGTTTGTATATGTTTGGCCGAGCTTGATCTTGTCCATGAGCCTAAGCAGTGTTACGAGGGTCTCTGGAGCCCTCTTGGAACCTCAATCTGAGGGCCACAAGTCGGATCATAGTTCATTCTTGTCCTGCATCTGCATTTTTGGTGTCCCAAAATTGCAACTTTAACTAAGTAAGTTTTTCACATTAAAAAAAATGCAACTTTAACCAAGTTTCTAATTCTACTAGGCTTCTAATTACTACTTCTTTAAGTAATTAAACCACTATAACAACATAAAGCCCATAAAGCTACCCCAATCCTAAACCTAATAAATTACTAAAATACCTTATATAAAATACAACCATTCCCATACCAATAATACCCCACATAACTCCAATTATATATTGTATGGACTCGCGTATGGGTGTCGGGTACGGGTAAGTGTCTAAGTGTTGGATTTGTCTACTTTTCAAAGATTTTGAGGTGTCCAGTAGGTGTACCCACACCCATGTCACATGTGTCCAACAAGGGTACTTCATATACTTTGAAGTGTCCATGTAACATTAGCTCCAATTTTCCTTTTTCTTGTTAACGTGTTTCACATCATCATGAATCATAACTTATGATCTGCTTTTGGAATACTAAATGGAGGGATAGTATTATATTTCTACCCCAATACTTGTTTGACAAACTGTAGAAAGAAAAAAAAAATGGGGGGAAGAGAGAGAGGAGGGGGTGGGGGGTGGGGGTGGGGGTGGGCAAGATGTCAAGATGCATCTCCATGTTTGAATATTTTGATGTCTCAAAATTGACCCCTTGTTAATATCTTGAGGTGACGTTATGGTGTTATACTTCTATTCCTTTTGTTTGATTTTTTCTTTTTAAATTGGAAATGCGAAAAGAAAATTTCTAGGTTCATATTTTGTAAGTTAATCACATATGTCTAAACTGTGTGGCAAAAGTCAAATTGCAATTTGCTGTCCTTTCTGGTCATTGTGTTGTTGAAATATTAAATAATATACATTTTTTTCTTTTTGTGAGACCATTGTTCTATGCTTCAAAGTAGTTGTGGCACTAGGTTGGAACTTTTGATGTGCATTTTCATAACTGGACCTGTCTTTAAACTCCACCCTGCTACCCTTCCTTGCATGAGAATGCATTACAGAAGAATCTTGCAAACCCCTCTACTTGCCCATGAAGTATGATTTGCTGTATTATTTGATGAACTGATTGCCAGGACTGCGAATTTGCAAAATTGCTCTTTTACCTTCACCAAAATATTATCATGTTCTGATTATACCTAGGAGCGGACAATCAACAATGTCAACGAGGCTTAAGACATCTTAGTTAATTATACTTGAGATTTTGGATATATATACTATGTTACAGGGACACTTGATGCTTCAGCTCTGCCTTTTACAAAAAAAAAAAAAAAAAACAGGGACACTTGTATTGCATGTTGGACACATTTTTGGCCCTGATATTCACGTTGGAATTCTTTGTGTTGAGGTTGTTGCGCTAGGTACTGTCACGACTGTCCTTGTTACTAATTTTTCAAAATTGGAAAAATTATGGGGGTAAAATTTAGGGAGATATAAACAGGTCTCAAAGCTGCTTGGTGTGTTGGAAATGATCAAAAGAGGCCCTTACAATTTTGTTTTTTTAATTTATATTTTTTAAATGATCAAGAGAGGCCCTTTCAAAGTTTTTGTGTTTATCTTCATGGGTTTAAATGGCATATTTTTGTAATTAGTTTAGAAAGAGGCTCCTTGACTAAATGATCAACAGGTCATAGTTTTTTTCTAAACGATATATGTTGTATATTTTGCAGATTCATAGAACGGTTGAGGATGCTACTAAAGGCAAGGAAAAGAAGAGTATAGCTGGGATAGAAGAAAATGAAGTTTGAAAATATCATTTAGAAAGAGACTGCTACTGGACCTCATCTTGGACAATACAATTTCATTTCTGATGTAATATGGAGAATACAGGTCTTTTCCACTTGAATACGAAGTATGTGTCGTGACTCATTTTGCATTTTTCTATCGTAAAGACTTAAAATTATGTTCATTCGTTGCATTACATTGTAAAAGCTTAGTTTAAACGTTGTGATTTCATAGTAGTGATATATTTCAGTTACAGGAAAGTTAAATTTTTGAAGTAAAAAAAAAAGTTAATATCGAAATACCACGGACTGTAATTTCTGCTGGCAATGTTGTATGGCGAACTAGTGATGGATACTCTTGGTATTTTACTGTCTCTTTGATACTACTTAGCATCTGAAGTTGGCGATGGCATCAATTCTGTCATATCTAACGTTTTTATTTGGCTATAGCAACTTCTGTTGGAAAAGAAGTAGGATAGATAGGGGTTTGAAACCTTTCATTGTACCAAAACAAAGAACAAAGAAGTTATACCCACGGTATGGTGAAGTTTTATTATATTTTTGTTCTATTGACAGTATAAGCCCGTTGGGAGTACCCTTTATTTAATTATTATTTTGTTGTGTAGGATGTTCTCCATAATGTTTGATGTATTTGTTTTCTGCCAGTTTGAAGGTTGGAGGAGGGGCTTATTTGAACTCACCAATTTTCTTTAAGTTTTAGCATCTAATAGTTAATGAGGTGGCTGTAAATTAATTTGAAAGTTTGAAGACTGGCTGCTTTCATCGATTCTATTACACTTGAACCAATTGACCATATTATCTAGAGGCTACCAAATTACCAATGTCTAGTTCAAATTTATATTTAATTATTTTATATTCTCCTGAAATAGAGAACAAATGATACCAAATTACCAATCTCTTGTACTCGTGACTGGTTGCTTTCAAGAATTCTATTAGGGACTGGGGAGCTTGTAGGGGAAAGTAGGATCATTATTAAATCAAATCTAAGAATAATTATTCTCTAAATAATAATAATAAGAGAATTAGTCAGATGCTTTGCACCTAGACTAATCCATTTAGTCACATGCAATTCTCCTATCTCATATGCATCGAGCAATTACATGACAAAGACTAGGGGTGACTTTGAGGGGGAGTGATGAGAGTTAAACCTAAAACCTTTTATTTTGGTAAGAGGCCTTAAGACCGATCGGTTGTATGATATTTTGATTGCGTGCAACAATTACTCAATCACCAACACTTTCTTTCTTTCTTTCTTCTTCTTCTTTCTTCTTTCTTTCTTTCTTTTTTTTCTTTTTTTTTTGGTTAAAATTACCAACATGTTCTTTTGGCATTAACACTTAAACCTTCGTGATGCATTAGTTTTGATGGTAGAGTATGTGGCTCTTAGGAATGGTTTACTTCAAGCTTGGCACAAAATATTATCAAAAGGATCACCAAAAAGATCAAGTTGAAAGTGACTCACAAATCAATATTAGGATTTTTCTAGATAATTGTTATCTTCCTTGGCACATTGCGAATTGCGATGATGGTTCATGGCATTCGGAAAGATATAGCTAGATTTGAGGCTTAAGACATCTTAGTTAATTATACTTGAGATTTTGTATATATATACTATGTTACAGGGACACTTGATGCTTCAGCTCCGCTTTTTACTTTTGAAAAAAAAAAAAAAAAAACAGGGACACTTGTATTGCATGTTGGACACATTTTTGGCCCTGATATTCACGTTGGAATTCTTTGTGTTGAGGTTGTTGCGCTAGGTACTGTCACGACTGTCCTTGTTACTAATTTTTCAAAATTGGAAAAATTATGGGGTTAAAATTTAGGGAGATATAAACAGGTCTCATAGCTGCTTGGTGTGTTGGAAATGATCAAAAGAGGCCCTTGTAATTTTGTTTTTTAATTTATATTTTTTAAATGATCAAAGAGAGGCCCTTTCAAAGTTTTTGTGTTTATCTTCATGGGTTTAAATGGCATATTTTTGTAATTAGTTTAGAAAGAGGCCCCTTGACTAAATGATCAACAGGTCATATTTTTTTCTAAACGATATATGTTGTATGTTTTTCAGATTCATAGAACGGTTGAGGATACTACTAAAGGCGAGGAAAAGAAGAGTATAGCTGGGATAGAAGAAAATGAAGTATGAAAATATCATTTAGAAAGAGACTGCTACTGAACCTCATCTTGGACAATACAATTTCATTTCTGATGTAATATGGAGAATACAGGTCTCTTCTACTTGAATACGAAGGATTTGTCATGACTCATTTTGCATTTTTCTATCGTAAAGACTTAAAATTATGTTCATTCGTTGCACTACATTGTAATAATTTAGTTTAGACGTTGTGATTTCATAGTAGTGATATATTTCAGTTACAGATGCGTCTCTTTCTGCCTAGGTAATGTCTCCTTTTGTAATTGGTACAGGAAAGTTAAATTTTTGAAGTAAAAAAATAAAAAAATAAAAAAAAAAGGTTGATTTCGAAATACTACGGACTGTAATTTCTGTTGGCAATGTTGTATGGCGAATTAGTGATGGATATCATCAAGGGCACTTTCAAAATTAGCCATATAATAGAAATTATATTTGTTTTATGTATAATGGAGTGAGTCCATTGTGATCTTCTCGTATTCCAATATTTTTAAAAATATCTATATAATTAGTGGACTTATTTACCTTTTGTGCTACATACACGTATAAAAAAAAATAAAAAAATAATAATGCCTTGAGAGGGGTGGATTTAGTAATACAAAAAAAAAAAAAACAAAAAAAAAAGGATAAATTACATTAAGACCCCTCTAAAATCTGACAATTACAAATAGACCCTTCACATTTCTGAAATTACATTAAGACTCTCTCCCTTTAACTTCCGTCCATAATCTGTTAAATCACTTTCAATTTTTTTCAAAATACCCTAATTACCCTTATTGGATGACAACTTCCATGTTAAATGCATATAACTCATCAGTCCAACACATTCATCCAGTACATTTGATTGATTTATTTATGGGTAAAATACATTTACACCCCTTGTGTTTACTGACTATTACACTGACACCCCCTATACTTTCTGAAATTACACTGCCCTCCCCTACTTTGGAAAATAATCTACACTTAGACCCATCCGTCAACCCGCCGTTGAGCGCCGTTAGCATTGATTGCTGACGTCATGAAAATATGGGCTCAAAATACCCATTTTGACCTTAGTGCAGCCAAAACGCAGCGTTTGGCGTGGAGAGGAGCTGCTGCTGCTTCACCCAATTTTGGGTTTCGTATGGGTTTCGCCCAAAACCCAAAATTGGGTTTCCGGCGAGGTTAACGCTGTTGAACTACCATTTGGGGTTTTCTCAACCTGCTTGTCCTCAGCCATTGGATCTTTATAGCCAAAAAAAAAAGAGGAGCAGATTCAACAAAAAGGAGCAGTTTAAAAATTTTAAAAAAAAAAAAGCACGAAGAAGAAGAAGAGAAGAAGCAGCAGCCAAGTTCACCGGCGGTAGGGAACTGGTTTGCGCTTCACCGGATCTGCCTCACCCAAAACCAACGCCGGCGACAGCTATGGCAAAGACCCCAACTTCAATCTGGGTTTTTAAACAAGGAAAGATCTAGGTTGTTATAAAAAATGGGTTTTTTTCAAAAAATGGGTTTGGGTTTGGGTTTGCTGTCAAGGGGGAGTGACGAGAGGTGAAGGGTCACGGTGAGGGGGCTGATGGGGAGGGTGAAGGGTCACGCTGAGGGGGCTGATGGGGAGGGGTTTGAACAGGGGAGGCACGGCGAGCTTTTTTCCGGCGTCACAGCCACCATTTTTTCCGGCGTTGAAGCCTCCATTTTTCGGTGATGGCAGTGGGGGGAGGCACGGCGAGCTTTTTTCCGGCGTCACAACCACCATTTTTTCCGGCGTTGAAGCCTCCATTTTTCCGGCGAGCATTTTTTGGGTTTGTCCGTGCGTCGAAGTCTCGTCGGTGAAGGGGATGCTCGCGGCGGGGAGACGAGACGAGAGGGAGACGAGAGGGAGAAGGAGATCGCGGCGGGCTCCCGCCGATGCTCTTCATGGAGCAGATCTGGTTATGGGGTGCTCCAGTAGCAAACCCCCATCCCACCCACCCTCCCTCTGCACCACGATGCCAAACGCGACGGTGATGGCGACGGCGCGGCGAGGTGAACGGGGTTTGCTGCGATGGTGGGACATCGCCGGCGGCAGCCATGGGTGCTGCTGCTGCTGCTTCTTCTTCATCTTCTTCGTGCATTTTTTTTTTTTTTTTTTCAATTTCTTTCAATCTGCCCTTTGGGGTTTTTTTATTGGAAAAAAATGGTAGGATTTGTCCACCGTACGAAAAAATGTGCAAAACGCTGTGTTTTACTAAAGGGTAAAATTGTCATTTCATGTTTCCGTTAATCCGTCAACTTTAGCCGTTCTGACAAGGGAGGACAGTGTAATTTCAGAAAGTATAAGGGGGGTCAGTGTATTAGTCAGTAAATAGAGGGGGTCTAAATGTATTTTACCCTTTATTTATTTATTGATAAACAATTAAAAGATTATATATATATAAAAGAAAAATGCCAAAGAGCTTAAATTTTTGTTCAACTGATGTGGTAGCCATCAAATTTGCTCATTAGAAATAATTATCTATTTAATTGATGTGTAAAAATAAAAAATAAAAATTGATTTGCCAAGTTGCCACCTCATTTGCCACCTCTATACGTGCATCTCCATTGTAATAATTCTTTTTATTTATTTCTACATATGAGTAATGCTATATAACCCTTTTTTTTTTTTACTCAAATCTACTTACTCAAATGAGGTGGCAACTTAGCAAATCAATTTTTTTATTTTTTATTTTGCAAATCAATTAAAAATTTAATTAAATAAATAATTGTTTCTAAACAGCAAATTTGACAGCTGCCACATCAGTTGGACAGAAAATTTAAATTGTTTTTAGCATTTTTCTTATATATAGATATATATATATATATATATATATATATATATATTATCTTTTAGTTATTTATCAATAATAATTAAAAAATTCAAAAGTATTGGATGAATTATTGGACTAGTGAGTTATACGCATTTGACATGGAAGTTATCATCCACTAAGGATAGTTAGGGTATTTTGAAAAATTTTGAATATGATTTAATGGATTAATGGACGGAAGTTAGAAGGAGGAGTTTCTTTATAGTTTATTTTGTAAAGTAAAGGGTGTCAGTGTAATTTTAAAAACGTGAGACAATGTATCTGTAATAGTCAGATTTTAGAAGGGGTCTTATTGTAATTTATCCAAAAAAATAATATCCCGTACTAGTCCGTGATGGTGAGGAAATGAGCCCACTCGTGACTCCCTATAGACCACTGTATTCTTATACCCTCAAACAGAGCTTCCGCGGGGTAATACCCAGATTGAGGAAAGAGACAATGGGTCTTACCAAAAAGCTGAATACCATCATTATCGCTGCAGGGGCCTGAACTGAGCAACACAGCAGCTTGAATAGCACGAAACCCTAGCGTCACCTTCACCATCTCTACACGCTAAAGTCGATATATAGGACACTCACGCGTAAAGGTGCAGTCGCAGCAGGAAGGTTCGGACTTAGGACAACCCTCTGCCGTTCCTCGACACGCAGTAATGTTATCGTTCATTATCAGCACCCTTTTTGCATCAGAGGGTTCATTAATTTGCAAGTTAGGGGCATTGTGATCTATTTGACAATAGGGTTTTTATCGGTTGGCTCTTGACTGCAGCACAATGGTGGCATCCCTCCAAGCACCATGACTCGCGCTCTGGCAAATTTGGTTTATTTCCGTCGCATTACTGTAAATCTCTATTGATATCCTTTTTACACTGTTTGTTTGCCTCGAAAAGTTCGAAAAAGAGAAAAGGAAATGGAAATATTACTTCTTATGATTTTCACTATTTTGTCTTTAAAAATTTTATTAGGTCATAAATAATAATAAAATTTTACATTTTTTTTTTCATTGGGTTAAGTTTATTTTTTCTTGTTGGGTTTCTGGGCAGGTGGCTCGTGTGGCCTTCACTTTGGGTGTGGTTTATGGAAGTGTGAAGCTCAAGATTCTGAAGGGTACTATCTGATCTCTTAACTGTATAACATTCTTGAATTTCTTATTTCTGTTCTTGGATCCTTCATATGTCATATGGTTCTAAGGACATTCCACTATGGATTTTTGTTTGTGGTTATAGGTCTATCAGTGGTTGGTGGTTGGCTTTGGGAATGGGTGGTGGAGGAAAAATAAAAGGTATATTTATTTTGATATTTTAAATTGTAAATTCATAATTTATATCTGCCCGGGTATTTGAAAACAATGCATTAATGATGTGGAAATTAAAAACAGCTGTCAAGTGTCATTTTTGGCATCTGATAAACTAATTTGCCTCTAAAATTTATGATTTGCTTTGAGATTGGGTACAATCCGACCTAGGGCGATGGTGAAAATAAAAGAAAGCAAGACAATGGGAAAGAAAAATACACCAGCCCCAAAACAGTGAGCATATATATTCATATAGGCCCTTATTGATGATTTGTTTTTCCTACACGACTACACCTATTACGGAGTATAAGGTAAAGAGGAGACGTCATTCCTTATCACTGACAAACTAAGCCATAACTTAAGGACCCCCTTTTATGTTCAGCCGTAGAGGTCTTCGGAGTCTGAGTAAGCTAACTTCTCTCTCTCTTCTTTCTTTCTTTCTTTTTTTTTTTTTTCGCTTAAATTGTGTACACTGCTGTTTCTGTTTTTGCTCTGTCTCTGTGGTCTGCGTTAGCTAATTGATTGTTTGATATGTTTGCTTTAGGTTTGTGTGTTCTCGATCTATTGTGCCCGAAATAGCTCCATCACCTCCATGGTACTCACTCTCTTCTGTGTTAGCTTTAAAGTGAGGGTTTTTTTTTAAAAAATTATATAATTATATAATTTTTTTGGTTTAATAAAATGGCTGGGGTTTGATTTTCTGTTAATGGTTAGGGGTGGATGTAGTATTTCTTTTCATTTTCTTAAAATGGTTGGGGTTCGTTATTCTTGGAATATAGTTGTGTTATGGGGCTTTGGATCAAGTTTTTGGGGTTTAGATTTTCTATAGCATTTGAGATGTTGCTGGTTTGTATTTAGAGCATCTCTAACAAGAGGTAGCAAATTGTACTTTGCTACCTCCTCCAAAATAGGGAGTTCCAAGAGAGGTAGCAACTCTCAATATTTTATTATTATTTTATATATTTTAATATTTTAATATTTTAAATATATTTGAATATTATTTTATAAATTTTAAGACCGTTGGAACAAAAAACAATCGTTATTATTGTTAAAAGAATATATTTTAATAATAAAAAATTATTTAATATTTTTATATTATTGTTAAAATAACGTTATTATTCTGAAAAATACCATGGTAAAGATATAAATTTTTAAAATGTTATTTGAACTCAAATTTTTAACGTGAAACGTTTGAATTTAATTTTAATAAAATATGAAGTATAAAATAATTTAAACAACTATTATTTTTTAAATGAGGGCTGCTACACAAGACCAATATTTTGGTGCGAAAACGTGAAACGAGTGACGTGCAGGTAACCTCTGTCAGACACCAAAGCAAATGCCCCTCCTTCCGTCAGACACCAAAGCAAATACCCCTCCTGTCAGACAGCAAGCAAATAACCCAAAAGCACTTGAAAAACAGAGTGACCTGAAAGCAAAAACGTGAGAAATCAACAATGGCATCCAACCTCACAAAACCATTAGAAGGTTGAACCTAGCTTCTCTCCTCTCTCCTCTCTCCCAGTGTTTTCGCGACAGCACCATAGCTCCTTCATCTTCTCTAGCTCCTAAGGTTTTCACAACTCAGTTTTTGGTAACTCAACAATGCCACCGAAGAAAGGTGAGAAATCTACAATTCTTAGCCCTAATTTTACTTCCTGTTTTCTTTTCTCTTGACGAATATGGTAGCCCTAACTCATCTATGGACCAAAGACTTAATTTCATCCTGTAAGATACACATTGTTGAGGATGACATTGTGTTCAACTCAAATTTGGGTAAAATTAGCTTTCTTTGGCGAAATCTTCTTAAAATATTTGACGACGAAGGTATTCTCGCTTTTTTATAGTAATTTGAGGACCAAAATCATATTTGTAGATTGTCGGAAACCTATTTTGAAGCAGAAAATTGTGGATTTAACTAACATTATGGCTAAATACCTTGTGATAGCATTTTTGAAAACTTAGCTTGAGTTTGTGAAGAGGTTTTCATAAACTTATCTGGATTTATGCCGTTTTGATAGTATTTTTGCCTGATTAGTGCTTAACTGTGATGTTTAAGCTAGATTATGGACAACGTACTTAGCTTAAACATCAAACTTAGTTGGATTGATACACTTGTGATGGCCTTTGTTGCTTGGCTTAGGGCTTAACTGTGATACTTAGCTGGTTTTTTGATAAATTAGCTTGGGTTTTTGAAGACTTTTTCACAAAGTTATCTGAATTTATGCTCTTTTGATAGTATTTTTGCTTGATTAGCTATTGACTGTGATTATTAAGCTAGATTGTAGACAACTAAGCTTGTCTACAATCTAGTGTAGTGCATGCTTATAATTGGTGTCTAGTGTAGTGCATGCTTATAATTTTTAAACTTGTTGAGATCTTTCCACGAGGGGGGTTTTGCACATGCTTCTGAAAAAAAGTGTTGACCTGTTTGCTTTCTGCATCTCGACTTGTAGCCTGTTGGAATCCTTTCTTTAAAGGCTATACTTTCAGCATTGCAAGTTACTGGACCTCTTTTTCTTTCATTATTATAATGTAAAATTTTCACATAATTATTAGAAAATGGACCCAATAAGAAAAAAATGGAGGTAGAAGAGAAAAGATCCTCTGGGATTTGGTAGCCGTTCTCTCTGTTTTTGCTCTTGGAAAGGTGAGCATTATACTGTGCCGTATAATATATGAACACACGCACACACACCCAATAAGGAAAATAAAGAAAAAGAGGAAAGATCTTCTGGGCTTTGGTAGTCTTTCTCCCTGTTTTTATTCTTGGAAAGGTGAGCATTATACATTGGGTATAGTACATGTATATATATGTGCAGTCTCAATTCTCAAGGGATTCCTGATATGAGATACATTCATACTTACAACCAATCCTTTATTTTTGATCAATGGCCAAAAATGTAGGGAGACTTAGAAATTGGGCTATCAGGTTTCCCAAATTTTGTTGTTAGATCGAAGATAAAAGGCCAAGATTAGAAGTCTGCATGTATTTTCTGTCATAGATCTCTATTAATAGATTGGGACTGGTATGTATGTATATGTATATTATTTTACAACTGGTGCTGAAGTTTTGATTCTTTTGAACCATCATTTTTGAAACACAAATGGGACTTGTATTGAGATCTAAAGAATTGAATCCGATATTAGATCTGTCTGCATGGGCATATTCTTTGTGTGGCTTTCAGTGTTGATTGATGGCTAACTGCAGCGTCCGTAGTTATGTCATGTAAATATGAAAAAGGCTCTGATTTTATTAAATTATTCTTTAATTTTGACAAAATGTCACAATTCTTTGTGCGTGGCTATAAGTGCCAATGACACTCTGAGCATTACTAGTTTGGCTAATTTCTATACTGCATTCTTTTATTGTATGGAATTAGCACCAGATCTTTAGGCTAGAACTATTTTAATTTTCTCAACTTCAACGCTGAGCTGAACTTGATATGATGGTTTGTTGTAATTATAAGCTTAGGTCTTTGATGGAGTAGTTTGAAAGTTGTGCAATGCTTCTGGGCCCTGAATTACCTGTTGAGATCCATTTCAAGCTCATGTCTTTCCAATAACATAATGTTTGTGTTATCCATGTCATTTCATAATCTCATACACGCCTTGGAAATTATTCTTAAATCTTTCGAGTAGTTCTACATTCCTAATCATTAACTATCTGTATAATGCAAATTACATGTTAAGATTCATCACCAAGATTAACATAATTAGTTCTGCCTAAGGTTCTCAATTTTGTAGGAAACAATCTTTGAAATTGTTTCAGGTATAATAAGTTATAGTGAAATGATAAATTATAACTTATATATTGCAGAGCAGGTCAGGCAAATTTTGTGCATATTATCTTCCAAACTTAGCTGAATTTTTGATAACTTAGCTTGAGTTTGTGAATGTGTTCTTGCAAACTTAGCTGGATTGATACACTTGTGATGCAATGATTGCTTGGCTTAGGGCTCGACCTTGATACTTAGTTAGATTTTTGATAAATTAGCTTGAGTTTTTGAAGACTTTTTCACAAAGTTATCTGGATTTATGCTCTTTTGATAGTATTTTTGCTTGATTAGCTATTGACTGTGATTGTTAAGCTAGATTGTAGACAACTAAGCTTGATTTGTGCATATTCTCTTCCAAACTTAATTTTTTAACATCTCTGCAGATGGATATTAGTATTTCTTCATAGGCTTAAATCCGAGAGATTACTCCCACAACAATTGAGGAGTTGAGAATGTCATTATGCTATTATATGTGATATTGACTAAATTTAAAGTTACTCGCACATCAGTTGAGAAAATTGTCATTAAGTTATCGTACCATGGGATTATGTTCTTTTAAACTATTCCTTAGTTGGTTTTTCTTGGTTAATTAGTGGTTAGTTGGTACAATAACATTTTTTAGTTTTAGGTTTGGCTTCTTTGGACCAAGCTAGTTGGTTTTTTTTTTTTTTTACCAAACTTTAAGCCTAGTAAGTCAATAGACGTTGATTTTTCCATGGCGTACCACTACCGCTACCATCCTCATCCCCCACCCCCACCTCTCCCTTTTTCTGTTGTATTTTCACTCGGTCAGAGCTGCAAGTCCCCTTTCTCCTTTTTCATTACCTCTTCTTTTTTCGTTTCTATGACGTCTGAAGTGATAAGATTAATTTTTTATACTCGGTGGGAGACATGGCCAGACTGATTGGTGGGTTTGATGTTGAAGCAATGAATTGAATGAAATGAAGATGGAAGAAAGAACCACCCCCACCAAGTAGCTTCGTGGGCCACGACTTAGGCCAATATATATTTTTCCAGATGGATTTGATCCATTCAAATTCCTAATGTGTGTTCATCTTTTTATTGGTTGTTTCAGTTAAGAGTTGTCATCTGATGCAACGATACATATGTTCATATATATATATATATATAATTATATCAATACTCACACAAGAACATGCACGAAAATTGTTGCAAGCACAATACAAGATAATTATATATATAACGACAATTAATACGCACACGAAAACACTGAAAGTTTTAGAATTGGCACCCTCCTTTTTTATCTTTTTATTTATTTATTTATGTTTATTTTTTTGGTGTTTTCATACCAAGAAAGACAAAATGGAAGAAAGTATGGATGAAGCCGGAGGGAAGGAATCTGGTCAAATCTTGTTAGATCTAACCAGATAACAAGTGAATCTGGTTGAGCTATGCTGAGATGAGTTGTCATGGATGGTCAAAGATGAGTGGGCTAGCTACAGCGGGATATAGAATCACTTCTAGAGTTTAGACTTTCAGGCTTTGACCATTTTCTCCAGAGCAACCTTCCCCAGTTGATAACTACCTAGCCTAGACTCCTTAATTGACAGGCTTGCAATTTGAAATATAAAAATAATAACTTAATAGTAATGATAAGAAAACATAGAGTAGATTAACAAATTTCTATTTTCATGTGCGTAGGGACTGCCTCTACTTAATTTTTAATCACCCTAAAGTGATAGAGGTTTCATTCTTGGTAGGATTTCGTGTGATTTACAACTTAGCTTGATTTGTGCATATTCTCTTCTAAACTAAGCTTGATTTGCTTGAATTTTGTAGGATGTGTGAGGGTATCAAAACCTCGAAAGAAGAAGAATTATTATTCTCAATATCGATCCAGCATTGTTTCTTTGTTGAAACTTTTTACAGAGTTGCCACTAAAAGAAAAGCATATAAAAGCACTTGAGAGAACTCTATTTTGTTACCTATTCCAAGGCCTGATCTATAACAAAATGGAGTCAATAGCTTTTAAAAAAAGAGATGATGATGTTGTTAGAATCATCCAAAGCTTTGATAGCAAGTTGAAGCTGTTCAAGTTGGGCAATAAACCTGTAATGCTGAGAGAAAGCGACATCACTCTCATATTGGGATTCTATCAGGGCCGAAAACATTGAAAATTTCTTATGGTGCTAAACCAACAAATTCTGCTTTCCTGACACGGAGATTTCATCCTGAAGACAAACTTGATAGCCCAACAATTAGAGAAAAAATTGAAGAGGCTATCGCTGGGGATAGTAGTGATGATGTTGAGGACATAGTGCGTCTGTGTTGTTTGTATTTGTTTCTCAATTTTTTGTTCTCAACCACTGGACCAAATCTCAGTTGGGCATTATTTAGCAGTGTTGAGAACATACATGATTTGAAGAAATACGCATGGGCTAAGGCAATACTCAACAATTTAATAGCACAAATACAAGCTAAACATCGTCAACCTGAGAAGGTTACAGGATGTGTAATGGTCCTTGTAAGTATCTTTTTTACAACTAGGGAACTTTTGTTACACACATTCGTTTATCTAAACTTTAAAATTCATATTATAATGTTGTATTGATTTTTGTATAATAGTATTGGCTTTGTGAGCACACCAACTTGATTAAAGAAGAACAGCATGAGGATAAGATCCCCATATTCTTAAAATGGCTCCTAAAGAAACTACATTCCAGCATAAAAAATCGAGATCTAGCAAAGCTCAAAATCCAAGAGGTAACAGTTTTTTTTTCTTTATATTCAAACATATATCACTTAACATATTCACTAATAAAGTATTTGTAATAGGTAAGTGGTGGGGAGCTGAACCAATCAACAAATGAGGTTAAAAAATTTTTGATGTTGAGAGAAAAGCTGGAGAAAGAAGCTGAAACTCAAGACACACAAGTTGGTGAAGTGTTTGGCACACAATTGACTAGCACGCAGCAAACCAATACACAGTCGCCTGACACACAACAATTAGATTTCTCTCAAGACACTGAATCTGATACTTTATATTCAGCTTCTAGAGATGAGGGAATACAAGTAACAGGTGATTTTCATGTGTTCTAAAAAGATCTAGGAATACAATTTGGATAAGATAATAACAAAAGTGCGATTGTTTTTGCTGTTTGCGCAATGTTTATGTAATTTATCTTCTTTAATGCCTATTGTCTCTTGCTTCCATGTCTCTCATCTGGAGTCTTTGATTATTCCCTGGAAATATTCTGCTTTAGTTTTTCTATTCATTTTATTCAATTGAACAATGACTATTTATTCTTCTTTAATGCCTATTGGCTGGATTTTTTTCCCAAACTTAACTAGATGGTTCCAAACTTAACTAGTTTATATCCAAACTTAGCTAGATTTTTTCCAAACTTAGCTAGATTTTGCAAACTTAGCTAGATTTTTTTCCAAACTTAGCTAGATTGTTTTCCAAAATATTGGATCCCACATTGGATCCCAACTATATAGTCCGGTTAAAGACCAAATGTAAGCCAGGGAATGCCACTACGATCATTGAGATGGACCCGAGTAGCTCCAGAATATTTGATGAAGACTATAACTCTCATGTAATGAAGAGAAGAGGGCTTTTCCAATCTGATGCAACTCTTCTCGATGACAGTGGGACGAGTGCTTATGTTAAATTAGAGGCCACTTCCCATGGATCTACATTTCTAAAAGATTTTGGAGCATCTATGGTCAATATGGGTGATGTTGGAGTCCTTACAAGCAAGGATGGTGAAATCATATGGGTGATGTTGGAGTCCTTACAGGCAAGGATGGTGAAATCAAGAAACAATGTTCTGTTGTTAACTAAATGGATGGTTTTCTGTTTCTATCTTTTATTTTTTGCATCTTTATTGTATTTGTTTGGGTGAATCTCAATGTATTTGTTTTCTACAAAATTTGTGTGCAATGGGTTTCAAAAATAATTTGCTACCTTGTGGTGGACTATTGGTCTTTGCATTTATGTATTTTTTTTTTCAATTAATTTTCCCAGCAATAAGATTGTTTTGTTCCTGTTTACCTTTTTCTCTTGCACTGAATTATACCATTATTTCAATGTGGCCCACAAAACTAGAAGAGATGAGTTGTTTCATCATATACATATAATTATTTTGGTAGGATCCATCATATACATATAATTTTTTTGGTAGGATCCATCAAATAAGTTAACTCTTCAGTGGCATTATTCTGATTTTCTGTTCATGCATGTGATACTTAGGGTATATTTGATTAGGAGTAAATTTAGAAAACGATGATAATGATTAAGGAGAAGAAGACAAAGAGTTAGGACAAAGAATGCATGTTGTGAGTTAATGTATTAATTAGTATCAACAACTAATTGTCAAGTTTACTTAAAATCTATGGACTTTCAATGTTCTCATATCTTTAGAGAAAGCAACTGTGTTGTGGACAAATGTCTAATTAATGCATTAACTCACAACATGCTAAGCAACATTTGTCCTGAAAACAAAATATAACTAACCCCCCATTTAAATTTACGGTTCTCAGCCCATAAATCTTTTCCCTTTTTTTCCACACTTAGCTACATTTATATACTTAGGATATCTTTACTTAATTTAGGGCTTAACTGTGATAATTAGTTGGATTTTTGATAAATGGTCTTATAGAACTATCAAATGTAATTTATCTTCCAACTAACAGGTGATTTTGTGTGTAGCTTCTAAAGAGCATGCATTCCATCTTGATGACATGGACCAACTTTTCCATGTTCAAGTTAGTGATGAGCACACAACTCAACAGAAAAGAAAAGATCCAAGTGAAGAAGACAACAATGAAGAAGCAAATAATGAGAATCGGCAATTAAAGAATCTAATTCAAGAGTTGACTTGTCAGAATGATGATTTGAAGAAAGCCTTGGAATTGAAAGAACAAGAGATAAATCAACTCAAAGATTCTAACAAAGTAGTTCAAGAGGAGAGAACCAATCTTGAATAAACAATCAGAAAGTGCAAAGAGAAGATTAAATCCCTAAGAGCAGAAAATGATAAACTTGTGGATGATTTGACTGAAAATGTATGCCAATCGGTAACACAAGTGACTAAACACAACCAAAAAATAGAACTTCTCAAACAACAACTTGAGGAGAAGATCAAGGAAAACGAGCAGCAATGCAAAAAACTCAATGAGATTCATAAAAAAGCCACTAGCAACTTTGGAAAAAAACAAAGGTCAATGGTGGCCCGAATTAAAAGCTACCCAAGGAAGAAACCCTATGACCCAGATTTTGAGTACATCCCTGTGAAAAAGAATTCCAAGGTTACCGAAGGAAAAAAGAGGAAAAGCCCTGTAAAAAAGGACTCCAACATTACTTGGCCAAAAAAGAAGAAAGGTGAGGAAGATGAACCATCAAATATTGAAGACCTTCATGCAGACAGAAGGGGAGAAGAACCACCCATGAACATTTAGCCTTTGGCTTTGAAGTTACCAAAAAACAATGTGACAAAACAGTTGCCAAAGAAAGACTTGGGGATATTGGAGAACATTGTAAGACTAAAAGGCTCAGGGTAAAATACTATTCAAGCTATTATAATCTCATTTAATGTTAGTATGTAATGTAAAACATGATTGTTTATATTGACAAACAGGGCAGTGTTATGGAAACGTGATGATACCATCTTGTGCTTCAATGATCTACACCAGTTAATGACTGACAGCTCAATAAGCACGACTGTAAGTATATAAAAAATCCATTTAATGATATATTCTTATGAACATGTTTTTTTAATAAAAGTTTGCTTAATTTAAGCTTTTACTCTTAGTTTCACTATATTATAGATGTCATTAAGCATGCTTCTTTCCTATTCAAATATAGTCCTGAAATGTTTTGAATTCTATGCTTGTTTGTGTGTTCAAATCACATTATGTTGAATTGGTAGTTTTTATAATGAGCTGAGTGTATATATTTCAGCTTATATTGACTACCACTTTGGAAACTTAGCTAGATTTTTCCAAACCTAGCTAGATTGTTTTCCAAACCTGGTTGGATTTTTTTCCCAAACTTAGCTAGATGTTTCCAAACTTAACTAGATTATATCCAAACTTAGGTAGATTTTTCCAAACTTAGCTAAATTTTTCCAAACTTAGCTAGATTTTCCCAAACTTAGCTAGATTTTTTTCCCAAACTTAGCTAGATTGTTTTCCAAACTTAGCTAGATTTATAAACTTGTGTTAGCATTTTGCTTGCTTTATCCCTTAAAATGTGTTTTAAAAGTGGATTTTGGATAAGTTAGATTCTTAATCTATGCTTTATATTGTGAGTTTTTCTGTATTACAGGTTGTTGATGCATATATGAAAATATTGGAAGAATAAGATCCCTCCCGCAAATTATTCTTCTTCTCAAGTTTGTCATGGGTAAAATACATTCTCCTATAACATATACAAAATTTTAAAACCATAATTGTTGTTACTTTTTAAAAATGCACTAACATTGCTATATAAATATTAACAGTCAGCCCTTAACAATGAGAGAAATGAGACAATGAAAAAGCATTTGCTTGATAAGAACATTCCACAATCAATTATGTTCGAATATCTCTTCTTCCCAATTGTAGCAGATCAGCACTTCACCCTCCTTGTGTGCAGACCAATCTCAAAAACTTGGATGTTCTTTAACTCCTTAAGGCCTCGTACAATAGCAACCAAAGACACACACCTTGGTTATGCAGAAAATTTGGTAAAAAAAGAAAGTAATTTATTTACATAACTAATATGAAAAATGAATTTTCAATTGATCATTGTATAAATGAATTTTGAGATATCTTTTTGAACAGAAAATCTACATTGAGACGCTCTACATTGAAAGTGGCTTATTGACTCCAGATAAGCTAGGGAAGCTCTACAGCATTGAAAACTGTCCCCAGCAAACACCAGGATCGTAAGTATATAAGGACCATACCAACTTATATGTCTCTTTTTTTTTTCTTTCAAGTTTGTAAGGGTTCTTTAAGTCTATTGAACTTAAATCTCTGTTTTTGTGTGTGTGTTTGTGGCAGCCTTAATTGTGGCATCATTGTATGCAACATAATAAAACAGATGGCAGAGAAAAGAACCACACCACCCAAAATGACAAAGCACCAATGCGATTCTTTCAGGGCAGACTTGGTGCACTTATTTCTGAACCATAGGAACTTCATCTCATCAAAAAGCAGCAATTGAAGAACAAATTGCCTTTTTTTGAATGGATTTTGCAGTGTACAAGGAAAAACTCATGGAAGAACAGCCACTTTTTTTTATGTAATTGTACAAAACAACAAGTTTGTGAGTTTTGGGTTCTTCTATTCCGTTTGTTTTGATGATGTCTCCAACCTTTTTAAACTGGAGATATTCAATTTCATGGGACAACCAAATAGGCCCTTAGTGTAGTACTAGAAATCTTCATAGTTAACTATCTTTCATTGTAAATTCTTCTATTTTTTCTTGAACCACGTTGATTTGCTGTTATCAATCAATGCAGATATATTAATCAAAATAACTTGGGCTTCTTTTGCTTGTTTTGATGCTGTCATGGAAGAATTTATTGGGGATTTTGTTGGCTGGTCAAGATGGTTTTCCATATTATGTCTATACTAATGTTTATAGGTGTTTGATATGAGTGAGGGGGCTGGGTTAACAATCACAGCAATAACAGCTGTGACAATTTTAGCATTCCTGCAAACTGGATATTTCCAGAGAATGTTAAGATTTAGAGACAGATATTCTCCATTATCTTTTCATTTGTAATATTTTTATTCATTGTTTGTTTTGAAATCCCATAATCGAAGGGATGGATTGTGAATTGAGACAGCACACATGTTAACCTTCTTTGTAACAAATACATCTATAAATACAAGGGGGTTTCCCTCTCTACACTCACCTTGAGAATGAGATTCACATTATCTGATGTCAAAACAGTAATAAAGTTCACTTGCTGCTGCTTCATCATGGTGCCATCACCAAATGAAATGAAACTCTTTTTTTTTTTTTTTTTACTTCCTGTTTTCTTTTCTCTTGACGAATATGGTAGCCCTAACTCATTAAAGGAAACAATTAATTACCACCCACTTGAATGATCAAAGCAAATGTGTGGTGCGCATTCCAATTCTTAGCTAGTGACTGATGCAACTCTTGATTGCAATCTTCAAATTGTCAAATTGGGAGCTGTTTCTTTCTTAAATCTTTGCTCCTATTTGTGGGTGGTGCTGTCTTAGGCAGTCTCAATTACCTCTTACAAATTTGGCTAAAAATTATCTCAAATACCTTTAGTTAGGCAGTCACTTGAGTTTTGCTTCCATCCTTCCTTTCCCATGTATTAGTGACACCAGTGACAAAAGTCATTGGAAATACATGCCTTTTTTTAGTTCAGTTAGAACTTGGAAAGGCGGTAAAAGTTCTTCAACAAGAGAAATATGCAAGAGGCCTGTGTAAGGACAAGTCAGAAGCATACAAAAAAAGGCTATCACAAAGCCAGTTAAGGCATTAGATGGAAGTGCTTTCCACCTTTCCTTGTCAGTACATATGGCTGGGACCATCCATACATACTGACAATATCAATTTTAGCCCACAGCTCTTGACTTTTATAATGGTTGGATGCAAAAATATGTACCTGATTGCATGATCACAACCCTTAATTCTAAACACTTACAACATTCACCGAACTCAGACATACACCAAAATCCTGTTATATCATGCATGCCAATTCAAATAGTTTGATTACATCCTATTATATTTCAACTTCACTTTAAAGTAACAAATTTGCGGGCTGTATTATTAAAGTTTAAGAGGAATTTGAACCAAATTGATATTTAGAAAATAGCAAAAACCAAGTGTTGTTCAACTTAACAGCAATCAAATTATTGAACAAATCTGAACTTTTGTACTCTTAGAGGAGAGAGAAAGCAAACACAAATAATCACTGCATTCCTCCAAGTCCAAGCATTATAAGATATACCTCAAAAATCAAATGCATTGAATAACATATACATTTGTCCAAAATCACAAAAAACACAAGAAATTCTAATAAGGAATTTTAAAAACATTGCAAACAAAATCAAAATGTTACGGCCCAATCTCATTTGTCCACACCATCTACATCCTTGCTACAATTCCCAGACTTTTTACCTTTATTACTCAGCTTGTATATTCTCGATTCCTTCCTTTTCACAGGGGGACGCCCTTTGCTTCTAACTTTCAATGGTGATCGAATCCGCAACCCAGAACAACCATCCTCACAAGGGATTGTGTCACCATCATCAACATTAAACTCAAGAGTTGACATCTTCTCATGCAAAATCTCTAAATTCTCCCTCAAAAACTCATATTTTTTGATTGATTTAACAGCAGCATCTGAAATCTGACAGAATATAGTATAAAGACTAGATTGATGCACCATTTCTTCTTTAGTTACAAGGTCTTCATAACAATTTTTGACATAATTGTGATTGCGCTTTATACATTTTCTCCATCGGTCTAGAATATATTCACCCGGCAACTCTCTAATATTCCTTTCAAGCAAAACCTTTAGAATATGCCTGCATACAATACCCTTGAACTCAACAAGTGACAAAGACATAAAACTTCGAACTCAACTTCATTAAACAAGACATTATATAACACCTTCCTCTCCTTTCCATCCTTTCCTTTAGCCACATCACAAACTTGATATGTTGATACATGCCATTCAGATCCAAGCAAACTCACATTACAACAAATCATACCCCTAATTTCAGCTTGAAATTTTCTAAACATATTATGTGTATATGCATTTTGAAATTGCTTCTCAAATTCACAATTAGTAATAAAAGGAATTGTTGAGTTAAATGATGAAAAATCAGCTATGTTTTCATTCTCAATTTTCTTCTTCAAAGCTTCATCATATTGTTCTACAAATTGCTTAAGAGTAGTTTTTGAGTTCAAATAACCTTCGAAAAATGCGTTCATGCTCTCACTTCTTTGAGTTGTAGACATACCAGCCCAAAACATTTCCTTGACAAAAACTGGAACCCATCGCTTACGATCATCATACAACGACTTCAACCAATCATTTTCACTAAGCTCAAAGTCGCAAAGCAACTGTGCCCATCCCTGCTCAAACTCATTTACTGTGATACTCTCATAAACAACAGCTTTTAAGCATTTCTTGATCTTTTTATACTCCTTAAATGCTCCAAACTTGATAGGTATCTTCCTCATAATATGCCACAAACAGAGCCGATATCGTGTGTCAGGAAAAACCTCCGCAACTACTGCTTGTATAGACTTGCACTGATCAGTTATAATGGCTTTTGGTGCATTAAATGACATACATTCCAACCAGTTCCTGCAAAAAAAAAAAACAAAGCTAGAATCAAAATTAACAGAATTGACTTATCTTTCAAGTAACTGAAAATTAACTTCAGATAGTATAAAACTAACCTGAAGAGCCAAATATATCCCTCAATGCCCTCAAATGATAATAAACCACATCCAAATAGAATTGACTACCCGTGATGGTTAACTCCAATGAAAGGAGCAAATGGCATCCTATACTCATTAGTCAAATATGTTGAGTCAAAACTAACAACATCTGAAAATGACTCATATGCTGCTCTAGATCGTGCATCAGCCCAAAATAGATTTCTCAAGCGACCATCCTTGTCAAGATCAACTACATAAAAAAAATTAGGATTTCTAATTTGCATCCGCTTAAAATATGTACACACAGCTTCCGCATCTCCAATCCCAAGCCTATAATCCCTTGCTTTAGCAAGGTAATTCCTAACATCTTTCTCACCATATTTCACCTGCTCATACCCTCCAGCTGCAACAACCAATGACACATAACTTTTCGATGGCTTAATCCCAGCCTTGTCATTTATCTCTAACACTCTTTTAGTCATTGAATCTAATCTTCTGTAGCAAGGCAAATAGCGGGATGACTGAGGACTTAGGCTATGATTGTGAGGTATACACACCTTGGACATAACAAACTCGCCCTCACTTCTCACAACAATATTTATCTTTACTTTGCATCCAATCTTGATAGTTGGTCTAGGATTTAAACCATCGTTTGCTAAGGACATATATTTTCTATTACGAGAACAAGCAAGTGAATAGTACTTTAAACTTCTATTATCATCACACTTCACACTAATTTTAGCAATCCCAAACCCTTGGCTCATAGCATACTTGCTATAAAACATACGGACCTCTTCTTCAGAACCAAAACTCATTCCAATTTCAGGCTCTACAATACCAGCAGAATCATCCAAACCTTGACTTTCAAACACAGAAGCACCATCATGAACATCATCCATATCCTAAAAAATGAACAACAATATAAAATACATGTCATGAATAGCTCAAAAAATAGATCCAACTACAAAATCAGAATAAAAACAAACTAAAAAGAAGCTTGAAATTTGTGCTAACCACAATAACCTCAGCACTAACAAATACCTTTCATAAAACTGACCAAACATTTATAGCGAAAACCAAGCTAACAGATCAAAATAAATGAAGAAATCTAAAACAATTTCAATACAGCTACAAAAAATAAGTCTAAAACATCCTCGATCAACAAATCATTCAGGAAAATTTGTAAACCCTATTTTGCTCAAAGTGTAATTTAACTCAATAGAACAATAGAACTTCCATGAAATCAAAATGCCTGAACATCACTGAAAACATACCTGAACCACCACAAAAACCCCTCGATCGAATTGAGAAAAACCTTCAAATTCTGACTCAGATCAAAGTAAACGAAGTAGCCATGAAACACAAACCACCCACCGCCGAAATAAAGCCCTATAAACTTGCCAAAATACATGATATATACGGAAATTGAAATAAGTATTGACAAGGCAGTTAAAAAAGGAATCAATTTCCGAAAAAATAGGCGCGCGGGTTGGAATCCTGAAGAAATAAGCATGGTTTGGAAACCTAAAGAAACGAGACTCTCACAAGCCTCTATATTCTTCTGCATGTATGCAGTTCCACTGTATGTGGATACACATCCTAAACAAACTTTCGGCTAACAGCGGGCTTACGGTTCTCGGCCCACAAATCTTTTTCCTTTTTAAAAATATAAAAATGGTGACAATTGTCTGTTTGAATTCAAACCGCCAATAAATTTTTTAATTTAAATTTGTATTCAAATTTATTACCTTTTTTTTGTTTTTACCTATTGCGACTGTTTTTTTGTCTTTTAGTGAATATGACCGTTGAAGTTCAAATTCAGAATATTCTTCTCTTTTCTTTATAAATAGAACCACTTCACCCCTCTTTCTCATACACATTTCTTAATTTCCACCAACTTGCCGATATTATCTCCTTTCATATCCTATAAACTCTTCTCTTTTTTTCTTTTTCTTTTTTTTTAATTTTAAATTTTTTATACACATTTATTTTTTTCCATGGCAAACGATCTTTATATGGAGTTTTATAAGGAGTTACTTCTTGATAGTTTCGACTTCAACTCAAATTCATCCGATGATGAGTTGGAAATCATGGCAGTAGTTGCTTTGCAACAAGAACTATTAAATCCAGATAAAAGAAGCAGACGTCGCCGCGGATCCATTCAAGGCCACGCGACTAAGGACAGAGATCGAATTGAAGGGCATAATAGACTCTACAAAGACTATTTCGCAGAAAACCCCATGTACAGTCCTGCTGATTTTCGGAGGAGGTTCCGAATGAGGTGATCTCTCTTTCTTCAAATTGTCAACTCAGTGCCAAGAGTTGAGGATGGTTCTTGGGTTCATGGGAGGCAGCAGATTAGTAACTTGTTTGTTAAGCATTTTGCTACACTTTTTGAAGAATCCTTCCATTCTTGTCCGTCTGATCTCCAGTCCCTCGTTTCTCCGGTTATCACTGATGATGACAACTCTTGCCTTTTGTTCCTCCCTTTAGAAGATGAAATTAAGCAAGTGGTTTTTCGTATGCCCTCCCACAAATCCCCTGGTCCTGATGGCATGTCAGTCTTTTTTTATAAATCTTACTGGGAAACGATCAAAGATGATGTTGTAGCTATGGTGCAGAATTTTTTTAGAAATGGGAGCCTGGCCAATGAGTTAAATCATACTTTTATTGTGCTCATTCCTAAGACCCAAGGTGCTTCGCAGACTTCTCATTACCGTCCGATCAGTTTATGTAATGTGGGATACAAGATAATTTCTAAAATTCTGACCAACCAGTTAAGGATAGTTATTAATAAGATTGTATCGCCTCATCAAGTGGCATTCATTCCTGGACGTTATATTGCTGAGAATGTTATTCTCACACAAGAAGTTCTTCATACTTTTTCCAAGAAATCCGGGAAAGGAGCTCTGATGGCTACCAAAATTGATATGGCAAAATCTTATGACAAGTTACAGTGGGATTTTATTGCAATAGTCCTGAGAAATTTGGGTTTTCACTTCTCTTTTATTGAGCTGATTATGAAGTGCATTACCACTCCCACTTTTTCTGTCCTTATTAATGGTGGGCCTATGGGTTACATTGTTCCCAAGAAAGGGCTTCGACAAGGTGACCCTCTTTCCCCTTTCCTTTTTATCATTTGTGCTGAAGTCTTTCTCATATTTTGTTGAGAGAGGAAGAACATAGGGAGCTTCACGGTGTAAAAATTGCAAGGAACTGCCCTTCCATCTCTCACCTCATGTTTGCTGATGTCTTGATCATTTTTTAGAGGGCTAATGTTCAAGTAGAGACCATCAAGGAGAGTCTAGAGCTATATGGTGGCTGGTCTGGGCAAGAGGTCAATATTAGTAAGTCAGGAGTCTACTTCACAAAGAATATTACCCATGTTAAAGCCATTGAGATTAAGTCTGCTTTGGGCTTTAAGCTTATTAAAAGGGATGCTATTTATCTTGGGCTCCCTATGTTTGTAGGTCGAGCTAAGCGGGCTGCGTTCCAACCAGTTCTTGACAAAGTGTGTGGAAAAATTGCAGGGTGGAAAAGTAAGATGCTTTCTTATGCTGGGAGATCAACTCTAGTTAAAGCAGTTCTATCTTCTCTTCCCTCTTATGCCATGTCCTCTTTTTCTCTGCCTGCTACTTTGTGTTTGGATATTGACAACAAAATAAGGAGGTTTTGGTGGGGCCACTCAGCAGATAACAAACGTAATTTATGTTTAAAAGCCTGGGACCAGATCTGCAAACCAAAAAATCTGGGAGGTTTGGGTTTTCGAAGAACAAAAGATGTTAACAGGGCTTTTCTTGCCAAGTTGGGTTGGCAATTGGCTTGTGGAGCGGATAAGCTCTGGGTTTCCCTATTCTTAAAGAAATATTCTTCAAGGAATTCGTTTCTTCATGTCCAGAAACATCAATCTGACTCACAGATTTGGAAAGCCATTTTAGATTCGAGAGATATTGTGTTGAAAGGGGCTGCTTTGTTGTTGGTAATGGGGAGTCCATTGACATATGGACTGACCCATGGGCACCATTGGTGGATAATTTTAGGATTTCACCGAGACAAGATGTGGATGAGGTTCCAACAAAAGTTGCAGAATTGCTGGAATATGGAGAGTGGAAACAAAATTTGATTGAGGATTTTTTTGACGAATCTGATGTCCAAGCTATTTTACATATTCCCTTGCCCCAATATGATTGTAGCGACAGGTTAGCTTGGGTGGCATCTCGCTTAGGTAAATTCTCTGTGAAATCTGCCCATTTCCTTGATCAACAAATGAGATGGGGCCATTTGGTTGATGTGGATGTAGCGGTTTGGAAAAAGCTTTGGAACTCTAAGCTTCATAAGAGGCACAAGACATTTCTTTGGCGAATATTCTCAGGGGCTCTACCTACCAGAGGACTACTAGCTATTCATTTCCATATAGAGGAACCTTATTGTCCTTTATGCAAAGCTGAGATTGAAACTCCAGAACACCTTTTTTTCCAATGTCCTATTGCGAGATCTATGTGGTTTAATAGATGGGGCCTTAGAACAGACTCTTTTTTGCATTTTGGTTTGCTTGATTGGTGCAAAGCTATCTTAAATCCGTCCTCAATTCTCACTATCCAACTGTCTGACGAGGTTGAATTCCTTGCATGGGTTGCATTTTTTTGTCAAATTCTTTGGAAGTGCAGGAATATGGTTATCTTTGAGGACTGTCATGTTACACCCCTTAGAATGCTTTCTGATATTGAAGCCAAAAAAGCTGATTTCTTTGCTTCTGCTACTCCTTTAGAGGCTGGTGGTATCTCTCGTAGCTCCAACTCCTTGACTTGTTGGCAACGGCCTCCAGTTGATTTTGTAAAGGTGAATTTTGATGCTGCAGTCGGTCCTTTGACATGTTGTGCAGCAGGAGTGGGTCGTGACCATTTTGGCAATGTTTTAGGTGTTTGGGACCATATATATGTAGGTGTGGATCCGGCTGTTGCCGAGGCTAAAGCAGCTAGATTAGCTATTACGATGGCGAGAGATAAGCTATGGAACCAAATCTGGGTTGAAGGAGATTCTCAGGCCATTATTGACCTTTTTTCCCGTCTTTGGATGCCCCTTGGCACTATGAAGTCATTATCTCAGATATTCGTCATGGATTGGGTTAAGTGAGCTCAGCCTCTTTCTGCAAAATTCCAAGAGTGCCAAATGGGGTGGCTGATGTTATGGCAAAGTGGGCTCTCAGAGTGGGTTACTCAGGTTTCCTTGATGCTACCTCCCTCCCTAACCCAGTTATGGAGGCCTATCGTCTAGACAATTGTGGGTGATTTTAGTGTTGTCTTTCTCTCTCTCTTTTTTTTTTTTTTTTTTTCTTTTGTCTGATTGGTTTGTCATTCTTCTTTTTCCTTGGTCTTCTCAGGAAAAAAAAAAAAAAAAATTGTCAACTCAATGAAAGCTCACGATCAATACTTTGTTTAAAAAAGAAATGTAGCTAGAGTCCTAGGTTTGTCAACTTTGCAAAAGGTCATTGCTACAATGAGAATGCTAGCTTATGGACTAGCGGCGGATGCTATGGATGATTATGTGAGGATTGGTGAGACCACGACAATTGAAAGTTTGAAAAAATTTGTTAAACCAGTTATTGGAGTTTTTGGTGATGAGTACTTGAGATCACCAAATAACGTCGATGTAGCTAGATTGCCAGCCGAAAGAGAGAGTCGTGGATTTCCTGGGATGTTGAGGAGCATTGATTATATGCATTGGAAGTGGAAGAACTGTCTGATCGCATGGAAAGGTATGTATGTCCGTGGAGACATCCATGATCCATCAATTATTCTTGAAGCAGTGGTTTCGTATGATTTTTGGATATGGCATACTTATTTTGGTTTACCAGGATCTTATAATGTCATCAATGTGTTGGAACGATCTCATTTGTTTGCTAATCTCGTCGAAGGCCGTGCTCCTGCAGCCAGTTACTCAATCAATGGCCATAACTATACAACAAGATACTATCTTGCAGATGGAATATATCCTCCATGGTCAACATTTCTAAAAACAATTCTACACCCACAAGAGAATAAGCACAAAAATTTTGCTACAGCTCAAGAATTGATATAGAAAGATGTCGAACGAGCATTTGGAGTGCTCTAATCACGTTTTGCGATTGTTTATAGACCTTTTCATTTTTGGGATCCTACAACATTTGAGGATATCATGATAGTATGTATTATAATGCACAACATGATTATTGAAGATGAAAATGGTGTTCACATGCATAACAACAATTATGAAGTATTTGAGGAAAATGTTGATTTGTTGCATGAGCCTACAATAGATTTTGTGCAATTCCTTCAAAATCACTAGCATATTAGGAACAGAGAAGCGCATTCTCAACTACAGGCAGATCTTATTGAACATCTGTGACAATATCAGGGAACTCATTAGAACATTTAACTTGTTGTCAATGTCCTACTAAGTTTACTAATTGTATTTGGTTGTTGTTTGTTATTATCTACTTTAACTTTCTATATTGTTCTTTGTTTATGAATGAATTTATGGTTTTTATTATAACAAAACTACAAGATGCTAAAAATTAACTCAAATGCAATTCATTAATACATAATAGGCTTAACAAAATAAGTATTAGCAAAAAAATTAAAAAAAAATGACAGTAACAATAATACTGATAATACAAGTCTTCATTCATCATTGGCTAGTCTTCCAAGAATTTCCTTTTGAAAGTGTTGATAAAATTGCTGGAGATGAGGAGACATTTCACTTGTATCCATCAGCATTATTCTCTTCTCTGCCCTGATTTGTTCAACTCGGCCCCTATCACTATTCGCTTGAGCTTGTTCCATGTCTATTTCTCTATCCCCTTGAGCCTTTTCTCTTTCCATTTCGATCTTCTTTTGAATTAGCTCTTTTTTTTTTTTTTTTCTTTTCTTTCTTTTTTTTTTTTTGCATTACACTACTTTCTCTCTTCATTAGATTGCTTTCTCTCCTCGTTAGATTTATTTTGCCATTCTTTCAATTCTTCAAGTATATTCATAATAGGCAAATCTTAAATGTCGTTGTTCAACATTTTTGCCTTTCATTTCTCAGCCTTCCTTCTTAGTGGTCTTGCCAAACTTAGGGCGTTGTCTCCCTCAAGATCTATGGGAGTCTCTAACATAGACGGAGATGAGATGCTAGGAGATGGGATGCTAGGAGAGGAATTTGAGACTGTTTGTTTTTCTGCCATCTTCTCTTTCCTCAGCATCTTTAATCTTTTTTTGCTCTTGGTGTCATTTTGGGTGGTTCTTCAACATGTTCCAACAATGCATATAAGGAAATTTCTTCCTATTGTTGTGGGTGGAGTGCAGTTGTTTTCCTTGCTCAACCTATAAAAATAAAAAGCATAATTAAATACATTTGAAACGTAATAATCAATAAAAAAAATAAATTAAAACTTATATATTTAAAATGTTACCTTATCTTGCTGGTTACCACCACTAAGGGGTCTATTTTTAATTTGTGCAATAGCCCCACAAAAATGATTTGTTGCAAAATGGATTTTCTCTCATCATTGTTGAAGTGACTTATAATTTCATTCGGATGCAAAGTCTTTGTACATATGGAAATAATTAAACACTCTCGTTCAAAGAGCTTTACCACTTTGATCGGTTCCAACCACGGTGTTTGTAGAGACATGGAGCCGTGCCATCACAAGCATGCAATCCTCTTTTATAGAAAAATTGATACTTCTTGAACGAGTAGAGCTAGTGCCTTCGTGATCGAGAGGGGATTGAGCATCAAGTTGTGATGGTTGATTGGTATATTGGGAGAATGAGGGTGGGTGATTTTGATGTTAGGTAGGATATTGAGATGATTGAATAGGGAATTGGGATGAGAATTGAAAATTTTCAGATTGCGTACTAAATTGGGATATATAAAAATCATCTCCATAGGAGTTTTGAGAATTCATGTTGAGAGTGAAAAAAAAAAAATGTAGAACAATCGTGAAAAAATTTACAAAAATTGAGAAAATTGGAGTAAAAAAAAAAAGTGTAGAACAACAATCTTCAAAAAGTTAACAAGAATAGACAAAATTAGAAGAAAAAATTTGTAGAAGAAATGATTTGGGAATGATTTGATTGAGGGAATTGGTATAATATTTATAGGAGAAAAAATACGGGAAAAAACAAAATAAACAAAATAAACGGTAACATTTTTATACCGTTTATTTTGATCAAACACAGAATGGTAAAAAACACAAGGATCAGAACAGTTGGATTTTCAAAATGGTTAAAAAAAAAAATTTAATGGAGGCATTTGGACGGTCCTCCTCCTCTTCTCTATCCCCCTACACCCACAATTAAATCCTAGCCACACACGCACCCACCCTTTCACGCAAAAAGCTACCCCTCTCCCATCATTTGCTTTTCATCCCCTTCACAAACCCCCACTCCCCCGACTCCCTCACTCCCACTCGATCTAGTTCCTATCCCCACCGTCCTTCTCCTCTCTCTTTTTATTTTTGTTTTTTGTTTATTTTTGTTTATTTTTTGGTTTTTTGTTTTTTCAAAAACCCTTAGTGGTGAAGAGACCCTCTAACAATTAGGGGTGTTCGTGGTTCGGTTTGGTTCGGTTTTAGGGTAGATCTTAAACCAAACCATTATACTTTGGTTTTTGTTTTCTCAAACCAAAACCAAACCATACTATATAAAAAACCAAACCAAACCATAAAATTTCGGTTTGGTTCGGTTCGGTTTCGGTTTTATCCTATCAAATAGCAACAAATAATTAAAAGTAGAAAAATGACAAGCCAAACTTTAAATAAAAACATTTTTAATAAAATCATTACATTAGCAACTAAAAAAACATTAAACATTGAATCAAAATAGAAAAGAATTGACTTATGTCAATCCAAGTTCAAATCTCCAATCTAATATGTGCCAATATCTCACACAACAATAATAGTTAGTTTAATACATACCAATCTAATAAAGAAAAAACATTAAGAAAATTTACAATCTATTACCTATTATGCCCTTATTAGAATAAAAATTTACAAAGTAAGTTTAATATGTAACATATAAAATTATATATATTTATATTATATTTTTTCGGTTTTTTCGGTTTTTCGGTTTGGTTTGGTTTTTTAAACATGAAAACCAAAACCAAACCAATTTAATTCGGTTTTCTAAAATTAGAACCAAAACCAAACCTAAGGTCAAAAAAACCAAACCAAACCGACCGGTTTGGTTTGGTTCGGTTTGGTTTTCGGTTTTAACCTAAACCATGAACACCCCTACCAACAACCATAATCAAACCCCCCTGCCAATCGGAGCATTTCTCATCGATTTCACGGTATGGGAAGAGTTTCCAAGTGAGTCCTTGTTTGATTTGCTTTAATTTATTTCTTATTTTGTTTTGTTTCAATTTATTTCCCATTTCTTAAACTCACAGAACAATTGTTTTTTCTTTTGAATTAATGTTGAACTCCGGCGACGTGACGAGTTCCTCCGGTGCCGATGATTGAAGGGTGGTTCCCGGGAAATTCTGTTGAAGATGATTAAGGGTTGTGATAGCTTGGGATTTCCATGTGAGTGCTTCACAATTTTTTAATCAAAAATAAGATTTGCTACCTTCTCTCTCCTCTTCTAAATTTGAAGTGAGAGAAAGAGGTAGTAAATTTGATTCTGTACTTTTGCTACCTCTTGCAATAGAATACTACCTCTGTTAGAGGTGTTTTTTTGGAAGTAGAGGTAGCAAATCCAACTTTGCTATCTCTGTTGGAGATGCTTTTAGGTGTTTCTTTGGTTGCTTATGCTGTTGGGGGTTTCAGGCATGTATTACCTTCTCTGTCTTTCATTCTCCCTTTTTGTTTCGATTCTCAATAAGGTTGGTTTGGCTTAGTATATATGGTTTCTGGCTGATGTATTTAATTATTCTTGTGCTTGTTTAAAGGTTATGGTCCCTTTGTTTTGGTCTGCTTGTAACTTGTAACTGGTAAATTTATATCTATATATTTTTATAAAAGCAATGTTTTGCTGATTCAAAAAGTGTTAGTTCAAGTGTTTATAATCCATATATCTTCCCAAAACCTCATCTTTGTAGTGTGTTTCAATTGAGTAAAAATATTGAAGTTTTGGTGTTTATGTGAAGTAGGGATGTGGGCGGCTATGTTTGGGTGGTTTAGGAAGAAAACCACCAACCAACCCGCTCATGGTGGGTTGCAAAATTTTTAACCCATTGCCAAACTGTAGATGCTAAAAACCGATGGGTTAATTAAATTAGTGGGTGGTTTTCACTAGTGGTTTGGGCGAATTTGGCGGGTTTTTTTAATGCCTTTTCCAATTAAGGCCTTTCTAATGTTTTGGGTCTTAATTGATTTGTTGTAAATAATTCTAGAAAATATAACTATTCAAGGTTGTTATGTAATGTTTGACAGTTGATACACACTTACACAATATTTTAATGTTGAAGATGTAAATTGTGACTTTATGAAAATGAATACCTAATTAATGTTGAAGAAACTGAATATAGTTAATGTTAAATTAGCTTAGAATATTTCTAGAGGTATCCAAGCCTATTGGCCTAACAAAGTAGCAATAAGAAATTACATAAATATGAAATTGGAGATATGTTATTTTTATAATTTGATACATATATTATTACAGGCGGGTCGGTTTGGTTTATTGGCGGTTCGATTAAATTCAACCCACCAACCAAACCAAACCACTAAATTTATTATTCAAACCGCGCCATCTAACCTCCCAAACGGCGAGGATCGATGTGGAATGGAGCGGATTGGTTTAGTTTTGCGGATTGGGTGGTTTTTTGCACATTCCTAATGTGAAGCCTTCTTATCATGGGTTGTGAAAGCTGTTGCTATCTTGAGGATCACCTTTGCTAATGGAGCAGTGAGTGCTTCGCTTAATTTTAGCATCACTTGAAATCTCCTTAACCTTTTGCAAGAAAAGCCACTTGACTGGTAGGAATTTGTGGGTATCATTACTCTGTTTGTAATTAATTATAAAATCAGTTTCATCAATGAGAAAAATACAGGTAATACTGTCTATTCAAAATTTTCCTTCATCTTTTACTAGGTGTTTTATCGTCATCTTCATTTAATAAAATTTGTTCTAGATATCGTCATCTTCATTTATTGTTTGGGAGCCAAAGAAGGAAGAAAGTATGCCAAACAGCTCAATTATTAACGTATATCCCTATTTTCTAACCCCCTTTTTTATTTGGTCTTAGTTACAGTCCTAAATTTCATCTAGTAGTTCTGAACTTCTGATACTTTTTGCCATTATAGATGGTGTTCTTACACAATTTCCATGTTAGACCAAGCAAAAACTTTGTCGGGATTGTTTCATATATATATTGCTTCGTATTATTTTCTACATAGCATTCCTTGATGATTCCAATTGGCTTCCTTGTAATTTTGTCTTTGTTTTTCTGTTTTGCAAATATCAATTGTCCACAAGAAAAATTAATCAATGGAATTCATGTTTTTTGTAGATATATTACTGATGGAGGTTATGGGGAAACTCTTTGGAAGGGAACCATCAGTTGAGATACCGATATATTTATATAGGAATTTCTAATATAGTTAATGTTAGTTGTTTGTGCTACTGGCTGAATTTGTTCAATATTGAACCAATTAATGAATGTTGAAAGTTTCATTATTTATGTATGGATTGGATTCTAATTTATAGAATGTTTTAATGAGGATTGGTACTTAATAATCTGTGAATTTATTTACGGGATGTTTGAAGTTTCAATACTTAAATATACTTTTTGCACAGAAGTATGCTTCTTTTAGCAACAGCACAACTGCAACAGGAATATTTAAATTAATAAAAAAAAATGTACAAATTCTACGACGGCTATATTGTTTGCTGGGGACGGTAATATGCACGGTAATTTCTATGGGTAGTTGCGGACGGAAGTGCTTATATCGGTAACTAGTGACGGAACATTCCGTAGTTATTGTTTTACTCGAGGACGGTATATTTCCGTGGGCACATACGGACGGTAATGTTTTACTGTGTTCATTGCCTACACCCATGCTAACAATACCCACGGAATGACCACGGTTTGCTGGTCATTACCCACGGTTTATTGGCTGTTGCCCACCTTATTGAACCGTTGGAGTTTCCCATCTAGCTCCTACTTCTCCTCATCCTCCTCAATAATCAATTACAAATTGTCTTCAAATCGTTGGTAGCTTGAAGGTGGCAACAAAATATGGCGACCGAGGTCTTCATGAGTTTAACCGATATTATACCTTGCAAGTGGAAAATCTATTAGAGAGTTCTCTGCGAATTATGATAAAAGGGATATGAAGACTGTGTGGGAAAATTCCGGATTGGAAATGGTAGTATGGGAGTGCTAAGATAAGTTAGTGTAGGCAACCTAGCAATACACAAGTGGCCCGAGCTCAAGCTCACCATATATGACCCGAGCTCAATCTCACCACACATGGCCCGAGCTCAAGCACCACACATAGCCCAAGCTCAAGCTCACATAGCCTGAGCTCAAGCTCACACATCGCCCGAACTCAAGCTCTACACATGGTCCAAGCTCACGCTCTCTACACATGGCCCGAGCTCAAGCTCTCCACACATGGCCCGAGCTCAAGCTCTCCACATGGTCTGAGCTGAGCTTGAACTAACTAAGGTCAGCTCTAACCCAACCCAGACGATTATTAAACCAAACTGGGGTTAGTCCATACAGCTATCTATAAATAACACATCTCAAGCCAACTAAGGTATGACAAAACCCTGGCCCCCAAAATATTCTCTCATTCTTTCTCTAAAAATAGTCACTGACTAGATCATTGGAGAGGTTTTGGCCAGACCCACTCCGGGCACCTTTTGACCTTGTCTTTTACTGTTTGCAGGTCTATCGTACGGTGAGATTGCAGCTCTATTCCATAACTGCTCATCTACGGTCGGATTTTTTCCCCCGTACAATTGGCGCCATCTATGGGAAATCGAGCAAAAAGCTTCTTCCTTCATCTTCACAAGCCATAGCCATGAAAAATAGCATCCAGATCTAGCTTGCAATGAGCTCTTGATTGTTCAATCTTATGTTTCAATGGTGGCTCTGTACAAAACCTTCAGGAGAGTGCTTCTGCAACTTGTAATTTCTTCTTATTAATTTAGATTCATTACATCTTAAATGCTCGATTTCCAAAATCTACACTACATTTGCTGGGCAAAATGTTTAATCCACCGCCCCTGTTAGAAAAACACCTTGTTGACTGGTGAAAAAGGGGCACCAGGGTGGAAAGTAAACTGTACTCTCAGTTATTACCCATTTTTTCTCATGAGAGTAGATCTTATTCTCTTTAAAGCATTCTGCAAAAATATTATAAATAGTTTCATGCAGCTTTTTATACTACTGATGTGAGTGTCTAGAAAGTCCGTCACGTAAATAGCCAACCCACTGTCTAACGCATTACCGAATCATGTACCATCTACATATGGTTCATGTATATTATACACATATATAATATATAAATATATATATGTCTAGCTTTATTTTGTGGTGCATAGTGCATTTTACTGGAAAGAAAGAAATAAATTTTTTATACATGCCATTGGCCCACCACTAGTGCACATACTAGTTGGTTTCAATTACCACACTCACTATATTCATGAAGTGTATATCCCATTAAATAATTATATTAAATGTATATTTACAATATATTTAATTGGGAGATTGTACTATACCTGGAGAGTAATCCTTACTCTCAACTATTGTGATCTTTCTTTTGTGAGAGTAGATCTTACTCTCTCATAAAGTTTATGCAAAAAGCTGAAAAGTAAAAAGGTAATAATAAATAAAGGCATAAAATAATGCTTTTGTCAATATTTGACACTCTTATCACATGAAAGGGTACACTGCCTCTTTTCAAATGATGTTGGATATATATTATTTAATATATGTATGTACAATTTTCTTTATGCTGCATACATAAGACATTGCCACATGTTCATATGACAATAAATAATTAAAAAAAATGTGCATAAGGATTACATTACACCCCTGCCAATATTTATGCCATTCACGTGAACTCTCGTGTGGCCCACCAAGAGAAGATGAAAACCACACTCATAATCTAGATCCTTCTTCTCTATATAAGTATTCATGCAGGTACATATGGCATGAGAATTACCTCCTTCCTTCTCCGAGAAATGCAGTACGGTAGCATGGTTGGCTAGTTCAGCACAACAGAAGCTGAGCATGGGAAAACTTAGCAGACCAACATACGTGTCGTGTTTCTGAGCTCAACACCACGGCAACCAAAGTGTGTGGGATAAATCCAACCTAGGTGCTCACCTAGGTCATTTTAGCTCAGCTCGATCATGCTAGCCCAGATCCGAAGAGAAGCAAAATAAAGTCTCATGACTCAACTCGAGCTAAGCATCTAGGCTAGAAAGGAATTTCAGCTCGGGTCAATTGGTGAAACCAACTCTAGGTCCTTTGTCACATTTTGACCCACACATACACAGCATATACAATGCAACTTAGGCAGCCATATTCCAGCTCAGTACTAGCCAAACTCGATTACTTAGCTCGCCAACAAAGCTCGCCCAAGCTCTCGCACCTCAATATGGCAAGCCTACTCAGCTTATTAACAAGGAGCACATCAGTATTATAAATTTTCTATTCAGCTCCTTAACAATCAACCTATACCCCAATTTGATCATTCAATCGTCAAGATTGCAGCACGGGAAATATACAAGCACGACATGACCTGAACTTGGTGGTTGTGTGGGCATGAAGGAATTCCTCTAAGTCCAACTCCCAGTATGGCATGACCCGAGCACGGCGTAAACCAGAGTTCATATCACAGCCAATTTAATGAATCTCTTTCTAGCAAAGTTGCCAATTAATCCAACTGTGTACATTCAATCCTTACCAAAGAAAGGAGAAAATGTGGGACAAGATGGCATCCAACATCTTATGATATGAAGGGAAGCAAAATCTCATGGTTCAGCCTGAGCTAACCATCTAGGCTTGGAAGGAAGTCCAACTCAGGTCAATCGGTGAAATTTGCTCTAGGTCCCTTCATCATTGTTTGTAATCCATATTCTGATCCGCTTAGGCACCATGGTTTGCACTCTACTTGACTCTTTGATCAGCCGTTCGGCTCATGTGCCCACTTCACACTTTCCAAAAAATTAGACAACTTAGCACTACAACAAGTGGTGAACATACTTAGCAACTCAAAATATTGCCAGCTCAGCTCGGAATTAATTATATTCTAATGTATAGCAGCTCGGAATTCTAGCACATATCATCCATTTGACACATATATGTACTTTATATACAGATTCTTCCCCCAATAAAGCTCCTCGCACCTAGCTCAGTAGTATAGCATTGCAAACTTCTTGTTTGGCAGCCCATCATGGATTTATTTCAACCCTATGTCATATGTACAAGTCAACATGTTTATTACTCAAACAACCAACCAGCACGGCATCCGTACAATTGGCGCCTAGCATGAGACTAACTCGACACCTCAATTGGCGAAGCACAGGCTTAATCTAAAATGCTCCTGCCCAACTCTAGGTTCAAGTCAATTTATGCCTAAGAATGGGCCCCAAAACACTCCTGCCCAACTCTGGGTCCAGGTCAATTTTCGCCTAAGAATGGGCAAAAACGCTCCTGCTTAAGGATGGGTCCAGGTCAATTATCGCCTAAGAATGGGCTCTATTCTAAGACTTGCCCAAGAATGGGTCCAAGCAAAAATCTGCCTAAAAATGGGCTCAAACTAAGTACTTGCCTAAGAATAGGTCTAAGCCAGAGCTACCCAAAAATAGGCCCGAACTAAGACCCGCCTAAAGATCGAGCTTGCTTAGAAATACGTCAGCTCGAAAAGTGCTCAGACTAAAGCAAGACACGCATAGCTATAGTAGAGCCTGAACTGAGGGCGTGTGTGTCAAGAGTAGATAATAAACTCAACACGACTGAACTCTATGAGGTGAGTTCACTATCGAAGTTGAGTCCCATCACCTGGTACAATCAATCGGTATAATTATAAATTATCATTACCCTAAGATCGGGGCAATAATAATTGGGGCAAATTGTGTGGGAAAATCCCGGACTGGGAATGGTAGCATGGGAATGCTAAGATAAGTTAGCGCAGGCAACTTAGCAGTACACAAGTGGCCCGAGCTTAAGCTCACCGCACATGACCTGAGCTCAATCTCACCACACATGGCCCGACCTCAAGCTCCACACATAGCCCGAGCTCAAGCTCACACATCACCCGAACTCAAGCTCTACACATGGTCCGAGCTCAAGCTCTCCACACATGGCCCGAGCTCAAGCTCACCACACATGGTCTGAGCTCAAGCTCTCCACACATGGCCCGAGCTCGATCAAGCTCTCTACACATGGCCCGAGCTCAAGCTCTCCACATATGGTCTGAGCTGAGCTTGAACTAACTAAGGTCAGCTCTAACCTAACCCAGACGATTATTAAACCAAACTGGGGTTAGTCCGTACAGCTATCTATAAATAACACATCTTAAACCAACTAAGGTATGACGAAACCTTGGCCCCAAAACATTCTCTCATTTTTTTTCTCTAAAATTAGTCACTGACTAGATCGTTGGAGAGGTTTTGGCCAAACCCACTCCGGCCACCCTCTGACCTTGTCTTTTACTATTTGCAAGTCTATCGTTCGGTGAGATTGCAGTTCTATTCCATAACTGCTCATTTACGGTCGTATTTTTTCCCTGTACAAAGACCTTTGTGAAAGATTGGATGAAAAGCAGTGGAATACATCGTGTGTGAGGACAGGTATAATAATAACTTGTTTTTATCTTCATCCAATCATATGCCATTGTTGTTGCTCTTTCTTCTTTTTTTGATGAGCAAACTGAGAATGTTATTAAGAGAATAGGTAGATACAAAAAAGTAGGGGAGAAAACAACCCCAACCCCAACACCAACAGATAATGAGAAGATAATAAAGCAAAACAATCACAACCCAAGATAAGACAAAAAGCTCAGCAACATCATCCAGAACCTCCCTTGCTAACCAGGTTATAGCCAAACTACAAAAGGAACTAATCTGCCAACGCCATCCTTAGTAAGCCAATCAGCTATGTTGTTTACTTCCCTTAGTTCATGCTTTACAATAACTGAATAAAGATGCTCAATGAGTGAGAAGATTTCGTTGAGAATGAAGTTATATTTCCAGATTCTAGAGGTCCCATTAATCTACGAAACAATTACTACAGAATCCAATTCAAATAATGAGATTTTTGATTCCCACCCAAGAGGAGCAAAAAATTCTTAATGCGTCTTTGACTGCAAAAAGCTCTGCTAAATTAGAGTCAATAACCCTAGCAGGACAAGAAAAGAAGCATAGCACAACTCCATTCTCATCCTTTAGAACACTACCAATACCACATAGCCTGGCTTACCTCTAGCTGAGCCATCTACATTGAATTTTAGGGAGCCAGTGGGAGGGGGCTGCCAAACCTTGAGTTGTCTAACTTTTGGGTTTCTAATGCGGAACGATCTAACACCATCAATTGCTCGAAGGAAATCATCAATAGAGAAACCAAATTCAGATCTGAGGGCTTTCACCCAAAGAACAGTTCTGACAATGGAAAGGCGAACTACATCGGACTAGTGCATTCTTATATCCTTAAAGACCAACTCATTTCTGGCTAGCCAAATAGACTATACAATGGCATAAAATAATGTGTCAAATGGTCTTATAAGCCCCATCCTTATGGGGGGATAATCGAACTGGAGAAAATATCCCTAACAAAAATTGGGTAACACCACTCCTAACCCCACCACTTCAAGCATTCTGACCATATAGACCAAGACCAACTAAAGTGGGCAAAAAGGTGATTAACATTTTCTTCTTCAACACCACAGAAGGGACAAGAAAAGTCAGCATTTGCAGGAAGAATATATCTTTGCCTAAGCTGGGACTTAATTGGAATTCTATTGTTAAGAAGAAGCCAACAAAAAATCTCAATCTTAGGAGGCACCAGACCCTTCCAGATAGAGCAGCTTAACTAATCAAAAAGTTGGGAAGATTTTTCTTCAATAGTGGCATAACAGGACTTCACTGAATAAAGACCAGAGGGTGTGAATTTCTAGATATATTTATCTCGCAGTTCTTTACACAGTCTAACACCATCTAGCTTTGCAAAAAGAGCACGAAGTAACTCAGATTCCCAGTCAAAATCTTCAAAATTTGATATCCTAGCACTAAATAAGCCCATTCCAAGACCCCATATCAATCACTTTGGTATTTTTATTAAGTAATAATCTAAACAGTCTAGGAAAAGCTTCTTTAAGAGAAACATCACAGGTCCACTTATCTGCCCAAAAACTAGCTTTACCTCCATTTCCAAGTATAGTGCAAACTCCACCACCCAAATGAATGCCAAGGAATGACTCAGAAGACCATATCTTAAATATGTCATTCCATAAAATGGAATTCTTACTAGAATTGGTAGAACTTGGAAGCCTAAAACCATCACTGGCACCATATTTTTCACTAACAATTGATTTCCATAAAGAGTTATCTTTAGACATGAATCTCCACCACTAGTTGAAGAGGAGAGCATTGTTCTTTAGCGCAAGGAGCATAAGCTTAGCCCCTCTTTTTTAATTTCTTGCTAGCAATCAATCTATCCCAACAAATCCAGTGAATCTTCCTTTTACTGCTATTTCTCTCCTAGAGGAAACTTCTCATCAATTTTTCCAATTCAAGCATAACACTATTTGGCATCTTAAACAAGGACATATAAAAAATAGGGAGATTACACAACGTAGATTTGATAAGGGTAATTCTACCACCAAGAGAGAGATAACCCCTCTACCAACCCACAATTTTTCTTTTAAAATTCTCAATCACCGGTTTCCAAGTACTATATACCTTCGTGGATTGGCCCCAAAAGGAAATCCCAAATACTTTATGGGAAGGCTATCAGATTTACATTTTAAGGCACGTGTGAAAGACTGTAATGCATCCTCCTAAACATTCACACAAACAACACTACTTTTTAAAAAATTAACTTTCAAGCCTGAGAATAGTTCGAAACCTTGCAATAGTCTCTTAACAGCAAGCAATTCTTCAATGTCCGCTTCACAAAAAATTAACGTATCATCTACAAATTGCAAATGGGATAGGCTAAAGTTGCTATTCCGAAACTAAACACCACCTATAATGCCTTCTTCTTTAGCTTTGGTAAAAAGAGAGTCAAGACCTTCTGCCGCAATGTAAAAAAGAAATGGGGAGAGAGAGTCCCCCTACCTGAGGCCTCTACCCATTGTAAACTCCTCCGAGGGTAAGCTATTAACCAGAATAGACACATGAGCAGAGGAGAGACACTCAAGAATCCAGCTGGACCACTTATTCCCAAAGCCTATCTTATGAAGAGTAGTAATCAGGTAACCCTATTCAATATAATCACAAGCTTTCTCAAAATCAACTTTAGAGACACAACAGCTCCTCTTCTCTTTTTTAACAAGATCAATCTCCTCATTATCAATGAGAACCCCCTCTAAAATTTGCCGCCCACTAATAAATGCACTTTGAACATCACTGATGACTTCTCCACTTCTAATCTATCAACAAAAGATTTTGTCAAAATTTTGTAGAAACAACTCACCAAACTAATGGGTCTAAAATCCTTAAGGCAAGTAGGGGAGCTACATTTGGGTATCAGAGTAATGAAGGAAGAATTTAGGTCCTTGATAAGCTTCTCGTGAGTGTGGAAATCTGAAAAAAAAAAAACTCTAGAACATCTGGACTTAGAATATGCCAACCTTTCTTGATAAAATTAAAATTAAAGCCATTTGGACCAGGAGCTTTACCACCATCAACCAAAGAGATAGCATGAAAAATTTCTGTTTCAGACAAAAGACGAGTAATCCAGCTACGATTTTGATCAGAAATAGACACGAACCGCACCCTTTGGAGATAAGGCCTGAACCACTGAATGGAGAAAAAAGATCTTTAAAGTACGCAACGAACTCTTTTTTAATAGTCACTGGATTATCACACATGACGCCATTAAACCTTAAGCATCCTATAAAATTGGATTTCCTTCTGCCTCTAGCAACTGCATGGAAAAACTTAGTATTTTTATCACCCTCTTTTAACCATTGCACCCTTGACTTTTGCTTCCAAATTCTCTCAAGATCCCTGTTAGCAACCCAAAAATCATGCATGAGTTTAGACTTGTGCTCGCTTTCGACAATGGAGAGATCCCTCTGCTCCTGGATTTTATCAAACTGAACAATCTGCTCCTCTAAATATTTTATTTTATGTTCTGCAATTCCATAAATATTTCTGTTCCAATCCACAAGAGCTTTTCTGAGTAATTTGAGTTTCATATGGAGCCTAAAGCCTGCCCAGCCATCAATCTGTGAGGAGGACCAGCAAGACTCAACCAAAGGAAGGAATGAGGGGTGGGAAAGCCAGCAATCCAAACATTTAAACGGTTTAGGGCCCCAATTGACTTCTTCATATGCTAATTAGATGGGAGAGAATTAGATACACCTCTGGGGAGACCCCATTGCTGAGCAAGAAAGAAGGCGTCCATTTTTATTTTATTTTTTTTCTAACTTCATCAAATTAATTTGCAGGTTGTGGACCCTAAACTCACATGGATGCATGCATGTAAATGGTGGAAGGGAACAAGAAGAAAGAGGAGTGGAAATAACATGCCCTTTCCCCACCCC
This sequence comes from Liquidambar formosana, assembly GCA_039720395.1. Classification (NCBI taxonomy): domain Eukaryota; kingdom Viridiplantae; phylum Streptophyta; class Magnoliopsida; order Saxifragales; family Altingiaceae; genus Liquidambar; species Liquidambar formosana. The sequence goes on from JBBPBK010000369.1 coordinate 70,238, forward strand.
ACAACTAACATAACTCTCTCTACTTCTTCAAGAAACAATTTCTTTTTTCTTGGGTTATATTATGTAAGCATTAATCTTTTTTCTTCTCTCTCTCTTTCTCTTTACTTTTGAACACTTATGGTCTAGTCTGGTTAGGATAAGAGGGCACTAGTGCTTTAATTGTGTTATATATTTTGCTTTTGTGCGGTCCTAAGTGATCACAATATTATATATTCTAGATTAGTAAATGCAGTGCCTGAGGCATATGTCAAGTATGAGCTGGCATGCTACCATATATTATGCCCAAACAAACGGAAGTGGATTTGGTGCATCTAGTCACTTTAAATGCACCGTGAAGTTACCGTGCGAGGAGCAACACGTGAAGAGAGTTGAGATTGGAGGACTGAGATTGGAGACAACCATTTCATGCCCAACCAATCTCAGCCCTCCAATCTCAACTCTCTCCATGTGTTGCTCATCACATGGTAACTTTATGGTGCATTTAAAGTGACTAAATGCACCAAATCCAAATCCCAAACATATCCAATTGGCTTTGAAGAAGAGGGAGGGAACATTTTGGTGGCTACACAAATGGGAGATGGAGGCCTTCTTTTTTCTTTCTCCTTCTTTCTTCTTCTTCTTCTTCTTTTTAATTTTTTTACATAATATGTGGGATTAGATGATTTAAGTAGTTAAATGGGTTTATGTTTTGCTTTGGATATGCTACTAGTACAGCTATGGATTAACTATGGTAATGACAAGTGCTACGAATTGATTCAACCTGCATTGGTTTTTTTTAATGGTCAGGTTCAATCAGTTTGAAACTATTTTCCTTGTTCAAGAGTAGCAATATTGTAATAATGCTAGCTAGCTTGTGCAGATGGAGTTGATAAGTAATGCCCGGCCTACCTCGAAATAAAGTGAAGAAAATGCAAAATCACTACCATAGATAGGTAGATCAGCCCAAAAAATGCAAGATCCGAGCTCCTCATTGTTATATGGTATCGTCTTAGGACATTCCACCATGGATTTTTGTTTGTGCTTGTAGGTCTATCATCGTTTGGGTATGGGTGGGGAATGGGTACTGGTGTAGGAAATATAAATGGTATGTTTAGTTTGATTTTTTAAATTGTAAATTCATATTTTATAGCATATACAAGGTGTGCCACGAAAGTTTTTTTTTTTTTGTTATTAAACAATTGTTGCCCGTGCTAATTCAAAGATTTTATTTTTTCTTTCTTAAGTTCATGCTTTATTATTGTTAGAATTCAAAATCCCTGTGTTTATTTTTGAGTTTATAGGCATCATTTGAATATAAATGTTATATCTAGGAAAATTTTTAATGGTAGAATAGTGGTGCACAAGGGCGGAGCTAAAATTTTGGTTGAGGTGAGGCAAACTTTGATTGGTTGTTAGTATTGTATCCTAATTCAAAAAATCAAAGATGCTTTTATTCAAAAAATTTCTTTTATCATGTTATTTTGAGGTGGGAAAATTTGCAAAAAAATGAAATAGTGATCAACATCCAAACAGACAATTAAACCAAATCACAATGCAAGCAAGCAAAAAAATAAAAATAAAAATTAAATCATTTTGCCCAAGGAGTCAAGATCAAATATACCTCATTAAGAAATAAATTAATTAATTAATTAAGAAAGAGAAAATAGCTATAGCTCCATAGGTTTTCACATCATTTTTTGGATATATGCTTATTAATTCCTACACTTTTTATCAAAGTAGCCATTTTAACTCAGGTTCTCTCGAACCTGACCTACCCATTCCCATATGTACTCTTGTTTTCGTTTAGCTTTCTAAAATCTACTCTTTGTTTTTCCCTTCTTTAATTCAAAGAGGAGAAATGGAAAATGACGAGGGAGAGCTAGAACTTACTGACATGCACATTGGGATGACTTGTGCTATCTTTTCGCTACGGCAATGGCCAATTGAGATTTTATACTACTAACTTTTTTGTTTTTTTGGATAATTATTCCATGTTGTTGCATATATGCAAGATTTTATGTATCCTCTCAGTCATGAAATCAATTGGTCTAGGTGGTTATATACCAGAAGGCATAGTTCAACTTGGCCTGTTGTCCATTTAGGAAGCTAGTTCAACTTGAACAATATGGATTGAATGACTTGGGTGATATTGGACTAAGAGCATGTGTACTTCTCAAACACCTCTCAAATGCTAGTTCAACTTGAACAATATATATGGATTGAATGACTTGGGTGATATTGGACTCAGAGCATGTGTACTTCTTAAACAACTCTCAAATGCTAAGCATCTAACATTATTGTTTTGCCATTGAGGTATGTTTCTCTTTTATTTACTTTCTGTCCCACAAAGATAAGCCATTTAACACTTTTTGTGTCCCAAAATATTTGTACATTTTGAAAAGTCAAATCACAATATTTTTGAACTTTTTTATATTACCCTTTATTATTTTAATAATTACTCTTAACACAAAATCCAATACAAAGTAAGAACATATTTTTGGAAAGATAAGAAGATTAATATTGGATTTATTACCCTCTTTCCAAAACAAAAGAAGCTTTGGGCTTTGTGTTTTAATTCCCACTAGTAATAGAAGCAGACCCATAATCCTCCAAGAATCCCCAAGGACAACATACCTTTGAGGTCTTGGGATTTTGATTCAAAAGAACATGTACAGTTCCCATGTTTGCAAGAGTAGTAATTGAAATTCTATAAATCAATCGAGGGAAAAAAAGAAAACCCTAATCGCAAAGGAGAAAAGGGTATTATAACCCTCAGTGAGATGCTAGGTAGGTTTATGATGTTGAAGCTTTCTTTTAAATTTTTTTTTTTTTATAAAAAAATAGAGAAATAGTTTTTTAAATTGTCTAAGAAATGTTGGATATATGATAATTGGTGTTTCGATTGCAACAATATCTCAATTACCAACACATCCCAAAAAGCCTACTAAAGTACACTTTCTTTTTATTCTTTTAGCGATTTAAATGGTCTAAGTATTTCAATGCTACATGTCCTATACTACCATATCACCAAGGGTACTTTTAAAATTGATTATCAACAAAAAAAAAAAAAAAGGGATTATAAAAAAGAGGGCATTTTTAAAATTAGCCATCATAGTAATAAATTTTGTTTGGGCAATGCTATACGTAACAGTACTGTAATACAACATATATTGTTAGATAGCACCCAAGGACAGAGGTAGGAATTTCTTTGAGGGGATGTGAACTTTGGTTGATTGTTAGTACTTTATTTTCATTCTTTTTATAAATAAAAAAAAAAATTGAAGAAACTTCAGTTAAAATTTTTTCTTTTATTTTATGATTTTGAGGTAAAAAAACAGTTACAAAAATTAATAATTCATTGATAAATCAGATTTCAATGGGAAACATAGGAGAGAATATTAGGTCTCTTTTAGTAAAATGAGAGATTGTGAGAATTGAGACTTTTATAAGGATGAAAAAAATAAAAATAAAAAAAGATGGGTGAGAAAGAAAAATAAAGGGAGTTAGCAAAAATTTGGTGAGTCAAATCTAAAGCATCAAAAAAGTTTAAAATACAAAATTTTTTATTTAACAAAACTAGGGGAGACAGTTGTCCCCCTCAAAAGGCTTACCTTCGTTATAGCATTGATTTCTTGTGGTGATACTGAATAATTTGGAGGGTATTTTTGTCAACTATCTTACGTCATGTCAAGTGTTGTAATTAAGTGAGTAATTTGAAGCTGGTTATAGCATTTCCATATTATTATTATTATTATTGTAAAATGGAGAGAGTCCATTGCTCCATTGTGGTCTATTCTAATAGTTTTAAACAATGTTTTGAAAACTAGTCCGAACATTGATCTGGTCAAGTGATTGGATTGGTTCAACCGGTTGGGTCAAATGGATCAACTGGTTAAGATATATAATGAGAATAAATGTTATAATTATTTTTGTATAGGAAAATATAATGTAAAAGGTTAATTAAAAAATGTAATTTGGCACATAAATTTTAGTAAAATTTAAATTTTCAAGTTTAGATTTGAAAACTAGTAACTAATAAGTCATAATTAGCACATAATATTAAAAGAAACAACATAAATAATAATAACTTAAATGAAAAACATAGAATTACAAAAAAAGGCAATTGTTCATTGGTTGAAATTTAACTTTACCATTACTTTATTACCAAATTGACTCGATTGGGTTTGTAGGTCAATGGTTAAACAACTTGATCTAGTTGAGTTGTTTGGTTTTATAACTTTTTAAGTTAATTGAACTAATCCGTCTGGAATGTGTGTCGGTCTGGTCGAACCTAGTTCAACCGACCGGGTGGGGTCGGGTTTCAAAACATTTGTTTTAAAAGCATCTTTGTAATGAGTGGACTTATTTCACTTTTGTGCTAAATCCACACAATAAACAAATTGTAAAAAAATTCTTGAAAGGCGTGGGTTTAGCCCCACCCGAAAAAAAATAAATAAATAAAAAATGGAGGGGGTGTAGAAATAGGCCCCCTCATGTCTCCCTATTAACAACTGTATTTTTGAACACTCAAACATAGTTTTCGAGTTGGACCCGTCTGGTTGAGTACTTTTCTCTCCTTGTTGGAGCAACAGTGATATCATATGGTGCTCTCCTTTCTTTCTTTTTTTTGAAAAAGTAAAATAATATTCTCTTTGTTCTTAATTCATTGTTTCTTTTTTAAAAAATACGTTTTTTTAGGAGATCATATTAAATGCCTTTACATTAATATATTTGTTTTGATATTCTAATTTTACTTTCAAATTTACAAAACATTGGAAAAAGAAAGAATTAGAAAATACATTTTTTAAGGGTATTTTAGGAAATGAAATAAAAAGAAACATTGACTTTTAAAATATGACAATAATTTTGAAACATCCCAAAAAGAAAATGAAGTCAATAATATAGAAATGGAGAGAGTATTAACAATAAATAGAAGAACGTTTACATCGTGACATAGCAACATTCCTAAAATCTTATTGAATATATCGCATTCCAAAGTCTTCTAGGAAATCTATTTTTCCAAATAGTTACATCATTATAATAATATCCTATATTTGGTACACAATTAGCCATTCGATTAGTTTGTATAAACACATGCCTAATAACCATTTGATCAAAATAATCAGTGCTGAGCTTGGAAAACTCAGCACGGTGCTGAGCTCATCTCAGCCGTCCATCTTGGTTTTGGACATCTGAGATTGAAAGATAAAAAAGTTACTTTATAAGGGTATTTTGATAACTTTATCATCTTTCAATCTCAACCATCCAAACCTGAGATGAACGGCTGAGATGAGCTCGGCACCGTGCTGAGTTTTCCAAACTCTACACTGAATCCTCTCCCAATAATATGGACTTGGATTCAGTGCTGAGTTTGGAAAACTCAGCATGGTGCCGAGCTTATCTCAGCCGTCCATCTTGGTTTTGGACGGCTGAGATTGAAAGATAAAAAAGTTACTTTATAAGGGTATTTTGGTAACTTTATCATCTTTCAATCTCAACCGTCCAAACTCGAGATGAACGGCTGAGATGAGCTCGGCACCGTCCAAACTCAGCACTGAATCCTCTCCCCTAGTAATATCCCCTGTGTTTTCAAGCCCTCAATCAATCAATATAACTTTAGCATGTGGGGTTAAACTATTTAAACAGCCTAGGTGTACCACTTAATGTGTGCAAGCTTAGGCCAGGCAGTATTTGGTATTCTGGGTTTTGGAATAATAAAAAAGGGTAAATTACACTAACACTCTTTTTAGTTTATGATAATTATGGATACATTTTTCTTTATTTTCAAAATTACATTATCACCCTTTATAAGAATACTTGATTGAATACTGTTAATAAAACTCATAAAATGATGCAAATACCTCTATAAATAAAATGCGTCATTTAATTTTCTTAAATGGTAAATTGCAAAAAACCCCCCCTGTATTGTTACCCCTTGTGTAGGAAAACCCCTTCTAAAAAAAAAAACTCAACAAAAAACCCCCCATATTGTCTAGGGTTGAAAAAACCCCCCTTCCGTTCACAATCCATTAGAAAATTAATAGCCAAAACTCACGTGACTGGCACGTGACGAGTAAAATTTGATTTTATGATTATAATACCCTCAGCACTCGAAAAAGGCGAAAATACCCTCACCAAACTCAACGGAAAGACGCAAATGCCCTCACTTTCATCCTCTTCTCTTCAGATCTGAGATGCAACAAGTTTGGGGGTGGATCTCAAATCTAGTATCCCTCTCCAGTCCTCTCTCGCTCCCTCGCTCCTCTCTCGCTCCCTCGCTCCTCTATCAGTCCGTTGCTCTCTTGCTCCTTAGCTCTGGTTTGAAAGGATGGGCTTTGCAGTACTGCCAGCGATGAGCTTCGTGCTTGGCAGGAAGAGGAGCCAGTGGTGAGACTCGTGGTGCGATGAGGAGGGTCACACAATTCGTGAAGGGAAGAGGGGAACCACCAGTCCGTCATCTTCACCGATGATCCAACGCCAGAAACCAGCGAATTCCATAAGCCCACAGCCACCACTCCGTCGAATCCAGCAAAGCCCAACAAATCTCTACCCCGAACTGGAAGCAGTCGATGATGCAGATCCGAGTTCCCATCACAGTGGCTGTCGGTGATGCAAATTCAACCCAAATCGCAGCTCATGCTTTGATCGTAGTCGATTCACCCAAATCGCAGCTCATACCTTCGTCTCCCAACCCCACCTACCTTGATCTGGATCCCATTCCCTTTATCTGCCACCGAGCTTAAAGAGAAAGAGAAGAAAAGAAAGAAAGAAAAAAAAAACAGGGGTTCTTTAGTTTAAAGAAAGAAAGAAAGGAAAAGAAAAAAAAGAAAAAAACAAGGGCGAGGGGGGAGCCATGGATGTTGGTGCTAGACCACGGCCGGCGTTGGACGCGATTACCGGAGTTGGACGACGACAGCGATAGCGGGTGTGTGAGGTCTGACTCGACAATGGGTGTGTGAGGTTTGATGCGATAGTGAATGGGTTTAAAGCTGCGAAAAAACTGCGCTGGACAATGGCTGGAGTTGGCTGACCACAACCGTCGGCGTCGGATGCCATTACCGGCATTGGACGACAACAGTGATGGTGGGTGTGTGAGGTCTGACTCGACAATGGGTGTGTGAGGTCTGACGCGATAGTGAATGGGTTTGAGGCTGCGAAAAAACCACGCTAGACCATGCCTGACGTTGGCTGACCACAACCGCCGGCGTTGGATGCTATGACCGGCGTTGGACGACGGCAATGGCGGGTGTGTGGGTCTGACGAGATAATGAGGTCTAACGAGATATTGAACTGGTTTGAGGATTACTGTATACGGGAGGAGGAAACAAAGTTTTGCTTAACCCTTAAGTCGGGGGTATAAAGGTAATTGCATAATTAGTTTTTTAAAACCATTTAAAAATGTCAAAACCTATTATTTTATTAATTTTCTGTACAAGGGCATAACGGTCATTTCATCTCATCGTTAATGCTGTACCCCCTAGCACAATATGGGGGTTTTTTTTGCTGAGTTTTTTTTTTAGAAGGGGGTTTCCTACACAAGGGGTAACAATACAGGGGGGTTTTTTACAATTTACCCTTTCTTAAATGACTCGAATTCTCTCTAACTTATATCCTCCATTACATGCACTCAAGAGTAAAGCCTATAAGGCCTGAGGTTAACTTGCCCACAATTTTTTTTCACATATATTTTTATAAATTATAGATTTGGCCAATCTCAAAATCTTTTTAACCTTCTAGATTTATTACCTCTTATATATATATATATATATATATATATATATATAATCGTGTAAGTGATATCCCAAATATCTCGCACTTGAACAACCCTCACACACACACACACACACGTATATATATACATATAGTCTTTTCATGTAAGCGTTCTATGCCAAAATCAAGTTGATCTGAAAATGATTATTTTTCGATCCAAAATGTGCATTTTTTTTATCAATAACAATCGCTCATTTATGGACATTTCAAATGAAACAGTTTTTAATCTTATATCAACTTTATTTTGGCATATATATATGACCAACATATGAATTAAATTTAATCCAATAGTTGGTTTGGCTAGAAGAGTTTTGGAATGCACTTGATGCAACATTGCATCAGATGCGCCTTTTTCTTTTTACATACAAATCTCCTCGTTTGTCCTCATTGAAATTTTATTTTCACCACATATTTTCATAATTTTATTTTTTGTTTTGCTCTTTCCTCATTGTAATTATTCTTTTCATTTATTTCTATATACGAGCAATGCTATATAGCCTTTTTTTTTTTTTTTTGATAACCCAAATTTACTTACTCAAATGAGGTGGCAACCTGGCAAATCAATTTTAATTTTTTTTTTTGGCAAATCAATTAAAAATTTAGTTGAATAAATAATTGTCTCTAATGAAAAAAATCTGACAATTGCTACATTAGTTCGACAAAGAATTTAAACTTTCTAGCACTTTTCTTATACATATTATATTATTTGTCAATCAAAAAAAAAAAAAAAACATTCTAATGTGCTAGATGAATATGTAGGACTGATGAGTTATATGCATTAACATGGGAGTTGTCACCCAATAATGGTAGTTAGGGTATTTGAAAAAAAAAATTTTTTTGAGCATGACATTACTTTTTTAAAACGGAATAGTAGATGGCTGTTAGAAGGATGGGGTCACTTTATAGTTTATTTTGTAAAGTAAGGGGTGTAAATGTCATTTCAAAAACGTAAGAGAGTCTATCTGTAATTGTCAGATACTGGAAGGGGTCTTAATGTAATTTATCCTAATAAAAAAGAGTTTTCTTAATGTATGCTCATAGGACATATGTTAAACCGTAATAAATGATGTAATTATTGCATACGAAAATATATTTGCATGGTTTTTTAATCATTTTTATATTTTTCTACGCAATTTTCATAATTTTCTATATATTTTTATTATTTTCATAATTTCTAATGTAATAATTACTTTATTTATTAAAACTTAATATGTATCCTTAAAGCACATGTTAAAATAATAAAGCAATACATAGCAGGAGAGATTTACAGTGATGCGACGCAAATAAGACGAATTAGCCAGAGCGAGAGTGGTGTTGCCCACCATTGGGTTGCAGTTGTCGTCAAGAGCTAGCCAATAAAAACCCTATTGTCAAATAGATCACAAAACCCCTAATCTGCAAGTGAGCCCTCTGATGCAAAAAAGGGTGCGGATAGACGGAAACATTATTGCATTTCAAAAAATGACAGACCATCGTAACTTTCTTAGAGAAGAACTTCCATGTAATTGTGATACAGGCCATATGGTATCATGGGCCAGTCACAACCAAATAAAGTAAGATTATGAGATCAAAAATTATTTTAATAATATCATTTTACTTGATTGTGATTGATCGATCAGTGACATCACGTGGTTGTGTGACACTTGCAGGAGAGTTTTTCTCACTTTTGTGGGGTCTTGAAACCCTTTTTATGTGGCCACACCAGAAGGCGTAATTATCAATATCAAGCTCGATTTGAGTTGGATTTTAGCTTGTCTATAGAAACTCTGACAGCTTGGGACCCAAGCCAAAACACAGAGAAAACCGGTGTACAAAGAAAAAAACCTGGATGAAAGGATGACTTGACTAGAATTACTTGGGAGGTAAGCCGGGTATGGGAAAACCACGGGCCACATATACCAGATACCAATTAGCCAAAACTGGATAATGATTCTGGTGTCGGATGAAAAAGAAAACTGAAAATAGACCTTCAATTATACCAAGTCTGGAATCCAACCCACTCCAGATGTCAGAGTAGTAAATGATCATTCTATGAGAGGTTTAACTTTAGTGGAGAAAAAGAAGAGCACCCTACTTGTATGGGATAAAATTTGCAGACCTAAAAGCAGAGGGAGTTTAAATATCAAAAGAAGTGGAAGATGTCAATGCTGTGACTATATTCAAATTGGAGTCCATATTACCAGAGCTTTTTAGCTGTTAACTTGAGAACTCTGGATGATTTTGTGTGGTTGAAATTGATCTTTTACAGGTTTACGTGTCACTCTGTCCAAGGTGAAATTGGTCACAAATGCAATCAAGTGCATTTGGTATTTACTACTCTACGTATTGACGTCCTTCGCCACTATTGGATGATATATTGGTTTGGATGGTCCAGTTAAAAAAATTTAAGAAGTTACTCATAAAATAATCTTAATGGCCAACTTCTTCAATTTCTGGTTTGATCGGTTTAAACTGTCATCCAATTATTATGGGATTTTACTATGATGCCGAGTTCTTCCAACTTGACATTGAATCCAAATTTAGAGCATCTGTCAGAAAAAATCAAATGTTAGTAGACATTTTACTAACACTAGCGACTAGTTCTTAAGAGACTGTTTTGTAAACTTGAAAATTTGATCAATTCAAAATAAATTTAATTAGTTTTGATTTCATATTGTTTGGTAAATCTTTTTTTTTATTATTAATTGATTTAGCTTTTTTGAAAACTAGTTGGTATACACGTGCGCTGCACGTGGCTTTTTGTTGTTTTTTTTTTTTTTTTTTTGTTTTAATTTTGAGAAAAAGTTATCGCATTTTGTAAAAAAATACTTACCAAACAAGGTAGAAGATGCTATAAATAGAGAAAAAAGAATTCAGAATCCCGTTGTTAATGGAGAAAGTAGAATTCAGAATTAGGTAGATGATATATGTTAAGGTTTAGGATTTTATATGAATTTGATTTCCTATTTATGTGGTTTTACGAATTAAAGTATATGAATTATAGTATACTTTGAATTTATATTTATATTTATGTATTTTATATTCTTATTTCCTACTCCAATCAATGTGCCGTGTATAAGGGTAGAATTATATTATACTTAGAATTCCTATTTATATTTAGGGTTATTGACGATTTAGTACCATAAACTTTACCCCAAATTTCGATCTAGTCCACAAACTTTGACATTGCACAATTTCAGGATAATTTTAAAATTTTTGATTCAATGTAAGCCAATCAGTAACGTCCATCACTTAAGGTTAACGGAAGAGCACGTGACCAACACGTGCGTGCTTGCTTGACACACACGTGGCAGCAGATGATGTAAACAATATCGTTTGAAGCCAAAAAAATTAAAACATAAATAAAGAAATAAACAAAACAATACAAAAGAAAAAAAAGAAAAAGGGAAACAAACAAAGAAGATGAAGGCCTCGCCGAGTATCTCCTTCGCTGGAAAAAAACGAACCAAAAAAAAAAAAAAAACGAGAAACCCTTCTAAGCACATCGTCGAACATAGTTACAGAATACGAACCAAAAAAAAAAGGTGGAAGGGGGGAAGTAAAGAAAGGGGAAGAAAAACCATATCTATATAAGATTTTTGTGTGGTTTAGGGCAAATCTGGAGTTCAAAGCATAGGCAGCAACCCCACCCACCACCCCAAATGCAACAGCGATGCCTGATCTGAACAACGAGAGCACCAGTGATGATGGCAATGGAGCTCACTAATTTGAACGGTAGTGACAAGCCATCAACAAGCAATTGGAAACCTGAGAGCTCCTTCTTCCTTCCAAGGACATCAGCGATGACTAATTGGTGATTGATCTAAAAATCAACGTTGGAGACCCATTTGCTCTGAAGCTCTACTTTGGAAACCCACCTCCATGAACAACGACGAGCTCATGATTTGGTTTATCCAGATCCAAGCATAACAGGTTAGGGGATAGGTTTTGAAAAGGGATTTCAGAAAAATTTTCCAAAAACAAATGGAATCAACGATGGTGACCCCTGTATCGATCAGATCCAAGCAAAGGGCTGTTGGTTTTTGTAACTATGTTTAACGATAAAGGAACTAATGTCGACCAGACCCCAGGCGCCCAGGAGGGAGGCACGACAAGGGCAAGGGCAATTTCCTTCCGTGAGGTGAGTTGAAGGATGGGTCTGACCACTGTTGTCAGCGTTAGGAGGAAGAGGTAGAGGAAGAGGAAGGGTATTTGAGCTATAATATTTTCATTCAAATCTGGTTCAAATTTGTGTGTGGTTCCAATCTCAACAAATTTGGTTTTGTGGACCATTGAAATTTGTTCTACCATCGTCGGCAACCCAGCGAGGAACTAAAAAGAGGAAGTAGAACAGAGAGGAAAGAAACAACCATGGCAGCCACCACCATCGGCAACCCAACGAGGACAACCAACCCTCCATTTTTCGGCGAAGAAACACCCTCTTTATCTGTGTATTTGATTTTTGTTTTGTTTTGTTTTTTGTTTTTTGGTTATGTTTTTGTTTTTTTTTTTTTGTTTTTTCTTTAATTTTTTTTGGCTTCAAACGACATCGTTTGTGTCATCTGCTACCACGTGTGTGCCGAGTAAGCACGCACGTGTTGGTCATGTGCTATTTCGTTAATCTTAAGTGACGGATGTTACTGGTTGGCCTACATTGAATAAAAAATTTTAAAATTGTTCTAAAATCATGCAATGTCAAAGTTTGTGGACTAGATTAAAATTTGGGGTAAAGTTTATGGTACTAAATCATCAATAACTCTTATATTTATGTATTTTATATTTTATATTCCTATTTTCTCTTTTAATCAATGTACTGTGTATAAAGATAGTGATGTATTTAAAATATAAAATAAGGATATATTAGTCAATCAAAAGCTTTTCTAATATTCAATTTTTTATACTTAGTATAGATATAGATAAAATATAAACACAATATTTTTTAAAACTAATTATAATTTAGTTTCTTTAAAAATCACATTACTGTTTGATACCAATCTAATTTAATTTTTAAAGTTACCGAACAGAAGGCATTCATTGTGAATGCTTTTCTTTACCCACCGGAAGTAAATAGGACACTGATGGGTTGCTCAGCAACAGTACAACAAGATAAAGCTAAATACATACAGCAATATCTTTAATCAGACGAAGCTGCCCTTGTTGCCTTCTGGAGTGTCGGATAGATAAGATGGAAACCCACCTTGAATATCAAGGTTCTTGGTGACAGAACCAAAGAGCCTTTCTTCCTTCCCTCCTTCAGGAGAAAGAGAAGGTGTAGCCACATCAAGAAATTAAAGGACTCCCGTCCTTTGAAACGCAGAAATTTTTCCCTTCATACGGACCGTTTTGCATCAGAGAGCTCATTGTGTTCCATTGTAGGGTTTTATCAGCTTGCTCTTGACGGCGACGACGACTGCAGCCCAATGGTGGGATCCTCTCCAGGCACCACCACTCGCAGCTCCGGTAAATTCGTTTTGTTTCCATCTCAGTACACGTTCTGTTTGTTTGCCGAGTAAACTTAGGAAAAGAAGAGAAAAGGAAATGGAGATCTTATTTTTTATATAATTTATACTGTTGGAAGGCTGTGGTCTGCTTATGTGGTTGCTCCGTTCAGTTGTATTTAAATTCAGATGCAAATGTTTGATGTTATATTTTATAGCTTTGTGTTTGGAGTTTCTTCATGCTAGACTTTGGGTATACTAGTGTAATTGCCTATTGTGCTTTATTATTGTTTTATTGGAATGTCTTATTGATTATTGTATTTTTATTTTTCCTCCGCACCATGTTCTTTCTTCTTTCTTTCTTTCTTCTTCTTCTTCTTCTTCTTCTTCTTCTTTTTTTTTTTTTTTTTTTTCACCATCAAAATCACCCAATCTAATGTACAGTCTTAAGCCTTTTTCCCTCAGCCATACTTGGTGGACCACCACCAAGATTCTGTGACGATCTTATGATTCTTTTGGTTTTTCTTTTTTTGGTTTTTTTGTTTCCAATAATTTCCACAGATCTCTCTCTCTCTTGGAATAACGATGGTTATTGTAACCCACCTTGTGATTCTCATTTTCTCAGTTTTTTCCCCCAGCTAAGACCTTTGTTTTATTTTTTATTTTTTATTTACCATAACTGAAAAGAGACTTCAGAGTTTTTCATATTTATTCTAACGTCGAGTCTTTTTTTTTTTTTTTTCACATGATTGTCAATATTTTTCTTTTTAAAAATTTGGCTAAGTCAAGCAGACATTGATTTCTCTTTTTCGTTGTTGGTTTTTTTTTTTTTTTTGGTGGATTCATTTGTTTATTTGGTGGTATTGCCGTCCACCAGCAAAGACACGATTTGCAAGGTAAACTCATTCATGGGGTTTTTTATTTTTTATTTTATTTTTATAACACTTTTGTAAAGAGAAACTGATTCATCATAATATAGGTTTTTAATTTTTTTAATTTTATAGATTTTTCTCAAAACAATTTCTCAATTTTTCTCAGTTTTTTCAAGATTCTAAAGTTTTTCAAGATGTCATTATTTTTATTTATTTTTTGGTGTAGAAGAAGAGAAGAAGATTACAATGAAGTATAATATAAAAACTAAATGAAAATTAAAATAAAGATATTATAAAAAATTAATACGTGAGCATATATAGTGCCTAAAAGAATGGAAAAACAACCAGGAGAAATTATAAATAATAAAATTAAGAGTTACAAACAGCCATGTCTGCTAGAATGGAATCCCTTCAAAACATTGCTTAATTAACAAGTTTGACACAAAACTGAATGCAATAACAGAACTAAAAATTAGGGGGTAGAGAAAAAAAAAAAAAAAAAAAAAAAAAAAAAAAAAAAACAGAAACACAATAAACCCTAAGATTAATTACTTTACAAATAAATTTGCAAGGGAAAAATAAACAAATAAATAACTCATTATACCTTTCTACACCCATCTTCATAGCTTCTCCGGAGGAAGATGCCCCAACGTTGAGTCTCATAAATTTCTGTAAAAACATAAAATAGTTTTAAATTAAGTAATCAATAAAAAGGCTTTAACCATTCATAATATATTTCCGGCTTGAATGTTACCTTATTTGATATTTCCAATTTACAGCCACCTGTATTTCCAAGTCCCTGTCTCTATGATTCACTTTTGTGTTTTCAAGTTGGTTTTTTGATGGATCAGAAGCTTAGAGGTTGAAGCTCATGCTACGTTGGTATGTCCCACGACATTGCTTGATGTTAGTATTCCAATGTGCACAAAAACCTGAGGCTGAGGACAATACTTAGCTACCCCAAGGTTAAGGCTAGGGTTTTTTGGTATTGGACTTCGAGTGCAGTTTTAAAAAATATTATCTTCATGTTTTTAACTACGGCTGGAAACCTTGAGTCCATTTTGATGCCGCTTCACCTTTCCCTTATGATCACGCACAACTACTCCTTATAGGGTTTTAGGATTCTATATATATGTTACATTATATTTGTTTTAGGAGAAGGCTAAAAAAGTCTATGATTTTAAATAAGGGTGTTTTTGTCAATCAAAAGTATTTCTCCTTATGAGACTTTTATAAGTAGTACTAGATATAGCGCAGTGCGTTGAACGTCAATATTTTTAAATAATATTAATTATATAAAAATTAATGAATATATGAAGATTTCATATCTTTTTTTGCTCAATTGGGTTTAGCAAGGGTGAGCAGATGATGGACCACAAACATAGTGGATTTTATTCCTTATGGTGATACCAATCAATTTTACTTTCCATCCCATGTTTGATAAACAATCTCAATGTATATTTCTTTTGTCACCCTTATTTTAATCATAAATTGTTATATTTAATTTCCATCCCATGTTTAATAGGCAATTGCTTTTCATATACAAGAATTAGGTCTTAAACTACAAGAATCACTGACCTTCCAAATAATAGAATAGTAAAATCATGTAGGTAATCATAAAAATAAAAATTACAATTTAAAAGGGTTTAAGAGTCTCTTAATTTTGCCCTCATTTTAATTTATAAATGTAATTTTAGCCTTGATAAATGTCCTTATCATTTTAGTAATAAATGAAAGTTAAATTCTAACTCAAACTCTTAACAAATGAAAGTTACTATGGCACCGTTTGGTTGCAATTATTTCAAGATCTTTTTTGCTTTTGAAAGCAAAAGGTTATAAAACCAAAAAGTACAGTTTGGATAGAAGAACTAAAAAAGACTTCTAGAAAGCAAAAAATAAAATATTAGATTTTAAGCAAAAGCAATGGAGATTTGCTTTTAAAAGTCATTTTTATCTTTCAGACGAGCTCAACTTTAACTCGAAAAATTCGTGATCGAGAGAGGTTATGTCTATCCTAAGCTTCCGTTTAGACAACGATAATCTAATAGAATTTCTCATGACATCAAAAGGATCACCAGTGAAATCAATTTTACCTAACGCACTTTTACTTTTATTGCTTCTACTTAAAAGCAAAAAGCAAGAAAGTAAAAAAATGACTCTTCCTACTTAAAAAAAGATCTTTTAAAAAATGCAACCAAACGGTGCCCTAGATTCTTACTCAAATTCATATTGCTGGAAAACTAAGGGTAAATATCAAGTGGCATGACATTATATACAAATAAAATATTCTATTTCATGAAGAAAAAAAAATTAAATTGATATCTAAAGATTTTTTTTTCCTTCGTCGAAAAGTTTGATAAAAAATTATATACTTTTGAAATTTAAATTTTATGTTTTATGAAAAAAAGATATGAAATCTTCATATATTCATTAATTTTTATATAATTAATATTATTTAAAAATATTGACGTTCAACGCACGTGCGCTATATCTAGTACTACTTATAAAAGTCTCATAAGGATAAATACTTTTTATTGACAAAAACACCCTTTTGAGTTAGAATTTAACTTTCATTTATTACTAAAATGATAAGGACATTTATCAAGGCTAAAATTACATTTATAAATTAAAATGAGGGCAAAATTAAGAGACTCTTAAACCCTTTTAAATTGTAATTTTTATTTTTATGATTACCTATATGATTTTACTATTCTATTATTTGGAAGGTCAGTGATTCTTGTAGTTTAAGACCTAATTCTTGTATATGAAAAGCAATTGCCTATTAAATATGGGATGGAAATTAAATATAACAATTTATGATTAAAATAAGGGTGACGAAAGAAATATACATTGAGATTTTTTATCAAACATGGGATGGAAAGTAAACTTGATTGGTATCACCATAAGGAATAAAATCCACTATGTTTGTGGTCTATCATCTGCTCACCCTTGCTAAACCCAATTGAGCTGTCCGCATAATATGTGTGCATATTTGGGCTTATTTTTTAGGAATATGATTGCATGAAACAAAATATAATGTCCTTTGAAATATTTTCTAATATTCTAATACATTTTGAATGATTTCAAACAATTAATGTGTCTGTATAGAGTGTGAATTGACAAAGTAGATCTCATTCCACTTTTTCACCACGATGCCTTTGCCAAACATAACGCACATAAAGTTGAAATTAAGATCTTTGCAAACCCTACGCGCTTATTTGGACAGGAGATGCCATTAAGCCTAAGGCCATTAGTCACCACGCACATTGTTGTTAAAAGCGTGCTTGCAGTGCGCCTAGGCGCGAGGCGTAGGCGAGTTGAAGGGTTGGGCTTCGCTTAGGCAAGGCGATGTTTGTAAGGCACGTTTTAAGTGCGCTTTTTTGGGCTTTTTATTGAGGCGCAAGGCCCATTTGAGGCGCGCCTTAGTGAATCCAGCCTTCTTTTGTAAAAAAATAAAATTAGTACCACTTTTTTATCTGTTAAAAATTGAAAGAAGCAAAAAGAAAAAGAAAAAGAAAAAAAAAAAAATAATAATAATGGAAGAAGGGAAAGGGCAGTTCACTTTCCTCTTTCCAGCCCTAGCTCCTTCGAAGCTCTGCGATCCAGCCCTCCAGCCATCCAGCTCCAGCAGTGCAGCCCTCTAGCTCCAGCGGTGTAGCCTTCTCAGTCGAACAGGTATGTACCTCCTCCTCTTCCACTCCTCCTCCTCCTCCTCCTCCTCCTCCTCCTCCTCCTGCTTCTTCTGCTTCTTCTTCTATTTTCTGATTTTCGAAAATCCTATTCTTCTTCTTCTATTTAGCGGTACTGTACTTCCTCCTCTTCTTCTTCTTCTTCTTCTATTTTCTGATTTTCTGACTATCTAATTTTCGAAAATAACACTCCAACAGTCCAGCGGTACTGTACTTCCTTCTTCTTCTTCTTCTTCCTACTTCTTCTTTTCTTTTCTTCTTCTTCTTCTTCTTCTTCTCTGTTCTTCTTCTTCTATTTTTCAATTTTTTCTATTTTCTGAGTTTCGAAAATAAATGCTCCAGTAGTTTGTTTTTTTATTCTTCTTCTTATCTATGCTATTGCACAACGCACTAACCAATTGAGCTTATAGGCCAAAAGATAAGAGTGTTCAATTTCATATGTTTAAATTGATTATTTTTGTTAGCTGCATTTGATAAAATAATTTTTATTTATTTTCTTTAAATTTCCTTGAAGCCCGCGCTTTTTCTTGCGCCTTGCGCCTAGGCCCCCAAGGAGACCTTTGCGCCTTTAATAACTATGACAACGCATCAAGTAGAGACCTCATCTTTTCACTCTCATCAAAATAGATATATATATTTTTTTCTTATATTGTTTTAGTTAATACACATGAAATTGACCAAATACTGAAATTTTAATTCCCCATGCTACATATCATTTTTTGCCTCTTGATCCTTTACTAATCATCCTATCATTTTTTCCCTTTTTTTTTTTGCTATGCGGTTTATATGGGTTTCCTCATTGTATGTTGTGTGTGTGAGTTCCTTTTGTGTGCTTAGCTTTAAACGAAAAGAATGTATGGAGATATAAAGTCGTACATTGGCTAATCAAAGTTGGCCTTAGGAGTGTGTAAGGTTTTACCTCTTCTTCCAAAGTTAGGCCCTTTTGAAAGTTGAATTTGGGTTAACTTTATAGGCTTTGGATCCCTTTTGGGCTGTCATTTATGTAGGCTTCCTTATTTGTGCGTTGTGTGTGAATTTCTTGTGTGTGCTTAGCAAAAAAAAAAATGTCGGATTATATATGGCATGTTTTATTTCATCCTATTCATGACATACACAATGTTGTAATATATTAAATATAATAGTAATATTAATTTAAAAATCTATATCTGAACCAATATATGTATATTGAATTTTTATAATTATATCTCTGAACAATATGTCCCAAATCAAAAAACAATAAAAAGAAGAATAAATTTTATTTGTTCCATGTACTTGGTATTGCTAGTGATAATACCTTGTGATAATACCTTATGATAATAATAATAATAATAATGACTCAGTTCTAGCTTGCTACTGAACGGCTCCACATACCTTTTAATAAGAAGAGTTAGTTTTAAGAAGAATAAAAAGAGGAGGGAATAATCTTGTGAGGTATCTAGTTGAGGCATCCTTGTGGTAAAAAGAATAACAAGAGTAAATTTTTAGAAGAATAAAAAGAAGAATAACCTTGTGAAATCTCTACTTGGGGCAAATGGTGGCAGGCATGGAATCTTTTGGTGCGAGATGCTACAGTAATCATTATAGTCGATCAAATCTTTTTTTTGCTTTAGAGACTTTTACAGGTAGGATAGATATAGAATTTTTTTTGATCGGCAAAGAAAAACTATATATTAATTAAAAGATCACTTCTCAGCAAAGAGCTAAGAAGAGAGAGTTACATAAAGAAATAAACTCACAACCAATCCAAAACCCCAGCAATGTGAAAACAAGAAATAGCTGGCTCCACCCAGCCACCAAAAATACAACATAACTATAAGCTTAGACGAAACGACTGCTAGCACAAAATAACCAAAAACTCCACAACAACAAAACAATCGAAATAACAACACACATTTCAAAGCCATGCAATGAGTGGGATGGATCTAGCAATACCTATTTTTGCTAATTGATCAGCCACCATATTTCGCTCTTTGAATATATGAATAAAAGAAACTCCAATGGTGCCAGATAAAGGGAATTTGATTTCGTTGTAGACAAACCTTAACTTTCAAGGAATGGGCTCCTTCCCAAGCACCCAAGCTATTGCTACCGTAGAATCACTTTCCACTATAAACTTTGACGAACCAGCCTTGAATCGACAAAAACTCTTAAAGCTTTACGAATTGCCATAAATTCTACCGCATTAGAATCAACTACACCTATTAGTTCTGAAAAAATTCATTTAAAACAACCCCCATCATCTCTCAATACCCCACCAATAGCTGCTGCACCAGGCTTACCAAGAGAGGATCCATACACATTAAATTTCACCCACCCATGAAGAGGAAGAACCCAAAAGACAACACCCCTATCAATCCTACAGGGAGCTAAACCTTTACATCTCCTAACAATATCAATATTGCGCCTAAATTCCCCAATGGAGTATGGAATATCTTCAAATTTAGCTTTCACCCGCAAACTGGCTTTATATATATATATAGCTAGCTCAACAATCTCCACCCAATGAAATATCTTCCCCTTAAAAATAGACTCATTTCTAGCCATCCAAATTGACCACATCACTGCATAAAACAAAGCCAACCACAACCCATTCTTTATATCCTTCTTCTTTGATAGAAACCACCATTCCACAACCTATGAAATAGAATTTGGGCATACCCACTACAACCCCCACCAATCCAAACAAAAACACCAAACTCTCCAACTAATATTGCAATGCACGAAGAGATGATGAACAAATTCCTCTCTCATTATAGAAAATGCTATAGTCTTTATTCTCATTTATTAAACCTCTATTCACCAAGAAAGCTCTAGTCGCCACCTAAGATTGAATCACCAACTAGCACAATGCTTCCACTTTGTATGGAACAATACCATTCCAAATTACATTTAGCCTCAAGCGAGATGCTTGCACATGAATTTTCTCAAATAGACTCTGGAAAGATTTAACAGAAAACACACCCTTAGGATTAGGTTTCCAAACAATCTTATCAACCTCCTCCTTGCACAAACAGACTGAACTTAATCTAGAGACTAATTTTGCCTTCTCTTCTTCCTCCCAAGCAAATAAATTTCTATGAAATTCCAATTTCCAACACCACCTAACGCCCCTCCAAGACCCCATATCTGATATTTTGCAGTGCTTATTCATAACAATACGAAATAATCTGGGAAAACTAGCACATAGAGCAACTTCATCTAACCAAACATCCACCCAAAAACTTGCACGTTCCCATTCTCCACACTAATTCCCCAACAAGAAGAAATAAAATTAGAGACAACAGGATTCTTACTTGATATCACATCTTCCCACATTCTTGATGGATTTTTCCATTTAATTTCACTAAGTAACCAAACATCATAATTAACCCCATATTTTTCACACACAACTTTCCTCCAAAAAGCATTTTCTTCTAACCCAAATCTCCATTGCCATTTACAAAGAAGAGCCTAATTTTTTTAATCCCACTAAGCCAATACCCAGACCACCCAACTTTTTACAACCGACCATATTCTTCCAAATTACTAAGTGAATTTTCTTCTTCTCATCAACTTCCCCCCACAAAAATTTTCTCTGCATCATCTTGATTTTCTTTGCCATTCCAAAAGGCATTCTAAATAAGGAAAGGTAATACTCTGGGAGATTAGACAGCACTGATTTAATTAATATTACCTATATTTGATATTTCCAATTTACAGCCACCTGTATTTCCAAGTCCCTGTCTCTATGATTCACTTTTGTGTTTCAAGTTGGTTTTTTGATGGATCAAAAGCTTAGAGGTTGAAGCTCATGCTATGTTGGTATGTCCCACGAAATTGCTTGATGTTAGTATTCCAGTGTGCACAAAAACCCGAGGCCGAGGACAATACTTACCTTTTCTTCAAGAGTTAGGCCTTTTTGAAAATTGAATGTGGGTTAACTTTATAAGCTTTGGACCCCTTTTGGACTATGTCATTTATGTAGGCTCCCTTATTTGTGTGTTGTGTGTGAATTTCTTGTGTGTGCTTAGCCAAAAAAAAAAAAATAAAAAATAAAAAAAAAAATAAAATATCGGATAATATATGATATGTTCTATTTCATCCTATTCACAACATACACAATATTGTAATATATTAAATATAATAGTAATATTAATATAGAAATCTATATCTATGTCAATATCTTTTTACAGAAATCATATTTCGTCAATTTAACCGTTGGATTACATATTCCTATCATACACGTCATGCATGTCAAATTTCAAGTTAATCGGATATTAGGAAGTGTTTCATTCATAAACTTATATTTCTTTTAATAAATAAAACTTTAATTTCGAGGACTTTATGGATGACATAACTCCTAATCTTCGATTAATTTGAAATTTGGTGTGCATGACGTGCATGATAAGAATATGTAATCTAACGGTTGGATTAGCGAAATATGATTTCTATAAAAAGATATTGATGGGTGTAAGTGTAAAAAGTTTTACACTAGGTGTCAATAGAACCCTCCCCTATATATATATATATATATATATATATGTATGTATTGAATTTTTATGATTATATCTCTGAACAATATGCCCCAAATCAAAAAACAGTAAAAAAAAGAAGATTAAATTTTATTTGTTCCACGAACTTGGTATTGCTAGTGATAATACCTTGTGATAATAATAATAATAACTCAGCTCTAGCTTGCTACTGAACGGCTCCACATACCTTGTGATAAGAAGAGTTAGCTTTAATTAAGAAGAATAAAAAGTGGAGGAATAATCTTGTGAGGTATCTATTTGAGGCATCCTTGTGGTAAAAAGAATAACAAGAGTAAATTTTTAGAAGAATAAAAAGAGGAAGAATAAAAATACCCTTGTGAGATCTCTACTTGGGGCAAATGGTGACAGGCATGAAATCTTTTGGTGCCAGATGCATAGCTTAACCTTATTTTTACACACGTAAAGGCTTCTATACCCTCTTTTTATTTATTTATTTATTTTTTGGTTTGGTACGAAAGGCTTTTACACCTTTTTGAGTTCTATTGGTTTAAATTTTTTTCCTTCTCCGAATTTAAATCATTATTGTCAATAATTTTTTTTTTTTTTTTTTTTTTTTTTTTTGGTTTAGAGACTTTTATAGGTGGGATAGATATAGATACAGATTTTCTTTTCTTTCGGTTTAATTATTCCTGGTGGGTTTTTGTGCATGTGGGTCTTGTTTTGGGCTCATTCATATGTCATATGGTATCGATACCATTCTTTACAATCAATAGTTAAGGATTGATTGACACTTGAGACATTCTTCTAATATGGATTTTTGTTTTTGCTTGTAGGTCTTATCATTTCTTGTTTTTGGGAATGGGTGGTGTAGGAAAGATAAAGGTATGTTTAATTTGATATTGTAAATTGTAAGTCTATATTTTTATAATTCAGTCTATGTTACGAAAGTGATTTTTGCTTAATTGCATCTAATTTTATATGTTGTGTGGGTAGGCCGGATTTACACGATTGTAATCCAAACATGATTAAGGTAAATCTAAACCCACAGACTTAGTTTTGGAATTTAGTCCTATTTCGGGTTCATGTTGAACTTTGCCACCCTCAACATCACGCACTCTTTTTTCTAAAACTAAGAAATCCTTTGGGGTAACCTTTTAGGTATCACACTTTGAATTGCTAGTTTTTACTCTCTCTCAAAATGGGAACTAGAATGAGTTTTCTTTCCACATTGGGAACCAAAATTACTATCAAAAGAAAAGAGGAATGGGTATTCACTTTTTCGTACACCCATGTTAATGCTTTTCCCTTAGTTTGCATATAACTAATCTCATTTGAGCATGTGACACTAGAGCTATGACATTCAAAAGTTGTCAAACTCATTTCATGCATAGAGGAGATTCTCTCTCAATCGAATAACCGACCGTACCTCATATTCCCTCTAAAAGGCATTTAATACAGGAAATTCAATTTTTGGGATCCTATGTCCAAGAGTAGGGATCCTTCATCTAAAATATTTAAAATATATTATTTATTTATTTATTAATTTTTGGTAATTCCCTTTCCGGATGTCCTAACTTTTCTTAAGGCTGAATGAGTGTTCATTTTTTCGCTCACCCATGTTAATGTTTTCCCCCTAATTTGCATATAACTATTCTAGTTTGAGCATGTGATACTAGAACTATGACATTCATGAGTTGTCAACTCATTTCATGCAGATTCTCTCTCAATCAAATAACCCACCGTATCTCATATTCCCACTAAAAAGTGTTCAATGCAGGAAATTCAATTTCTTGGATCCTATGTGCAAGTGGGGATCCTTCATCTAAAACGTTTAATATATATATGTGTGTGTGTGTGTGTGTGTGTGTGTGTTTAAACGTTCAATGTTGGTAGTTCCTTTCTGAATGCCCTAACTTTTTTTAAGGTTGAGTGGTATTCACTTTTTCGTTCTCCCATGTTAATGTCTTACTTCCTCTGAGTTTGCATATAACCATTCTAGTTCGAGCATGTGACACTAGAGCTATGCAAGGACTTAAATATCAATATCGATGGATATATCAAAGGTCCAAAAACACATATATTGGATATATCGATGGATATATCGAAAATTTCGATATCGATTAAGAGATATGATGGATATTGTTAGTTAAACACTTATACTTCCATTCAAACTCTGGGAATAATGATTAGATTCTAATAAACAGAATATTGCAATTTAAATGTGTATTAGACAAGAATGACTTATGTAGGGTGTAAAAATAAAATTGTACCACACTGAGTGAAAGAATGAATATTTTAACAAAGTAAATGAAAGTTCTTACTTCATAACACTAATTTAAGTCATTAGTTTAATTGAAATATTTATATAAATCAATACTAAAAAAGTAAGGTGATAATTTTAACACAATAAAAAGAAAATGAATATCTCGATATCATTGATATAGTAGATATATTTGATATATCGACGATACCATGTGAAAGAAAGAAGATATTATGGATATATCGAGATTTTATCAATAATATTGAAAATATATAGTAAAGATATTTTGCAAAAAAGATATGTCAGTTAGATATCGTATCTAGGGATATGGATACATGGATATATCACGGATACATGGATATATCACGGATATATCGTGGATATTTTAGTCCTTGGAGTTATGACATTCATGGGTCGTCAACTCTTGTTATGCAGAGAAGAGATTCTCTCTCAATTGAATAACCAACCGTACTTCATATTCCCACTAAAAAGCGTTCAATGCAAGAAATTCAATTTCTGGGGATCCTATGTGCAAGTGTGGGGATCCTTCATCTAAAATGTTTAAAATGTATTTTTTTTTAATTTTTTTTTATTAACTCGAGTTATGCACCCAGAGAGGAGATTCTCACTCAAATATCACACAGTAGGCAAGTTGCAAAAGTATTGCAAATATTGTGCCTATAAAAGCTATTGAGCACTATTAGTTGATACTTGCAAGCTATTTACATTTGGAAATATGAGTCAACGGTTGGTTTCGTTTCAATTTCAGCGATGTGGTAGATTCTTCACGCCTAAAGATATCTTTGATGCCTTGGGCCGTAATTGGGCATTGTAAGACTATTTCATATATGGCTTATAGCCCGACATACCATTCAATACTTCATATGTATACAAACTATAGGAAGAGTGGGAATACCAAGTGAATGAGGCAAAGCAATTAGTTAAAGAACTTCATTTGTTAATTGCCCCAGTTCCACGACGACGTTCGCTTGCTGTGAATCGAACCTATGGACTCGAATGAAACTGAGCTGTTAACTTAATTATGGAAGAAAATAATCACATGGCTATCCATTGTAAAAGGTTCACCATGATTTGGGGTGCACGTGCAAAAGCATCTCGGTTGGGAAGAGAGCTCACATATGAAGAGTTGGAAGAAATTTCAACACCAAAGGAATGTATGTCGGATTGTGAAATTGAAAATGAAAGTGATGGTGGTGCATGATTGATGCACAAATCATGTTGCATAATCACTTTAACCTCGTCGTTGGTAATACGTAGATTGTAATGCAATGTTCGTATTCCTCCTTCAGTTTAGTCCTTTTTTAAAGTTGAGTGCCATCGATCTCCTTTTTATTGGTTTTTTGGTTAGTGTTATGATAAACTGTTATTTTTTCATTGATACTGATCCACATAGGGGTGTGCATGGATCGGTTTGGGGGAAAAACAACCAACCAACGGATTGGTTAATTTCTGTTTTCAATAGTATCCATTTTTTCAAATATCATCAAACAACAGAAATTCATTTCAACATCACGCATGCACGCAAATAATCCCACCTCTCTAATCAACGCCCAAGCCACCAAAAAAGCACTTGCTACTTTCACATAACATTCATCAATTCATAGTCGTTTAAACCAAAATATGAAAAAATGACATAAACAAATGCAAGCATGTTTCAATCACATTTTGAATTGTAAATTTAACATGACAATGTTGGAGAATTGTGATGTACACATACTTGAAGGGTGTGCTGCTTTTCAGAAAATATATACATTTTCATATAATTCAAGGAACCATCCTTCTATTGGGTACAAAAATAATCTTCAATCCATAGGATTCAAATGAAACAATCTTCATTTCATAGAGACTATACTGTACGACTATTGTCAATTCCATGTGTACCTCCACACCACATTAAATACCTCAACCTTGTGGAAACTAAACATGAGCACGAAAATCGTAATTGTTCATTGAAAAAAGGGGAAAAAAGGAGATAAAAATAAAGAAATAGATAAAGCCAGCCTTATATTCAATAAACTGCAACCTATTTGTTCTTTTGATTTAAAGAGATATTGCATTTGTGAATTAGAACAAAATCTATATATTACATGAAAACTTCCTGTTGTCCCATAGAAGTCTAGTAAATCATCAAAATAAAACCAATCCCACCTCCCAAATCTGCTCATATGTGTACTCTTCAAGCGGGTCAAGGATGCTTCGTAGAGTCCTATCAAACATGGTTGGATCCTGAGGGATAATGCTTAGTCTAGACAGTAAATCATGCTGTCTAATAGATAAGATGTTGACACCATCTATCATAATCTGAGCAGCAGCAGGTTAAACAATTCGAAAGAGCATTTGTCTTAGAGTTGATTTACGGGTAACTACCAACAATTAATAATAATAATAAAAAAAATTCATTTCAGACGTTTTAGATGAAGGATCCTCCCTACTCTTGCATATAGAATCCCCATAAATTGAATTTCTTGCATTGAACGTTTTTTAGTAGGAATGAGGTACGGTGGGTTATTTTGATTGAGAGAACCTCCTTTCTACATGAGATGAGTTGACAACTTATGAAAATTATAGTTCTAGTATCACATGCTCAAAGTGGAGTGGTTATATGCAAACTAGGGGGAAGACATTAACATGGGTGGATGAAAAAGTGAATACCCATTCAGCCTTGAGAAAAGTTAGGACATTCGGAAAGGGAACTACCAACATTGAACGTTTAAAGATGAAAAAAAAAAACATTTTGAACGGACACCTGCACATAGGATCTCAGAAATTGAATTTCTTACATTGAACTTTTTTTAGTGGGAATATGAGGTACGGTGGGTTATTTGATTGAGAGAGAATCTCCTCTTTGCATAAGATGAGTTGACAACTTATGAATGTCATAAGTCTAGTCTCATATGCTTAACCTAGAGTAGTTATATGTAAACTAGGGGAAAGCAGTAACATGGGTGAACGAAAAAGTGAATATCCATTCAGCCTTAAGAAATGTTAGGACATCCGGAAAGGGAACTACCAACAATTAATAATAAAAAAAAAAAAAACATTTTAATTGTTTTAGACGAAGGATCACCACAGTTGCACAAAGGATCATCAGAAATTAAATTTCTTGCATTGAATGCTTTTTAGGATAGCCAATTCTCACATGCATGATCGGTCCAGAAATTGGATGTATGCAGTTTATTTTTAATAATTCATTTATTCATTAAAATAAGAATAGGTTCGTACATGCAACTAAACGAAACAAGCCAGTACAAGGCCAAACATAAACCATCAAAATATATTACTACGAATAACATAAAGTACACATTAACGCAAATGATAATGCTAAACTACTCCTTGTTCAACATGTACCCATCGCTTGAGTACTTTTTGAGGTCTCAATATTAATGCTGGTCTTTGTTATAGTTAAGGACCTCTTGTTATCCCTACAAAACAGTATAGCTTGTTGCCATAAGTAGTACCAAGCTCTGTGAAGGATCGTTGCCGTGGGATCATTGCTCCAATTCTTTGAAGTTAAAAAAAATAAGGCTACTCGACGACTCCACATGACTCACCCACTCTCTTCAATTTTTTTTTTATGAAGTAAATATGTATTGATAGAACTTAGTCCAAGTACATAAGAGATATACAAGAACTAAAGAAAAAAACCCTCTAGAGCTTAAGGGAATCAATAAAATATACAAACTAAAGGTAACTTATATTCACTTTTTCCCCTGCATATAGGGAACATCCATTAATACGTTTGACCTTGAAGGCAAGCAGTATCCACTTGTCGATGAATATGAAATAAGTTAAATAGAAAGGTAAAATAAATCTTAACAATCTAAGGATTACCATGATGCCTGCTAAATTTTGGTTGTAAGTGTGCAAAATCACAAATTCACTTCCTGTAACTTGGTTTTTTCTTTATTGTTCCTCTGTATGTCGAAAGACATCCATGGTCCATGGTCCCTCGTTATGGGGTAAACAACTCTTCAAAGCACTCGTCCTATATTCTAGTGCTTATTTCCTTGATATGTCTCTATGTATATACATATTTATATACATGCATATTTATTGTTTATATATGTACATACACGTGTGTGTGTGTGTGTGTGTGCGTGTGCAAGTATTTATATACATGCATATTTAGAGCTTGATAAAATGATGTTGGGTGCTGCTTAGATTTGAGCAAAGCTTAATTGTTTTGCAACCTTGTACATTGGTTTCTTCTTTCAATTTCTAAATTAATTGCCTTTTGGCTCTTTGGTCTTCATTTTTGTAATCTTCATTAAAAAAAATAAAAAACCCTCTGCTATTTTTGTAATAATAAATTAATGAGTTTAGAAAAACATGGGCTTTTACTAGTCAATAGGATTTGAAATTACAGAATTTCAAATTTTATGGTTTCTCCATTTACAGGATTTGGAAGATCTTGTTATAGTAGCATACTTTATGATTGTACAATATATCATGAACTATCTTTATGTTTTTTGATATAAATCAACAGATTTATTTTTATTTTTGTGGCAAATAGGAATTTGGGACAAGAACTAGATAAAGAATTTTTTGCTGGAAAAATTGTTCTTCGAAATGCCAATTGCGAACTAGTAGGAATTTATGGGGAACTAGGGGTCGTGTTGTATCGGACAAAACATGATGATGGCATCTGTCCTATGGGCACGTTTCCATGCCCTGCTGTTTTTGTTGTTGCTGATGATGCAGCAGAAATTATTTAATATACAAAGTATATTTTTGGTATACTTTGTATATTAATTGAGAATGGAGGTTGAATTATACTAACTTTGATTTTATTTTGTATAATTCAACAATAATCCCACTTGCACTATTTCAAGGAGCGAAGAGGTGCAAGGTCAAGACTATCCTATTGTAAATGAAGAATCATTGAGGGGACCGTTTGTGCAGACATTAGATATTCTCCAAGTAGATTCTCCCATCGCTTTACTATGTAATTTTATTACTGTATTTTTTTTATACAAGTTTAATCCTATAATGTCTCAATGTTGCAGCTTGACATTTTTGCCCCCTGGGGTGGCAATTTTTTCTGCGTGGTCTGATGCAAGCTCAGTTACCACAGTAGAATGGGACTCTAGGTTTTCCTCGTACAATATTGTTAGAGGAACATCTAGGTCCTGTCCACATGTTAGTGCAGTGGTGGCATATGTGAAGACTTTCCACCCACATTGGTCACCAGCGGCCATTAAATCTGCTCTAATGACTACAGGTAAAGTGTATTTAATTGTAGCTCTTCTATATCTACAGTACTTATAAATATTGGATGTAGAGAAAACTTTTGATTCACTATAATACCCTCTAAAAATTTGCAATTAGACATAAATAGACATCGTCTCTTTATAGGCCTTATTTAGTCATAAAAAAAATCTAATACCACTAAATAAAAACTAATTTTCTTTGGCTAGAATATAATAGATTGAATAGAAAAATATCATTCCTTTACTTTGTGGGGACTAAATTTATAGTACAATATACAAATGTTATTCCTATTTAATTTATAACTAAATGTAACCAGTAGCCCAATTTTAACAAAGATGTCCTAATTAAATGTTCATAAAAATAAAAAATAAATGTAATACTATTAAACTAAGACTAATTTATTTGATTAAAATATAAAATACTTGCTACCAAAATGTCACTAGTTTTGAATCATAATTATAGGACTATAACATATAAATAATTCGGAATCAGAATCAGAATTATATTACTATAACATATACTTTTAAGATTAAAGCATTTCGTCTTTAGTGACAAAGTGTAACACTTTAACAATAGTACTAGAACTTACTACATTACCTTTTTTTTTTTAAATTTTTTTAATTTTTTTGTTGATGAAATACTACATTTCCAAATTATAGGTGAATGACTTAAAGGTTTTACTGTGTATTTCTAATAGTTGCAATTTATTTACTTTAAGTCTTTAACTAAACAGGCAAACTTATAACAATAAATCATAAAATTATTTCTTTATAAAAAATATAAAACAAAATCTAATAAAACTAAATCTATTCCTAAAATATTAAATACTAAAAAACATATATATGCTACTTTAACATTAATTTAACATTTCCTCTATTCTTCATGGTAATCTGGATGTAGAAAATGTTTACTTTTCATATTAAAACCCTTGATCACAATGAGTATAATCTTGTACAATATTAACAGTGTGGTGATTTTCTATATTCAAAAATTATTTGTGATTATTTAAAGACTTTTCAAATTAACAGTGTTATTTTATTATTTGATAGAAAATGTTAAAGGATAAAGATTCTATTCAAATTTCAAATGGTTGAGCAATCATCTGATCCTATGTGAATGATTCCATTTAAATTTCAAATGGTTAAGCAACCACCTGATCTTATACTTTCTGGATTGCTATGTTTCAATCCCACTTTTCTGTCTGTATTGTAACTAATCTCTCTATAAATGTAACTCTGTACAACTAAATCAATTGTGAGAAAAATATAATACTTTGAACTGCTCTTTTATGGTATTATCCGAGCTGAAGATCCAAAAATTGAAAATTTTCTCCCTCCTACAATGAGTAATTCCTCTTCCACCTTCGAGAAAATCTCTTCCCCATTGAGGACTTTATTTGCCTCATCGCATTCCCAACCTCATACCCTCACCACAAAACCACGTGCGGACAACTATCACATGTGGTACTATTAAGTTGTACCACAGCTTCGTGATGGTGATGTCTTTGTCTATGTCGATCCCTTGCCCACCATGCCTCATTACAACCTCCTCTGGTTCTTTCCATCTTGAACCCAGAGTATGTTGCATGGCAATGTCAGGATCAACTCCCTCTTGCCTAGTTGATTGTTTCCTTCACAGAGGAGGTACATGCTCAAATCATTGGGCTCAATACTTCTCATGAAGTTTGGACTTCCTTTGAGGCATCCTTTGCCGCTCATTCTCGTGCGTGCATCCTTTAACTTCGAATAGAGCTTCAAGATCCTTCATAAAAAGCCCCCTGTATCGATGCAAAATTATTTTCAACGTGCAAAGACGCTCGCTCATCAGCTTGCAGCCGTTGCACTACTTGTCTCTGATGATGATCTCATCCTCTGGATTCTTGGTGGCCTCCCTTTGGAGTATGGTCCATTCAAGACTTCCATTTCAACCCGAGCTGATGTTATCTCTCATGCTGATTTACTCGGTTATTTACTCACTCTGGAATTTCGCATAGCTTGTGAATAAGTTTCCATTGATCTTACCCTTGTTGCCAATATTGCTCAAAGTCGTTTTTCTTCCTGAAATTCATCTACTGGTAATTGTGGTCAGTCTCAAAACCATAGCTTCCGTGGCTCTCACAATTGTGGGCACGGTAGTGGTCATGGATCGTAATCTCCCTCATCAAATTCTAACTCCTCCCATGCATAGTCTATGCCTAATCAAGTGTGTCAAATCTGCAACAATCATGGTCATGTAGCTCCCCAGTGTTTACAATTGCTTCAATGAGGCTTATCAAATGGCACCACCATCTCCTATGCATGCGTACGATACCACTATTGATCCTCCTGTAGGCTCACATATGAAGAGTTTGAAGAGGGCTCACATATG
This sequence comes from Liquidambar formosana, assembly GCA_039720395.1. Classification (NCBI taxonomy): domain Eukaryota; kingdom Viridiplantae; phylum Streptophyta; class Magnoliopsida; order Saxifragales; family Altingiaceae; genus Liquidambar; species Liquidambar formosana. The sequence continues at coordinate 102,296 of JBBPBK010000369.1, forward strand.
AAGAGTTTGAAGAAATTTCAACACCAAAGGAATGTATGTCGGATTGTGAAATCGAAAATGAAAGTGATGGTGGTGCATGATCGATGCACAAATCATGTTGCATAATCACTCTAACCTCGTCGTTGGTAGTACGTAGATTGTAATGCAATGTTTGTATTCCCCCTTCAGTTTAGTCCTTTTTTAAAACTAAGTGCCATCGATCTCCTTTTTATTGTTTTTTTGGTTAGTGTTATGACAAACTGTTATTTTTTCATTGATACTGATCCACATGGGTGTGCATGGATCGGTTTGGGGGAAAAACAACCAACCAACGGATTGGTTAATTTCTGTTTTCAATAGTATCCATTTTTTCAAATATCATCAAACAATAGGAATTCATTTCAACATCACACATGCCTGCAAATAATCCCACTTCTCTAATCAACGCCCAAGCCACCAAAAAAGCACTTGCTACTTTCACATAACATTCATCAATTCATAGTTGTTTAAACCAAAATATGAAAAAATGACATAAGCAAATGCAAGCATGTTTCAATCACATTTTGAATTGTAAATTTAACATGACAATGTTGGAGAATTGTGATGTACACATACTTGAAGGGTGTGCTGCTTTTCAGAAAATATATACATTTTCATATAATTCAAGGAACCATCCTTCTATTGGGTACAAAAATAATCTTCAATCCATAGGATTCAAATGAAACAATCTTCATTTCATAGAGACTATACTGTACGACTATTGTCAATTCCATGTGTACCTCCACACCACATTAAATACCTCAACCTTGTGGAAACTAAACATGAGCACGAAAATCGTAATTGTTCATTGAAAAAAGGGGAAAAAAGGAGATAAAAATAAAGAAATATATAAAGCCAGCCTTATATTCAATAAACTGCAACCTATTTGTTCTTTTGATTTAAAGAGATATTGCATTTGTGAATTAGAACAAAATCTATATATTACATGAAAACTTCCTGTTGTCCCATAGAAGTCTAGTAAATCATCAAAATAAAACCAATCCCACCTCCCAAATCTGCTCATATGTGTACTCTTCAAGCGGGTCAAGGATGCTTCGTAGAGTCCTATCAAACATGGTTGGATCCTGAGGGATAATGCTTAGTCTAGACCATAAATCATGCTGTCTAATAGATAAGATGTTGACACCATCTATCATAATCTGACCCTCAGCACGGTCAGATTATGATAGATGGTGTAAACATCTTATCTATAGGCAGCATGATTTACTTTCTAGACTAAGCATTCGAAAGAGCATTTGTCTTAGAGTTGAATTATGGGGAACTACCAACAATTAATAATAATAAAAAAAAAAAAAAAATTCATTTCAACATTTTAGATGAAGGATCCTCTCCACTCCTGCACATAGGATCCCCAGAAATTGAATTTCTTGCATTGAATGTTTTTTAGTAGGAATGAGGTACAGTGGGTTATTTTGATTGAGAGAGAACCTCCTCTCTACATGAGATGAGTTGACAACTTGTGAATATTACAGTTCTTATGAATATTATATTTCTAGTGTCACATGCTCAAAGTGGAGTGGTTTTATGCAGACTAGGGGGAAGACATTAACATGGGTGGTTGAAAAAGTGAATACCCATTCAGCCTTGAGAAAAGTTAGGACATTCGGAAAGGGAACTACCAACATTGAACATTTAAAGATGAAAAAAAAAAAAATACATTTTAAACTTTTAGACGAAGGATCCCTACACTTGCACATAGATCCCCTGAAATTGAATTTCCTACATTGAATTTTTTTAAGTGGGAATATGAGGTACGGTGGGTTATTTGATTGAGAGAGAATCTCCTCTCTGCATGAGATGAGTTGGCAACTTATGAATGTCATAACTCTAGTCTCATATGCTCAAACTAGAGTAGCTATATGCAAACTAGGGGAAAACAGTAACATGGGTGAACGAAAAAGTGAATACCCATTCAGCCTTAAGAAAAGTTAGGACATCCGGAAAGGAAACTACCAACAATTAATAATAATAATAATAATAATAAATACATTTTAAATGTTTTAGACGAAGGATCATTACACTTGCACATAGGATCTTCAGAAACTAAATTTCTTGCATTGAATGCTTTTTAGGATAGCCAATTCTCACATGCATGATCGGTCCAGAAATTGAATGTATGTAGTTTATTTTTAATAATTCATTTATTCATTAAAATAAGAATAGGTTCGTACATGCAACTAAACCAAACAAGCCAGTACAAGGCCAAACATAAACCATCAAAATATATTACTACGAATAACATAAAGTACACATTAACGCAAATGATAATGCTAAACTACTCCTTGTTCGACATGTACCCATCGCTTGAGTACTCTTCAAGCGATACTCTTTGATGTCTCAATATTAATGCTGATCTTTGTTATAGTTAAAGACCTCTCGTTATCCCTACAAAACAGTATAGCCTGTTGCCATAAGTAGTACCAAGCTCTGTGAAGGATCGTTGCCGTGGGATCGTTGCTCCAATTCTTTGAAGTTAAAAAAAAATTAGGCTATTCAATGACTCCACATGACTCACCCACTCTCTTCAATTTTTTTTTTTTTTTTTTTTTTGATGAAGTAAATATGTATTGATAGAACTTAGTCCAAGTACATAAGAGATATACAAGAACTAAAGAAAAAACCCTCTAGAGCTTAAGGGAATCAACAACATATACAAAATAAAGGTAACTAGAACTGGAGTGACTCAAAAAACTCTCTTCGTATTGCTCAATGATAGACAGTAACATGGGTAAATGAAAAAGTAAATATCCATTCAGCCTTTTAGAAAAGTTAGGACATTCGGAAAGGGAACTACCAACAATTAATAAAAGGTGGCGATATTGCCACATCAAATTCCTTTTCTTCCTCGGTTCTCACTATGAAAGGACAATTTTGCCCTTTAAGGTCAAAGCCCTTTTTAAGGTAAAAAAAAAGGTTTAGATTGATATTGCCAAAAATACTTGTACCTCCCCCCTAGCTTCTCTTTGTATACGTGCAAGATCAAAACATCAATTTTTTCTCTCTATAAAATATTAATTCAGATTCTGAATGCTTTTGAGATTTTTAAGCCCTTTCCCTCTAATTATATTTTGGTGTGGATGCTATATGTTTTTTGTACGAACATGGAAGAAGTGATTGTGTCTATATTCAATGATACTGGGGTTACTAGTTGCAGTGCACTAGCACCCCTATAGAGTAAAGCTCTTTTTGCGAGACTCCATCCAAATCTGCCACTCGTTGGTTGGTGTTCAATTCTTTTTATTGAGACTACTTAGCCCTACATGAGTAGAAGCAAGCGGCTAAGTTAACCTAGCCTAGCCTAGCCTACTAATGTATTATATAGTAGTGTATAGTATAATAGGTGAGCGAGTTGGCAAAGATGTTTAGGCTAATGGATAAGAGAATAAGTTTGTGTCTTTTATTCGACTTACTGGCCTTATTGTTATTATTTATGCTTAAATTTCATTGAGTTGTTAATTTGCTAATTGCAATTATACCTAGAATTATATAGTATGATTGATGTACTATGTGTTGGCCGAATACATAAAAAATATGAAACTAGAATAAAATAATTCTAATGTGGGGGTGGGGGGTTGTTATTAAATAATGCCTTTCGTAGCAGATCATAAATTGTTTTATGTTAGACTAATTTTATTTACATGGTCAATTAATTGGACATCACATATCACTTGCATTATTGAATTTTAGTGGATACTATGTATGGTATTTGAATGGCTTTGATAATTAAATATAAATAATTATTTTTGTTGTGTATTTAGATGTAGGAGTTTTTATTTGTGTGGGTGGTTTTTGTGTGGCATTGAAGGGTGGATGGTATTGGGTATGTGTATCTTACGGAAGAGTAGTGGGTAAAAAATATGAAACTAGAATAAAATAATTCTAATGTGGGGGTGGGGGGTTGTTATTAAATAATGCCTTTCGTAGCAGATCATAAATTGTTTTATGTTAGACTAATTTTATTTACATGGTCAATTAATTGGACATCACATATCACTTGCATTATTGAATTTTAGTGGATACTATGTATGGTATTTGAATGGCTTTGATAATTAAATATAAATAATTATTTTTGTTGTGTATTTAGATGTAGGAGTTTTTATTTGTGTGGGTGGTTTTTGTGTGGCATTGAAGGGTGGATGGTATTGGGTATGTGTATCTTACGGAAGAGTAGTGGTCTTGTAATCTTTTTTTTTCAATCTAATGAACTTGTTTAATTTGCCGATTTGAAAAAGAAGGGGGGGAAAAAAAATGGGGAAGCTTTTTCTAAGTGTGGGATTCAATTATATTGTTGGGATGGAAGGGATATTATATATATTGGTATTGCACTGTTATTGTTATTGTTATTTTTTATACAAAAAAACTTCTATGTTTTCTCAAGGGTTTTTTTTATCCACATCTTTTTGTTTATGATCAGTTGTATAGGGATGGTTTTGGGCCACCTTCTATTTGTTTGGTATCTAAGGATTTATCTTATTGTTTTGTACTGTATTTTAATTAATAAATAGTCTTATGTGTTTTGTCCAAAAAAAAAAAAAAAAAAAAAACTTCTATTTATTTTGTTAATTGTTCATACAGGCTAGGGCATTGACTTATTCACAAGATGGCAATTTGGACCAGGCGGTATAATTTCTAATTATCTTTGTCCTCTTATTTGTTTTCTTGATATTCATATATACATATATATGTGTGTGTGTGTGTGTGTATTCCCTAATACTAAAAAATATATTGCAGAAATGGTCTAAGGAATTTAAGTTTACTGCTAATGCTAAAGAAGAAATGGAAGAAGGAAAATGGATCAAGGCTCTAACGACGTATAAAGGGGGGAGATAAGAAATAACTTTCCATCATTGTATATTACCGAATACTGAAAACAATAGAGAGATGGTGATGGAAGCACTTCAATGTGCATATGTTAGGGTTAGTTGCAACATTGACAAGGATGGTCTTTATGTCAATGTTGAAAATTCACTTGGGAAGACACTTGGTGTATAGTCATGAGTTGAGTGTAGTTATAAGGTTTGTAAATATTTTAGTTTATTTTTTGGCTTCATTAATTATACTTTGTTTTTGTTCAAACTTATTTATGTATTATAAATAATGAAATTTTCATATAGGGCTGTTTTGCTTGGAGTTTTTGAGATACATGTGGCCGGCATTGAAGTCAAATGTGAATGAGAACATTTTTTTTATGTGACACAAAAGAGGGTTTCATTGTCCAATTTTCCAATATGAAAGATTTTGTTTATGAAGGTCAAGTTTTGTTTTTTTAATTATTGTCTTAATCTTATTTGAATTATGTTAATTTATTAACTTTAAAGGTTTTGTAGATGCAAAGGATGCCCTTTTACGGAGCACATTGGAGGATATATATGCACTTTAAAGTAATATTGATTCTTGAGCAATCTTTTTGAAGATTTAAAGTCGAGGGCTCACTTGAATGGCAGTACATGGTGGTAAGGGGTCTCTAATGCATAATATTAATTATGTACATAAATTAAATACACGAAGATTTCATTTTTTTTTCTTTATTTTCTTATAAATTGAAAAATGAAAAATTCTGAACTATATATATATATATATATATATATTGTTTGTAGTTTTAAACCTATTATTGTCATATAAGGTTGTCCTGGGTTAATGTGGGAGTATCTTGTTTGATGTGTTCACAATATTTACAAAGTTTATTATTATATTTCTCACTCCGGCAAAAGCCATGTAATAAGATATGTAAATACATACTAACATTATATTCCAATCACACATTCCAATAATATTCAACCTAACTTTAGGTTTTCTATCTATTTGTACTATACATACCTACCATTATAGTCCTCACTTTTATCCTTTTACCTATCCATTTAGGACACATAAGGTAGGTGGTTTAAGGTGGCTCTAGCCTCTGGCATTTTCCTTATCGAGATCCTAATGGTTGACATTGCCCAAGAACTCACATAATTTTAAAATATCAGTATGTAGATACAAATTTTGAGCCACTTTTAGGAGTGGCTTAAGAATTATATAATCAAACTCCTCCATTAATTATAATGGAGTTTGTTTTTCTTTAGTGGGGACGATACTTCTACTGGGTTTCAGCCCGATGTTAATTATTCTCCTTTTCTTTGAGAAAGGAGAAACCTCTGATTAAAGGCGAGCAAGGAGAGAGAATAACGCACTCGAAAAAAAGTAGGAGACCCTTTTTCTTTTTCATCCTTTGAAGAAAAGCGAGTACATTTGTAGAAAGGAACTAAATACTAGTGTACGTGGATTCCATATCTTAACTCTTCTTTTGTCTCCTCGAAAACTCAACAGAGCCTTGTTAATCCTTCTGTCAGATTGTTGTTTTGGTAGCAATTTAGCAGAGTTCTCTTAAGTTTCTCTCCGTGCTCATTCAGTGAAGGACCCTTCTCTATTTATATAGGTGGGTACTCGAAGATTTCAGATTTATTCATTCATTCCCAGCCAATCAAAAGGCTTCCCTCCCTCCCTTCTCACTTATCTCTCCAGCAGCCCCTTTTAAAAGGGGTTTTATCTCTTTAATATAAAGAGATAAATCTTCTCTTTTTACTGGAACTTCAAAATTAAGGACTTGTCTCTTTAAAGAGATAAAATCCCAAGATCTTATTCCAGCAGATTCTGGGATGGGCTACCAGCCATTTTTCTGCTGGGTTTAATCCTCCTTTTTTAGGCTCTTTCCATTGGGATTTGTATCACCCAGTCCTTTCAAGGCTTGTGCCATATTTTAGCTTTGATTTTGGCCTGTCTTGAATTATTTTGGCCCTTATTCAAAAGAGACAAATGGGCTGTCCAGTAGCCTCATTGCGCTGCCAACACAGTACACCCTGTCATTTACATGCATCACACAGTAATCCTTTTTAAAAGTTATTGTCTGTTTAATTATGATAAATTGCTTTTCCCACGGAAAGCTCAATTGAAGGGAAGATATACCCACATCCCAAGAGCAACTTTAATTAGGAAGGTAACTTGTCATTTAATTCATCTAAACATCGACGCAAAGACTAAGATAATAATTTATGTTTAATAAAATGTAAATCCAATTAATACTTATGCCTATTAAAGTTAGATGTAAGGAATATGCTAGCAGTCCTGAAATTATGCCCGAATTGGTTCTTGAATGAGGTCTATTTGTTATTTTCCTCCTGGTCCCACAGGTCTACTAAAGGACGATTTGACTTAAACCTTTTGTTCCTTTTTTCCCTTTTTTCAAATGTCTATAACTTTTACTATTTTCAAAAGGGTCACAGGCCTTATCTAAATTTTATTGTCTAACAATTACTTCTTGTAAAGTAAGGGGTCTGCTAGGGAAATCATCTTATGATAATAAGAGGTCTATTTAAATTATATTTTTCTCTTAATCTTTTGTTAAATTGATGAATGGATATTAAATTCCAATAATCTCTTATTAGGTCTAATTTGTTGTCTCCGTAATCTGATAACATTCCTAATATTCAATGTCTTCTTAGATTTAAATCGTCTTTTGCTTGGTTAAGATAAAATTCGGTATAGATCTAATCCTTTTGTAAGTCTGACAAATTCTTTTTCTTCTTATAAAAACTATTATATTTATATATCTGCGGACTTCGTTATGAATATTAAGGATTTCATCTTTGTCTTTTATTCTATTAATCTCTATTAGTCTTGTTAGTCTTCTTTGAACTGTAGAAAGCCAATTAATTATGTGGTCTAGATATGTGAAAGTTACAATTTTTTCTAAGAGATGCTTTATTCTACTTCTTCATTAATACTAATTTCTCTACTAAGTCTATCAATCTCCGGGTCTGTTTTAGTTCTTAAATAATGAACAAAGTCTACCAATCTCCAGGAATATGCTCATATACTACTAACTGAAATCTATAATTTGTTGTAGGCATAAAGGCTTTCTGGGAAAATTGTATATTTCAATTAAAAGTCTATTAATGCTAGTATGCTAGTTAATATATTGATGAAATTCTTGGATTGGTTGTAGGAACAATAAGTCTCTTATTGAATCTAATTGTTTGTCTGCTAGGTCAGTAAGGGTTGATAAAATCCAAATCTTATTACGGAGTAAGTCGTCTATAGCTTGACTAATACTAAATTTGAGATTTCTTCAAACCTTTGATAAGTTAAGGAAATTCTTTCCTTTTTTATAAATCTAATAAATCTTTCGGCTCTTACTAGACTAAAATGTAGTCTATTTACTGCTTCACTAGTCTCTGGATAGTCTTAAGCTATATTAGGTAGCTTGCGTTGTCTTATCTGTTTTATCCACACTAAAATAGATGTAAGGGTAGCTCTAAGTTCCTCTAAGGTCGAGTAAATATGATGTGTTGTCTATGTGAAAGTTAGGTATTATGCTATATTTAGAGATGTCAGGGTCGAATCCTCTTTCGTAATGATTGTAGTATTGTATTACGGTAATATACTCATAAGCTAAGTAGCACACTAGAGTATATTGGCAATTCTTTTTCTCTAAGTCCTTTATTGATAATCTTAAGGTTTGGCCATATTAATTTAAATATTTTTTCTTGCAAATTCCACTTGTTATTTATTTTTAAATCACTGGTCTTCTATTATCTTAGTTACTTCTTCTAGAGTGATATTGTCTATAGAAATTTGATAATTTTTAATAAAATCTAGTCTTTTTTTGACCCTTTCTAAAAGGGTCTCTGCTACTTCTATGGCTAATTGGCAGTTAACTCTAAGATTTCTCCAATGGTCTATTAAAATAGATTCTTTCCAATGAAGTTCGGTATAAACTTCAGGTGTAGGATATTGTCTAAGTTTAGAATAGGTCTTTCTAAGGTATATAAGTTGCTTCTTAAAATATGGATAAAATATGGATAATAATCGTACTTGTCTCCTTTTTCTAGTAATTCTTTTACAATTTCTTTTAAACTGTTAATTCTATTGGATGTAGATAATTCAGATTCACATGCCTTAAGGTTACTATTCATAAAGTAAAGCATTCCCTAGTTTCAGCATATATCAAACATAAGTATCTGAAAGTTTACCTTCGCTGAGTGGGTATGGTCCACTATAGCTTCTGCTTCTTTTTCTCTTCTTCCCTTTCTTCTTGTTATCCTTGCCTATGATCCTATGATTGCATCTGAATAAACTCGTCTTTGCCTTGCCTTCAAGAGTCTAGTAGGCGACAACGCCTTAATGCTTGAACACGGCTGATCGGCTAAATCAGCGATTAGACAAATGCTATCAACGGCTCACTACGGTCAGAGTAGAGTAAATGGTCTAAGGGCAAAAGGCAATATTCACAACAGAGCGGGTTTATTCAAAATAGAAATGTAGGCTTGATGAAAAACCGCTTATTTCATCGAAGGAACTTGGGTACACACATACAGATGATATAGCTCACTCTTGTAGGGACTGGAGTAGGCTTAGAACAACATAGCTACACTAGCACATACTGCTACACTCGAAGATTACAACACTAGACTAGGAAAAAGAAGTGGCTCAATACAAAAAAGAACTAAGTCTCTAATGGTTGAACAAAGCTTGAACTGGGATAACTCTTACCGGTTCACTTCTCTTTCTTTTGTTTTATAGAGGTCTTTCAGCATAAGATGCTCTTGAATCCTTGTTTTCTTAAGATTCTCCATCGTCCTTCAGTATGCTAGATGGTGTCCTTTGGTCTGACTTCTTCACGTGCTTCTTTCCTCTTTCTTCACATAGGATTTGCAAAGCATCTTGCTTTATTAAAGATTTATCTTTATCTTGCTTTTCAGAAAGCTGATTCTTTTCTAAAGCAGATTCTTTTCTTTTTTCTCTTATCACTGATTTCGATTGGGGGTTGCTTCTTTTGTTGTGGTTGGTGGTTTTGGCCTTGATTTGGTGGAGCTCTAATACTATCTGTCCTTTTGAGTGTTTTTTGTTTGTTTTAGTAGTTTTTGTCTTTGGGTGTTTTCTTTTGAATGTTTGTGTTGGGTGTGTGGGGCAGTGTTTGTATTGAGTGTGTGGGGTGGGGGGGTTTTTCTTGGTGTATGGGCAGTGTTTCTATCTTAATAAAATTAATTTTTGTGGATAAAAAAAAAGATCACTGATTTCGATTACTCTTTTTCTGATTCCATTCGTCTTTAGTGATAGGCATGCCACCTCAGGGACTCCTACCGGTAAGTCTATAGGAGTGTGTTGATACCTTTCGTATTTTTCTATCTTTATCTCTCTTCCAAAAGGTTCAAAGAATTGTACAAGATATTTATTGCTTTGGTAAGAGATACTAGTAAGCAGGTCTCTCTTGTAATGTTTTGGTAATTTGGTCAATCATTTCCATCCTTTGTCTAATCAAGTAATTATTAGAGATAACCCTTGGTTTATTATCATTTTTAAAGTCTGGATTGACATCGTCTGCTGAGATCCTAAGTAAGTGAAAGCTCGAAATCTGATTTTCTCTTGATGGCACCGTTCCAATGAGAATACTTCAACATAAAATGGATTGTCGTTTTTCATCACCATTAGTTGACTAGTCACTTCGTCTTCAAGGAAATCTATTTCTGTTACGGACTTATTAACTTTAATTAAAGCAATTAATCCATTTTTGAACAAAAATATTTTAACATCTTTGTTTCCGTCTTTACAATAGACATATCCTATAGGCCACTCTGGATAGATGCCTCTTATAGGGAGTATTTCTGGCATATTGTCTTGAGAGAAATAGTTAAGATAACACTTAAGATCAAGAATTTCTTGATAAATTGATGTAATAGGACCAGGTTCATGAAATATTGTTATCTTATAGTAAACCAAAAAAAAAAAAAAAAAAAAAAAGGTAGTTAACCTTGTGGTACTTCTTTGAAGTTCTTTTGTCGAAGTCTCTCATTTAAACTACTTGTGCATAGGAAATAGCTAGGAGTCTTTTCGAATCTTTGATGAATTTTGCTTTTGGTCTTTTAAAATATTCATCAATGCATCTACTAGCTGTCTCTCAGTTGAGCTTAATCACTTTTCTTTACATGTTGCGAGATTTGTATGCTTAATATTGTACCTTTTGCTTTGTTGGAGGCAACTTTTTAGGTAGTTTTTCTCTAGTAATTGGTTTTGGCTTGCTAGATGGTGGTGGGGTTTTGTGTGCGAATATTCAGGGAGCATTTTCAGGTTTAGGGAGTGGTTTGCTTTGGTTGGGTGTGGGGTTTTGTTTTATCTTGAGTAGCCATGTTGCAAGTTTGGGGTTTGTATTGTTTTCCTGTGTAGTCTTGCTGGTTGGTGTGTTTGGTGGGGTGTGATTCTATTGTTGTTTGGGTGTCTACTTCTTGTTTTCCTATTTCAATTTAATAAATTCACTTTTTGCAGATTTTTTTTTTTAAAAAAAAAAAAAAAAAAAAAAAAAACCTTCAGTATGAGATAAATGAATATATCTACTTGACAGCATGACTAGCAAAAAAAAGTGAGGTTGACTAGTGATTATGAACTAAAAATAATAGCCATCATCCACTAAAAATAATATTTGATCTTTCACTGTAAAAGCATTCTTGAATTTTGTGTCCGGATATGTATACATCTTCTGACCTTAGTTAGACCCAATTCAGCAAATTCTGTTCTTGTCTCATTCATATGTCATATGGTATTGTTACTGTGGATTGTTTGACACTTGGGACGTTTTATTATGGATTTTTGTTTATGCTTGTAGGTCTATTATTGGTTAGCTTTGGGAATGGGTGGTGTAGAAAAGATAAAAGGTATGTCGAGATTATATTGTAAACTGTAAATTTATACTCTATAATGTAAGGTGTGTTACGAATTAAAGTGTTTTTTCCCTTGATTGCGTCTACTTTTATATCTTGCATGGATATTTTAAAATGATGCATTAATGGCCTAAATTTTGTGATGGAAGGTTAACTGGGCTCAAACAAGGTTAGTTGTCTTTGAGAATGTGTAGATTATGGTACTTGTGAGAATTAATAGTGTGTACAATGTGTGCGAGAGCCACAATTTTACCGCATTGTTATAATTATCAAGATCATGAGAATTAGTTGATCTTTAACTTGTGGCACTTCATGCTTTGTGCAATGCACAACACGATGTTTATGCAATGCGCAATACAATGTGTAATACGATCCGTGTGCAACGTGTCACATCTGTCACAATCAATTTGTGATGTGAGCCCTTTTCATGATCTTGGACCAGAGGGCTCAGGGCCGGTTCTGAGTTAGTTAGGGCCCTAGGCGAACTCCTAAAATGGGGCCCTCTTCCTTCTACACATTCTAAAAAAAAAAGTTCTAAATATCAAAAAAAAAAAAAATTCCTACTACCAAGTACCAACATAAAGTTTGTTTGCTTTTATAGATTAAAATGACAAGAGAAGATTACAAAAATTTATAAAGAAAGAATACATATAACATACTTTTTGTTTCATAATTGAGCAAAATCCACTTTTACAACATCAAAAAGAAAAAAAAACAAATGCCAAATAAAATCTAAAACTATAATACCAAAAGAAATTAATCAATTACAACAAAGTGTCATTTAAGCATTACACTTCTCGCATTTTTAGATGTAAAATTATTAATTAAGCCGAGGTCTTAGGGGCGGCGAGTGGAGGACTTGAGGAAATGGAGGAATGAACGAATGAGTAGATCTGTAGATTAGTAGAGAGTAGAGAGTGGAGAGATCAAGAGAGAGCGTGAGATTGTGAGAGACAAAGACCAGAGAGAGAGACGTTGGTGATTGCAAGTTTGCAAATGGGAGTCAGCCAATCAGGGGAGAAGATGGGGATAGAGACGTTGGGGTCCTTGGGGAGCCTCAGATCTTAGATCTGAGATACTGATGAAAAAGTTCTCATTGATTCCCGTGAAAACAGTAAAATATAAATTTTTTTTAGTTTTTATGCTTTTGGGTTAGAATTGGGCTTGGAAGAATGGGCTTTTGCTTAAATAAGAGAAATGGTCCAAGTGTCCAATTGGAGAGTTGAGAAGCTTATCTTTGGGCTGATTTTTGGGTTTTCATAACTAGTAAAGGAATAGGCATTTGGGGGTCCTTTTTTTAGCCCAAAATAGGGGGCCCCAGGCGGCCGCCTTGCTCGCCTGGGTCCAAAACCGGGCCTGAGAGGGCTCCTCTTGTCCGCTTCTTTTTATGTAAACACTTACCTTCCAAAAACCTTATAGGGGCCCAATTAAGTAAACACTTACCTTCCAAAAACCTTATAGGGGCCCAATTAAGTACACTTTGAGGGGAATAAAAAAGGGAATGTGTTTTTAGGCTTTTTAAGGCAAAAATCCTTAACTCTAAGTGATAAATCATATCAACCAAAAATTATTATAATATTTAAAACAATTAAATAATGCAAAGTAGTTGCCAAAACTAATTAACAACGAAAAACTTATATAAATAAAGTAATTTTATTTAAATAAAATTCTTTAATTAATGGTTTACACGATCGAACCTTTTGCTTGCTAAAGTGTCATGATTATTGAATATTAATGATTCACATATATGGCTAGACTTACGGTGTCTAAAAAGAAACGATTGATTTATACGTTGAAAAGTGTTCGGTGTCTACTGAATGTTCTTATTTTGCTACACGTATTATTATACTTACTTTTAGATTTCTTCAATTATTTTTTGCGCTTCTTCTTTAGTCACGCAAAATAGGTGGATCCCGTCATATGACCTCACATACAGCTTTCTTCTACACATGATGTAGTGAGTAGCCAACCTTCTTAGCGTATGTCTGTCTAGACGCTTCCTTTGGGTACTCCTGTTTGAGAATACATATATAGTACTCTGCATATTTATATGTATATTGGGATATATTTATATATCATTGTATCTATGGATTATGACTTTGTACTTATTGATTGTATATAAGTAAGGAATTGTAGTTGTAATGAATATATTGGGTTAATGTGGTATATTTATATAATTAATTCAGTGGTATAATTTGGATGTTGTGTGAAGCGGAGTTTGCCTCAAAACCTCTTGGAACTCATTGCATGCTATAGTAAGGTGCTGTGCGAAGTTTGTCTCAAAACCTTTGAAGAAACCCATTGCATGCTCAGTTGTAGGATGGTGTTGTGTGAACTTTCCCTTAAAACATCTCGAGGAACCCATTGCATGCTTAGTTTTAGTCCACTTTTATCTAACATGGCTAATCCAAAAAATAAAAAATAAAAAATAGAACATATAAAGTATGTGTAGAGTAAAAAGTACTATATCAAGTGTAAACGGATCTCTACCCTAATCTAAAAGGCATAGCAATCCCCAATTTGGGTATTGATATAAGTTATTAAGTTATATTAGCATGAGCTCATCTGATCACCATCAGATACATAGATATGTATGTATGTAGGATTACAAAATGTAAAAGGCATAGCAATCCCTAATCTATAAATGAATGATTATTGAACTATCTAATGCATTGGTTCAATGTATCCTGTAACCTACTAATGCAAGAGGTACAATTCCCAATGTCTTATATATATATATATAGATTCAGGTTTGTTCCTATAGGCTTTAGCCTTTATACCATATATCAGTGTGAGTGAATCTTGTCTATCTATGACTTTCATACCAAATCTAAGGGCTAAGAATGTAGGAATGGCGATGGGGCGGGTCGGGGGCGGGTCGACCATATACCATCCTCGACCCTAACATTAAAACCGTAATACCAAACCCGCCCCTAAACCCGACGGGTTTCAGAAACTAAAACCCATCCCCGACCCTATGGTTTCCTGGGAAAACCCGCCCCCGCCCCGCCCCGCTCGCCCAAGCAAAAAAAAAAATTTTCCAGCCTAATTTTTACAAATATAAGAATATCAAATAAACATAGGAAAAATTAAAAATAAAAATGTAAAAAACACTAGCTCCAGCAAGGCAATTACCATAGATTTCAAATATTACAAGCTCTAATAAGGCAACAACCACACATTTCAAATATCCATACACAACCACATACATTTCAAATATTCGTACAACCATATTCCAACAAGGCAACAACATCCAACATAAGTTCATCAGTTTCAAGTTTAATAATCTACTAAAAAATTAAAAAAAAATGGCAATAGTTAAATATCACTCTCAAGCCAAGCCATTCACTATTTTCATGATTCCATCAGCACAGGTCCCTCACTCCTCCACAGGACCACAACCTATTCCTATTAAAAAAAAAAAAAAAAAAAACAAAACAAAACAAATAAAAGGCTTTCAATTAATAAAAGAAAACGACATGAAATAAAAGAAAAAATATATATTTTGTATCAAATCAAATGACCCAATTCAACTCAAAAAAATATTATTGTTCCATTAAAGCTTGGTTTTATGAGGGTTATGTAAGTATATGTACATATATAACACAAAAAATTAAAAAAAAAATTCGGCCATGGCCTGTTTGGCCCTAACACAGTTCGGTAGTTTCGTCCCTGAGTAGTGAGTTCATGTAAAATATATATTGATTATTGAAATTGAAAGAGAATCAAATTATAAAAAGGTAGTTGAGTGAATGAGTGACTTACAGTGGTGAGAGGAGAGATAGAGAGCTAAGAGACGGTGACGTCGGCGAGAGAAGGCGAGATCTAGTGTAGATCCGGCAGATCTGGTGTATATTTTCTGTAGATCCGGCAGATCTAGTGTAGATCTGTTGCAGATCCGGCGACGAACCATGGCGAGAGACGGCGAGTGGTGATTGGTGAAACTGCGACTCAGTAAGGGTGATATGCTGATTGCTGAGGTCGCGGAGGCCGTGAGGGTGAAGGTGGGGACCAGCGTCGGCGACGGCGGACGACTGTCGCATCGTCATTTGATTCGCATGAAGAAGGGACGAGGGTCGAGGGAGAGAATGACTGGAGAGGAGAGGGGCGGCAGATCTGGTGTATCGTGTATGTTAAGTCTTTAACCCAAAATACACATAAGGTTATATATATATATATATAAGGGTAAAAATGTAAAAGCACATGCGGGGCGGGGCGGGGCGGGTCGGTTCTGCGGGTCGGGACTTGTAAATACCATCCTCGAATCGAACCCGATGAAAATTTTTTAAAAAAACCCATACCCGAACCAAGAATCGAAAATTTTCAAAAAAACCCGCCCCTATGAGGGCGGGGTGGGGCTCCTATGGGGTGGGTCCAAATTGCCATCCCTATAAGAATGGAAGGCTTTGTTTGAGGTCAAACAAACTTGTTTTTTCAGCTGCTTGTGCAGGTCCTATCCCATTATTACATTAGCTCTTCTCGAATGGCGAAATAGAAGGCTTCCAAACATGGTTCAAACCCATTCGCGTAGCATCAAACGAAGCTCTTCACTCTTCACATCGTAAAGCTCACCTAGATCTGGAAGAGCTCCACAGCTAGCCACTCCACTCGCACACCACTGGAGCTTAATAGTTGTGGCTCCATCTCTACGTACCCTCCCATCTCCACGAATCGCATTGTCGACGAACACCTTCACACCGTGTGACCCTCGCCGCCGTAGCAACACTGAAGCTACGAACCCTCCATCTCCACGAATCGCACTGTCGGCGAACTGGTGAGCTTCATACTTGATTTCTATTTTTTTTTTGTCCTCTAAACCCACCCTCACACCGTGTGGCCCTCCCCATGCAGTAAACTCTTGCTGCCGCAGCAACCCCATTCATTGCCGACATCAACCCCACTCATCATCGACAAACATTGTTGAGTCTTTTCTTTTTCTATTTCGGCTTCTTTTTTTTTTTTCTTTTTTTGTCAAAATCTCACCTTCACTAGGTAAGCCTCCCCATTGCAGTAAGAGGTATCAATTTCCGTAAACCCATTGTCGCCAACGATCCCACTCATCGTTGTAGCAAAAACCCTCACAGTTGGCGACCTGACACTCCAGTGAGTCTTTACTCTATTTTCTCGAGAGTTTTTGCTGCGGGCGATGAGTGGGGTCACCAGTAGTAGTGGGTTTGTGGAAATTGATACCTATTGCTGCGAACTATGTAACCCTCCCATCGCAGCAATAGGTATCAATTTCCACAAACCCATTACCACCGATGACCCCACTCACCGCCCGGTTTGGAGAAGAGAAGGGGTAAAAAAAAAAAGGGCTAAAATTAAAAAAGAAAAATACTTACCAATGTTCGTTGGCAGTGAGTGGGGTTATTGCCAATAGTGAGTGGGTTTGCTGCGTGGGGAGGGTCACACGGTGTGAGGGTGGGTTTGGAAGGAAAAAAAAAAAATTAGAAGTCGAAAATGAAGCTCACCAATTTGCTTGCGGTGCGATTCATGGAGATGGAGCTGTAGCTGTTGAGCTCCGGTGGTGTGCGTGTGGCTGGTTGTGGAGTTCTTCTAGATTTGGGTGAGCTTCACAGTGTGAAGAGTGAAAAGCTTCGTTTGATGCTATGCGAATGGGTTTGAACCATGTTTGGAAACCTTCCATTCTGCCATTCGAGGAGAGCTGATGTTATGATGGGATAAGACATGCACAAGCAGTTGAAAAAACAAGTCCTGTTTGACCTCAAACAAAGCCTTCCATTCTCAGCCCTTAGATCCAGTATGAAAGTCATGGACGGATAAGATTCACTTACGCAGATATATGGTATAAAGGCTGAAGCGTATAGCAACAAACCTGTATTCGAACTCAGTTTCCTTTTGTTTAAGAGGGTAGAGAGACTTTTCACCAATAGAAGAAAGCGGCACTTTTGTGTAACATGTTATGGTCTCAACGCCGATTTCCTGTCCTGTCTTATCTTAATCTTACTGTTTCCTAGCCGCTACCATGGTACTAAAGGGAAGATAGAGTTGCGAAAAAGAAGTGAAGACGAAGTGACTCAAACAAAGCTTTAATCTATAGGTGCGGACAAAAGAAGGGAATAGATCTAAAGCGGGAGTGCTGTCTCAACATCTCCTCGCCTAGGAATATAAAATGTAAAAGGCATAGCAATCCCTAATCTAGAAATGAATGATTGTTGAATTGTCACATATATAAAAGTATAGGAGTTTTTTCCACAAATATTTGACTCCGTACGAAATAATTCCGTTCTTATATGAGGTTGGAATCTTATTCCGAGACTGTACGGCGTTTGCCACGTGGGATGAGATAAAAAGAATTAAAGAAACACACGCCTGAATTGGATCATTGTTTCCCTCGTCTGACCAACTTTATTTTTTTCGACGCCACCACCTTCATCGCAGGCATGAGTCGATGCCGCTATCATTGTCGGCATGGAGTTTGCTGGACATATGTGTGTTCTTTTTATTTTAAAAAAAATTTAATTAAATCAAACACTTTGGTGTGCCAACTCCCTAGGGCAACTTCATTTTTTTCAGCCTTTGATTAATTTTGAATTTAATTAAACACGGTATGCCAAAACAAAATAAAAAAAATTGAATGACAACCAACAATGCAAACCCTAATAGCCTCCATAGTCTGTCACCATCTCTATTTCAATTTTCTGTGTTTTTTTTATTCTTTATTTTTTATTTTATTTTTTTAGAGGCAGTCATGGCCGTCGTGATAGGTCATTTTTTTCTTTGTAATACCCCCTTTTTTGGTTAATTACAGATTCGCAGCCACCGTTCTCTCCTTTCTATCCTCATCCTCACCGGCGATCCCATGAACAAAAACAGACGCTGCAACCCTTTTTTCTTTCCCAGAAAAATAAATAAATAAATAAATAAAAAATGAGGGACATTCGGTGATATGCAATGGTTGGCGATCGAAGAAGCATAAGCAGAAGATTGTGCCTCTGTCAAACCACTACCAGTGAGCACCTTCAGTAATATGCACCAGGTATGCCTTCCTTTCATATCATACGCTCACGATGGCAGGGGGGACATTCACCCACAACTGTTGTTCGACTTCTTCTCTAGCGATTTCACAAATAGATGAGAGATTAGCGGCGAACCCTAAAACTAGATCAATCTGCAGTGATCGGCATTGGAGAGGGAAGGATCTGGAGAAAGAGAGAGGATCCATGTCTAACGCTGTAGAAAGAGAGAGGGGAAAGAGGGATAGAGAAAGGGGTGGCTGCTAGGAAATCAAAAACCATTGTTAAAGGTACCGTTCGGCCAATTGAAGGACACATGGCTGCTAATGTGGTGTAGGTCCTATACCCTTGGGGTGTGTTTGGTTGGGGGGAATCATTCCCCGGAAAGGGGTTTGATTCCCCTTTACCCCGTTTGGCACGTCCCCTTAAGTGGGCATGTTCCATTCCCGCATCAATCAGATTCCCACCAGGCAAGTGAATGACAACTTGGAGGTGGTTTTGCAAAAATGATGCCGGGCAAGTGATTTATGACTTTCCATATTGCCAACCTTGCCCTTGCTTCTCAACTACAACAAATGAAAATCCCAACTGTGTCCAGCCTCAACCCCCTATACCACAATGTAGATCTGGAGCCCTAGCACAATACACGATATGGCGAGAGAACGAAGAGCAGCCGCAACCTCCGACGACCTCTGCTTCCAGAAATCGATGGTGGGTAATATTTCTTTGATCTACAATGTTGTTTCTTGCTAACCTCTGACGACTCTTGCCGAATACGACGATTTGCATCTGGAGCCATACCTTTTCTCCAACAGAAGACGATATCACGAGAGAAGGAAGAACTTGATCTAACCTCCGAGGACCCTTGCTTCTACAAAACAATTGTGTAGGTATGATTTCTTTGATCTACTTGCTTTATTGTGCGATACATGCATTATTGTTTCATTTGAAAACCAGATCTGCCATATATCCATTTGCGCGTTGACCCACAACAACTCCTTCTCGATCTATCCTCTCTTGTAGGTCTACATTGTTGTGTTTGATTTAGTGAGACGTGATGTTTAATTGCTGTCACTCCTACCTTCTCATAAATGCATTCATTTCTTATTTTATCATTTCCTTGTATTTCTACGGATTTATTTTAAAATCCTTATTTTTCTACACTGATATTATGCACATGTTTAAAAGTGCTCTGATATTCAGCTGGTGTAGTAGATGTCTTGTAAAATTTTCATTTTCATTTATCTTCTTATTCATACTCTTCTCCTTCTCCCCCTTTCCTTCTTTTTAAATGTTGGAAGTTTATGTTTGCTCTGATTTCGGCACTGTGAAAGAGATTTCTGTACAGATTAAAAATTGCATGAATTTGTTTTTTCTATTTTTGGAGTCTTTATATGTCAATTTTTCATTGTTTTCAATAGAAAGTCAAAAGAACTATGCAAGTTTGTGTTTTGAATCTGTTCATTCTGCCCAGTTTTTGTCTAATCTGCACATGAGTAGCATATTTCATCTAATTAATAACCCAACAATTAATGGCACATAGGCAGACCAATAAATATAGAATAGGGTAGGTTTGCAGGGAAGTTATCAAGAAAAATATGCATCTCATGATGGACAGAAAAAAAAAAAATTTGCTTATAGAATCTTTGTTTTTCCCTCTCTCTCTCTCTCTCTCTTGTTTTTCCCTGTTTGATGCATTGTACACTTATTAAATAAATCGTAAGAATATTTAATTTTAGATTTAGCATGCTTGGGAAACCTGTAAAATGGATTTAGTTCAGTCCAATATTATCTAATTCAACTAAAAGATTAATTAACCTTCAATTGGTTTGAGCTTACTAGTAGTTTGTCTAAAATCGAGTCCTACCCTGGTTTTGATTTTAATGGTGTTTGGTTTATATTATCTTCTAACAGATACAACCAAGCATGATATGCAAAAAGAGAGAAAAAACAAAAGGCAAATACAAAATTTACTCTGGAAAGTAGTTTTATAATGAAAGTCGAATATTTGGAATTAAAAATTCCCAAATAATTTAAACTAGAAGAGGGGTGACTTTTATGGCCGAAACTGGAGAGATTTAATATGTGATCTGTTAAAGGGGGAAATTGGGGTAAAGGAAGTGTAAAAATGCTCACAAAGAGTGCTCTGCAAACAGAAGAGGGACCGTCTGGTGATGAGAGTGGTTGTGTATGCGAGCTTCACGGTGAAGAAAGAGGAGCGGGTTTAGGGAGGAGAAACACGGCGAACTGCTGAGCTTCAGCTCCGTTTGGTGCACTGAATTGGTTTGAAATGTGTTTGAAACACAGTTGTGTTCGCCATTCGAGGCCATGACGTGATAGGAGCCTGCAAAGCTGAAAAAGAAGCATGCCTAAAATCCGGGTGAAATTGAAGGTTGAATCTTAGCCACTAGATCAACGTTTAAGGGCATGGACGGAGAGGATTAACTCCTGCTGATGTATCCTATATCAGCTGAAGCTAATAGGAACAAACCTGTATATATATATATATGTGTGAGGGGTGTAGATATAGCAAAAAGGGGCATGGATAGTTATACATATTTATATGTTTTCCACCTGCAGATGAAGTTTGATAACTTAAAATTTGATTGAAAAAAATGTACTTATTTCAAACATCAATATGTTGGGTGTTTAATTGAACTTCCGTTGCAATTACTAGTAAATGTAAGGACATCACCGTCTGTAGTTGTTCCACCAATGGTAAACTTGTATTATTTACTTTCTTGATAGGAATCTCTATAAGTTGTAAAAATAGATCACCTCATGCATCTAATCTTGGCATGAAAGCCATTGAAACATAAGAACTGCTAGTTCATCTAAATTTAAATTGTCCACTTCACTGCAAATGCATACTTTTGTCCGATAAATGTATCTTATTGGTTTTTATATATGGTTATTCACGAATTAAAAGACATTCACACCTTGCAATTTGTTTCCCTTATGTTGTCTTTTGGGAATATATCGTGTTGTGGATTAGGTTCCCATAATGAACCCTGTTGTTTAAACATGGTAGGTGAGGAATCAGTTGATTATGATTTTGTTAACCTGCCAATACACCAAAAATCTGCTGTTCATTGTTGATATGTTTTTTTTATCTTGTCATCCAAAAATTCAAGGGTGCCAACAAGATTTTAAAGAAAGGAAATTATGTTTGTGACTTGGCATGTACAAGGCGACTTGGCATGAATTTTTTACTCCAATGGTAAAGTGGGTGCTCTGTTTATTATCCAATACTTGAGTTTGAGTTTGAGTTTGAATTCTCATGAGGCAGCCGTCTTCATTAAACCTATTAATCCACTAACAATACTTATATATTATTTTGGTAAGTGAAATTAAATTTCGGTAAGTATAACAATACTTATATTCTTACATTGAATTGATTTTCATCTTCTATTTTGCCTTCTATTCTAACAATACTTATATTATTATAGTGGCCACTAAAAATCTGTTGTTGATCGAATGGTCAAATTATGTGAAGATTGGGATGGGGAATTTCCTGTTAAAACATAAGAATATTTTCTTCTACCTTTATATTTCCACCATGATTGCTCTACTAGCAGCCTTACCCTGATTGCTGTACCAAATATTGGCCCTTTTAATAGTTTAATACAAGGTTAATTAGAATTTGGTTTGCATCTCAAGTGGGTTGAAATTTATATGCTTATACGTAGTAAGGATTAGTTAGTGACAATATGTTTATCGACACACGTCTCTCAATTATTGATGTACAGATATGGCTAGATTGATAGTGTCAAAGAAGAAAAAAATTATGCGTATGTTGGAAAGTCTTCGCTCTCTATTGAATGTTATTTCCTTGCTTGAAGTCGTATTATACCTACTCATTGGCAAACATTACCAAGACCATGTATTAAAGTTGGAATCTTATTTTACCCATGAATCCCGGATGTTCAACCTTTATAATATCATATTTCACAATGACACAATGTGCATAAGTCAATTGCGTATGAATAGGTATACATTTTTCAAATTGTGTGGTATGCTTCGCACCATAGGGAAGTTAAAAGACACTAGACACGTGACAGTGGAGGAGATGACTGCATTGTTTGTACTACATTCTTGCTCATCATGTGAAGAATAGAGTGATAATAAATAGATTCATGCGTTTGGGTGAGACAATAAGTTGACATTTCAATGAAGTTTTGAAGGGAGTTATCCGATTGCAAAGTCATTTGCTTAAACAACCAAAAGCTGTTACAGAAAACTCAACTGATGCAATGTGGAAATGGTTTAAGGTATATATACTAAACACTAATATAATACATCTATATTAAATTAACCTATTTTAAATAAGGTATTTTAAATAAGGTATTGTAAGAAGTTAAAATAGGTTAATTCGTATTTAAGATTGTAGTAATTGTTGTTTTATTTTGTTACACACTTTTTTTTTTAAGAACTGTTTGGGAGCTTTAGATGGGACTTATATTAGGATGAATGTGCCTGAGGCTGACAAACCTCGGTACCGAACAAGAAAAAATGATATTGCAACTAATGTATTGGGAGTATGCACCCAAGACATGCAATTCACCTTTGTTCACCAGGTTGGGAAGGTTCTGCAGCTAATTCTCAGGTATTAAGAGATGCTGTTAGTAGAAGACATGGTCTTAAGGTCCCTCGTGGTACGTTACAAGCAATTGTTATACAAATAATGTGACGTTAGTAGTATATACAATACTAATATCATACTTTGTTCATTTATTAGGTTTTTATTACCTTGTTGATGCTGGATATCCTAATGCGGAGGGATTTTTTGCCCTATATAGAGGCCAGCGGTATCACTTAAATGATTGGAGGACCGGTCATCAACCTATCACTCCACAAGAGTTTTTCAACATGAAACATTCGAGTGTTAGGAATGTCATAAAAAGATGCTTTGGGCTTCTTAAGCGGAGGTGGGTTATTCTAAGGAGTCCTTCTTTTTATCCTGTGCAAACCCACAACCGGATCATTGTTGCATGTGTTCTTCTACACAACCATATAATGCGAGAGATGCTAATAGACCCATTCAGGGAGCTCCCTCTTACTGAGAATTATAGTCAGCCAGCGGGAGATCCAATTGAATATGTTGATGCATCTGACTAATGGCAAACGTGGCGGGATGCAATGGCAAATGAAATGTTCAACGAGTGGCGTGCATTTAGAAATGCATAATTTACATTTGTTGTGGTTTGTTTTATGTATTGAATAATATTCCTTGTTTCGATTACGTGCGAATTTATGTCTACTAACTTTTAGTTATTAATTAGTAGTTTGTAATTGACTATTTTACTTAGTGCATCATATCTGTGTTTACCATGCAGCATATATGTTGTAACATTACAGTATATGATGATGTAAAACTGTTTCATATATTATTGACCCTATACAAATTATAGTGCATATGCTTTATTTTGTGTTGCACCTATATAGGATGGCATCTATTAGTCGAGACAAAGACTCAACTGCTAGCACACCTGTTGTAAGACTAAAACATCAATGGCCACCTTTGGAGGATAAAAAATTAGTGCAGGGTTTGTATGAGTTGTATACCATGGAGACTTGGAAGTGTGATACCGGTTTTAAGTCCGGTTACTTACTTCAACTGGAGAAGATGCTGGCACAAACCCTTCCTGGATCGGGTCTTAAAGTTTGCCCACACATTGAATCTCGTGTGAAGATATTGAAGAGACAAACGATGGCCATCGCTAATATGTTCACAATTGGAAGTGGTTTCTCATGGAATGAAGAAGATACACTGGTTCAAGCAGAGAAGGCAGTATTCGATTTATGGGTAAAGGTAATGCTATATGTGCGTGTCTATTTAGACGTTTATTATTTTCTTTAGTTACATTCTAGTTGATAATTTTTAATATACGTGTAGACTCATCCGGCTGCAAAAGGCTTACGAAATAAGTCTTTCCCCCATTATGACACGTTGTTAGAGATTTTCGGGAAGGATCGGGCAAATGGATTGGGTACTACAATCCCTGCTGCAGAGGAGGAAGCAATTGAAGCAGCTGCTGCCAATGAATGCAATGCAAGTACTCAATTTGATGATGGGGGTTTTGAAGGCATTGAAGTTTCGAGTGCTCAACCCCAACCGTCCCCCGCGGGGGCATCTCAAGCGGGGACGTCTCAACACAAGCGTAAGAGCACATCATCGTTTGCACATGGGATTGTTGAAGTGTTATCCTCTATCAAGAAGCTCGTCAACGGAACCATGGTCTATCTGGATAGGATAGGTACTGCATTGAGCGAGGAGAGTACTACAAAAAAGCAGGTTGCCGAGGAGGTGCAGAAAATCCTTGGATTGACTCTTACTAAAGTCTTGGATGTAGGAAAAGACATTAGTGCTGGCACATATATGTCCGCTGTGTTCTTTAATCTATCCGATGATAAGCGTAAAGAGATGGTAGCTGAGGTGCTGAGAAGACGTAACCCTACAGGTTGAGTTACGTACATGGACTTAATTAGATTTTAAACTTCGACCTATTTGTTTAACTTTTTGATGTCGCTGTGCACATGTTATCATGTGGGCGATTAAACATTAAATATGTGATGTGTACTTATCAGATCTGACTTCTAGATCTTGTACTGATCTCCTTGATATGGTTATATACCATATGTTTTGGTTAATGAAATATGAAACATGTAGGTGTTGGTTATTATCGAGTATATGACCCATGTTTCTTGAGGTGTTGTGGCATATTTATCTTTTTATGGGTTGAGTTGGCAAATGATTTAAACTTTTATGTTATGGGTTGAGTTTAGGGGTTTAATTTATCCTTCAAACTTAATTTTGTCATATTTCTCTTATTGACGTCACTCCAGGTATAGTTTGATGTGCTGTGATATACATGACCCATGTTATAGGTTGACTTGGCAATTTCAAACATGTTGAAACTTAATTTTATTGCAATATTGCTTATGAATACATGTTTTTTTTCCATTTATGGTATTAGGTACTAATGATAAGTTTATACGTTTCTAAATTTTTTTCGCGTTGATGATAGCCATAATCCATTGTATCATGGCTAAATGGTGTTTTAAAACCTCTATAGTTAACTGCATGCTATTATAATAGACTGAATTTCTAGTCAGATCGTTAAATTTTTTTAAAAATTTCAATATAGTCAATTACATGCTAGTGTAGTTGGCTATATTGTAAGGCAAATACTTCTATGATTTCCTTGCCTATGAAATAGTCAACTGCATGGTATTATAGTAGGCTGTATTTCTGGGCAGATAGTTAAAATTTTTTAACTATTTCAATATAGTCAACTACATAATAGTATAGTTGGCTATATTACAAGGCAGAGATTTCGATGATATGAAGCTTATAAAATAGTCAACTGCATGGTATTATAGTAGACTGTATTTCCTGGCAGGTAGTTATATTTTTTTAACTATTTCAATATAGTCAACTACATAATAGTATATATTACAAGGTAGAGATCTCAATGATATGAAGCCTATAAAATAGTCAACTGCATGGTATTATAGTAGGCTGTATTTTCAGGCAAATCGTTATATGTTTTTAAAAATTTCAATATAGTCAACTATATTGCTATATTGCAAGGCAGAGAATTCAATGATATGAAGCCCATAAAATAACCAGCTACACTAACATTTAGCCAGCTATATTACAACGCAGAGAGTTGGATGATATAAAGCATAAATATAGTCAACTACGGACTAGTATAGCTGGTTATATTGCAAAGTATAGACTTCTATTAGGATTCTGTTACTACTAAAACAAATAAAAAATTCATTTCATTATTGTTATTGTTATATTGTGATCATGCAATTGCAGCCATTTTTTTTATTATTATTTGTTGATTTATTTTTATATTTTTGGCATACACGCAAGTAAAATTTGGGGTTATTAATTGAATTTCTTGCTACCACGTTCTCTTTATTTATTTATTTGGTTTATAATTGTCACCTACTTACGTCTTTCTCAAACCCCATTACAATGGGAGGTTGGTTTGTTTTTTTTTTTTGTTTTTGGTTTACAATGGAAGTTTTGTACACGGAATACAATTTATTGTTTAATTTTTTTAAAATTTATTTTTTAGGTATAGGACGGGACACTCCTATACACATATTTTATATAGTTATTGGCTTCGTACGTTAGATAAAGATTAAAGAGAGGTGGTCGATCTCATACAAATTAAAAGCCAAGTATAGGGCACAAAAAGCTAACACTTGACCATACGACTTAACTGATGTGTTCAGCAAAATAGCCTCAACCAAATTAATTCTTACCAAAAAAAAAAAAAAAAAAAAAAAAAAAAAAAAAAAAAAAAAAAAAAAAAAAGAGCTGCCTAAAATTAGATGGATTTGAGAGACTTTGGAAAAATGGAGTCTCGAAGGAGACAGTAGAAATTGAATTGTCCCTAATAAAAATTGATGGGATGACAACTTTATTGTACATGCAAAAAAATGAGTTTATGTTAGGGAACACGTGTTTGAATATATTTATTCTAATATGATTTGGAAAAAACATAAGAAAAAAAAAGTTTTGCAAAACCAGGAGTAATGGTCTCATGGGTTTAGGTCCGTGAAAATTTGGCATAGGTGAAATCCCTCACACCGAGCCTATCCGGCTTTTATCCTTTTCAGCTGTCCATGACATAATCCAAATATGCACATTCATCGCAAAAACCAAATTTTTATTGTTATCACCAATGACTAATAAGATATGAAAAATATTTTGAGTTAATTTTATTTTATTTTAAATTTTAAGTTATTCCAACAATAAAGAAAGCGAAGACAAGTCAGTATAATAAAGTAATTCTCAATGTCTAAGATAAACATAGTGATGTAATTCTAATATTTTGAGGTCCATCACCTCATCATATCTATCATATTAAGTATCACCTCATCATATCTATTACATTAAGTATAGTGATGTAAACATAGTTTACGAATTATGTATAATTATATTTAAAAGCAATTACACACGAAAAATTATATTTTATATTAGTTTCCCGTGTGTAGCACGGGAATGAGACTCGTGAAGGCTATTAAGTGACCACCACTACATTGCAAATTGGTCAACTATAACTATAAAATAGTCGACTACTAAAAACACATAAAATTCATGTTGCATGTTTGAAAGCAATTACACACACGTTAACTAGGGGTGTTAATGGTTTTGGTTAAAACCGAGAACCAAACCGAACCAAACCGAACCGGGCGGTTTGGTTTGGTTTTTTTGTCATTAGGTTTGGTTATGGTTTTAATTTTAGAAAACCGAACTCAATTGGTTTGGTTTTGGTTTTCAGTTTTAAAAACCAAACCAAACCGAAAAACCAAAAAAACCGAAAAATATAATATATATATATATATATATATAATTTTATATATAAACTTAAAGTTTGTAAATTCCCAATTCTAATAAGGGTAAAATAGGTAATGGGCTTGTTTTTGTTGATTTTAAGTTTCTTATTGTTTTCCCTTTTTTAGATTGGCATGTATTAAACTAGTTATTAATGTTGTGTGTATTAATGTTGTGTGTGATATTGATATATTGATATATGTCAATATGTTTCTATTTTGATACAATGTTTGTATTTTTTAATTGCTAATGTAATGCTTTTATTAAAAATGTTTTTATTTGGAGTTTGGCATGTCATTTTTTTCATTTTCAATTATTTGTTGTTACTTAATAGGTTAAAATCGAAACCGAACCGAACCAAACCGAAATATAATGGTTTGGTTTTTTTATAGTATGGTTTGGTTTTGATTTGGGAGGAGCAAAACTGAAGTATAATGGTTTGGTTTGAAATCTCCCCTAAAACTGAACCAAACCGAACCATTAACACCCCTAACGTTAACTAATGATATTTTTAATACGGCCTTTCGCGGGTTATCCAACAATTTATAAACACACAAACCCACACGTGATTAAACATTACAGTACACCCCAATCTTCCCATCTTATATTTCCTATCAGTCAGACCCCAAAACCCCTTTTCCGTCCAATCTTCCCAAGCCATCACACCCAAACCCCCTTTTCCCTTCTTCCCCATCCATCACACCCAAAACCCCTCTTCCCATCACGACGAACTAAGGCTGCCGTCGACGACGCATAAGCTGCGGCTGACGACACCAGAAGCTCCAGCCTAAGTTGTCGAAGCTCCATCCTAAGTTGCCGTACCTTCCCAAGGTTCATACTCTCTGAACCTGTCCACTTGCATGAGTAGGTGCAAAACAAATTTTTGTTTTTTAAACAGAAAATATTGATAACTTGTTTGCCAAGCTCTGATGGTAGTTGGCTTCATGCATAGACTACATTTGGTAGTATAAACAGGGGAGGTTTTCGAGTTATGAGGCAAGGGTTTTGGGTATGGTTTCTAGGTTTTTTCATTCCAAGATCTCCATGGATGATGGTGTTTGAATTTGTGCAGACCATAAATTGATCTTATAATTTCTTACAACTTTATTTTTTTTATAAATTTGTACGGTCAAGATCAGAGGAAACAGTTTTTTATAGCCTATTAAAGGTTTCTTTAATTTCTATGCTCGTTTTGTTTCCTTTTGTAATGCATTTTTATTCTATGCTCTGTTTGGTTACTAAGAAATGTAGGAAAGAAAAGAAATGAAAGAACATTTTTGAATCATACGTTTTGTGCCGTTTGGGTTACCAAAAATCTAAGAAATCACTTCAAATAAGCTGAATACTTTTGTGAAGTGTATCCTTGTGGAGGTTTTTGTTTTCTCAAATCCCAATAAAGAATAATCTAAGATTCATAATTTTAATTTTCTTTTTATAAGTTTATTTTTTTATTTTTGCTTTTCCTGCATGTTCAAGTAGCCGAGTAGGGTTGGAGGGTGTTTGGACATTTCATCAAAATGATAATATTCCATTGCACATTGGATGGTATTTAAAATGAGTAAACTTTTTCTTCCCCTCATGTCGCGGTTGGTGCGCGTCTATTATAATCTAATGTCTAGAACCATTTTCAGGATTTTAAGAAATGACATTTTGTACATGTAGTGGAATTTTTTTTGTTTTGTAATGACTTCATTTTGAACAAAATCAAAATATACATAATTTCAAAAACAAAATGGAGGTACACAGTATCTCGTGGGACATCCAAGTGCTTCATAGATAGTTTCATTTTGTAGGTATTTTTGTGTGGGTCTAGATGTCTAGTATAAGCATTGCTTCTAGTATAAGCATTGTAGGGTATTTTTATGTGGGTCTAGATGTCTAGGTTGTGCTTCTATAGCCTAGTAAAGGTTTCTTTGAAAACCTAGTCCCAAACCATCTAGACAATGAGCTTGTGACAGGGCTATGGATGGACTAGAAAAAAAAAATAGAGCCACAAATTGAATTTGGGTAACCTTGGAATTTACTTCAGATTGGGTTGGTTTGGGTTTTGGACAGGAATTTTAACACGTCAAGTTGAGCCTGGGTTGACCTCCCAACCCGCGCAAGTTGCACCCCTTGAGGAATGGTAAAGGATGGGAATTTGAGGTGTTGAATTACACTAGACCCTTGTTACGTTCATACCTAATCAACTCCTTTGAGAGGCCATAGGTTCGGACAATTTCCTTTTGAAGGAGAGAAGCCTTAGTCCCAAATTTGCTTCTATTAAAGGAGATAGACTATTGAATGGAGGTGACATGTAAACACTATGAAATCAATTCATTACAGAGTCTTGAAATTTTCTATGAACCTGGTTTTGTGTGTGTGTGTGGGGGTTTTCTTTTTTGTTTTTTTTTTTTTACTAGTAATTTTTTTGTAACAAGATATGGAAATGGACAAATTTCAAGTGTCATGGTAGGAGTTCTGTAGCCATGCTTGTATGGGGGGCAACTAAACTAAAGAAATCTGACTAAATTTTTTTGAATATAATATATCTTTTTCAGCTAGAAAGTTAATTAGATTTTACTTTTAAATGAGTGGTTATTTATTGGTTTGGTTAGGGATTTGGTTGCAAAAGGTTTGTGTACATTTAACAAATGAGTTTATGCCCTCCCCTATTTCGTGTGTGTGTGTGAGAAGGTAGCTATTTGCTAGCTAACAGATTTGTTTTAATTTATTTATGGCACTTCTTTATGAGGTAGGCACCAAGCTCCATAGACCCGCATGCTATTATAGATGCATTTTTGAACAAGTGGAGTCATAACATAGCTTGGTTCATCAAAAAAATATTAGCCAGGAGTTTTTATTATTATTCAAATTAACCCCTTTCTTTGTCAAGTTACTTCGATTTATAGTTTATGCCGTTTGGTTTTGGGACTAGATAATCTTTTTTCTAGTTTATGCCGTTTCGTTTTGCTCTAGCATGGACAAGTTGCCTTTTTTTCCCTGTAATTTATGCTGGCCCTTAATATGTGAATTTGAAATATGCAATACACTTGTCCCTTCGATAGATGGTATGTTGAGAATTTGTTGACATCATACTCATTTATTCCCCATATTAATGTAAGTTAGATACTTACAATATTGTTTTAATCCTGTTAAATTATATGGCGATGTACATTTGAAATACAATCTTGTTCTATTCCCTTACAATAACAGTTGTCGAGAAAACATTGCCAAACTGTTTTTAGAGTACAAGAACAAACAACCCCAGGTTTTTAATACTGAATTTCTAATAGTTCGTTTTGTTTTTTGGCATATACATACCACTCA
Source organism: Liquidambar formosana (assembly GCA_039720395.1). NCBI lineage: Eukaryota > Viridiplantae > Streptophyta > Magnoliopsida > Saxifragales > Altingiaceae > Liquidambar > Liquidambar formosana. The sequence continues at coordinate 133,672 of JBBPBK010000369.1, forward strand.
ATCATCGGCCATGACGAGGCGAAGTGAGAAATTACTCCAATCCTCCATAGACGCCGCGAGAGGGAGTAGAACCACCAACAATGACTGGAACCGACAGGGGATTGAAGGTGAGCCATCCGAGGAGAGCACTCAACCACCATCGATGGCATCAAAAGGGAAATGCTCCATGTCCGTCGACATTCGCCCACCCAAACGGACAACAAAACGATCACACCATTTTGGTAAACCAACCACAAGTGGTGAGGGATCATCGACCCAACGGAAGAAGAGCAAACCCACAGCCGTCGATAATTTGGGTGAGGTAGATTTGTTCATGAATGAAGAAATTCGGCTGAGGTATAATTTGAAATTCAAGGGTCACACTATTCAATTTGGGAGATGTGTTGATTTTGGTTTTTTCAACAAATATGGGTTCCGACTCGAGGTGTTGTTTCGCGCCATCGGGTGGTTTGATTTCTTTAACTAACAGCAAGTAATGTACCTGCAACTGGTACGGTGTTTCTACGCCCACTTGAAGATGAATTCTAAAACCGTACATTGCACATCGTATGTTAAAGAAGTACAGATTTCTTTAAACTGCACCACATTGAACCATCTACTTAGGTTACCACAGTTCGATACATTCAAAGCTTTCCACACACACGTAGGCTAAATATGATGGATTCGACCAGAAGGAGGCACTTCAAGATATGTGCTTGTCGAATAATGTCAATCCGAGTAGGCCACCGCTGTACAGTGAACTGAATGTTGAGGTAAGAATAATTCATAGCATCCTATCTTATTGTATATTGCCTCGTGTGGGTAGCCGGGTACATGTGGGATATTTTGATGTGTTTATTATGTGATGCATTATGCATGGGCAGAAACTTGATCTCGCACACCTTATTAAACATCACATGGCATATTGTGCACTTAGGGCAGGTGTACTGCCATATGGGATGATGCTTAGTACTATATTTGAGCATTTCAAGGTGCCGTTGGAAGATGAGGGAGATGTGTTTGCTGCTCGGCCAACTGATATATATAGTGCATCAACATTGAAGCGTATGGGGTTTAAGTTGGATATGAACAACACATGGGTGATACCCAAAGATGAAGATGAACAGGATGAGCCAGGGGATTATCCACCAACTGATCCACCAACCGACGGACCAACTGATCAACCAACTCCTCCACCCGGCTTGCAAGTTGTTATGGATGCTATATTAAGTAGTTGAGAGGCAGTTGAGAAAGGTTTATCCGATGTTAATAGTCGGCTGGGTCGGTTAGAGAATCAAGTGTCGGACATGCATGGTCGATTGTTGGGTGTGGAGAATCGGGTGGCAACTATGGGGAGGAAGATGTCTATTGTAGAAGATGATGTGCATATGATGAAATTCTATGGAGGTGAGGTTTACAATGCTGCTCGGGTAATAAGTCAAGCATTTGAAACTTGGCATGGTAGAGGTAGGGCTCCACCAGCCGACGTGCCACCTCCAGCCCCCACGACAAATGCAAGGCCATACCAAGCTACATTCGCACCCGTCTTTCCGAGGGCAGATAACCCTTCACCACCCACCCAGGAAAAGGAAGAAGACAGGGGATAAAGATGCTACTCCTTCTACTGCTCCAACAGACTTTGTGGAACATGATGCTTAGTAGTTTAGTATTTATGCATTTATAATGGTTTTTTGTGTTGTTGAAATGGGAGGTTAGGAAGATGTACTTTTTGTACATGATGGTATTGTAAGTATTTTGCTACGATACATTTTGAGTACCCACATGTATGGAGAAGACAAAGTAAATCTAATTATTACAATGGTAGAAAGTTATATTATTTTTTGTAAATTTTTTCCACATTCAAATGAGATTGCATTAAAACATGAAAGTTCAAATTTTTACTAATAATGCTTCTACGTAGATTGATTTGGGTTTAAGTATGTCATTTCACTCAATTTTAGTCTTGTATGGGGTCATCAGTTGGCTATATTGTCAGGTAGAAGCTTTGATGACATATAGGCTCTCGATATAGCCAACTACACATTAGTGTAGTTGGCTAAATTGTCAGGCCGAGACTTATTATAACGTAATGGCCCTCAATATAGCCAACTACACGAACGTGTAGTTGGCTATATTGTTTGGCAGAGAATGTATGAGGACATAAAGCCCATCCATATAATCAACTAAATGTAACTGTAGTTGGCTATATTGTTAATTATTCTTAATAATTAATACGCCAACTGTATAGTATGCTAAATCTACCCACAGTTAGCTATATTGTACCAAAAATCCGAACAAGGAAAAAATCTAAAGACTCAGCAATTGTATACTAGGTGGTCAGCTACATTATGAGGTGCTTTTTGAGATCAATTGAGTTGTTTAGTAACCTATTTGGAAACAATGGCTCTCCAGAAGTTACTTGGCAAGGAACTTAATTTCGAAGAAGTTAGGGAAGGTTGATATCAAAACCACCTTTGGTACTTATCTATAATCTGATCTAGTTGAGGCCAACTGTAGTAAGCCCAGCTCAAATGGTAGTGGATAACTAGTCAGATTGAAATTAGCATGCTAGTTGTTTAGCATTTACATATAAATATAGCCAACTGTTAAAACACCATTGCATGTGGATCGGCAAAATGATAATTAATTACAATAACGATAATATCCAAAATGAACAACGTTGATGATAGCCATAATTTTTTATTACAAATATTCATAGTTTGTTTAACACCCAATACATAATCGCCAAGATTATTAACACTCGGACAATTATCTTCAACTCCATCGATGTTGGTAGAATGTAATTATATCGCCCATGGTGCTCTATATCAGATTGGAATGTGGATGATGCCTCATCATCAGTGTTATCCAAACCATCTATATGCTCAGCCCAAGAGAAGAAATGGCAATCATGTCCGTTTCGTTCCTGAAAAGTTTCAAAATTGTTCACGTATGTATAAAAACTTAATAAAAGTATAACATCTGTCAAAGGTTGCATATTACTCACCATGTAACCGGGGCATGAATAAAAAAGGCAAAATTTACTACGTTTCTTGTGCGATATCTTCAAGATAGCTCAACATCCACAATCACACAACTTAGGAGCTGCTCTCAAGCAATTGGGTGGGAGTTGGTTGTTCGTATATGACATTACTTCACTTGATCAACATATGACTTCTTATAATGGTTACTACATCATGGTTTATTATTGTCAAACTACAAATGAGATGTTGAAATCAAGCCCTGATAGAAAGAAATAGTGAAAGAGAAGGATGCTTATCAAGTAACCCTTGAAAACCGAAAATAGAAGCGTAATAGAGTAGGAGAGAGAATAGAGAACACATACACACCCATAGATGGGATAAGTTTATCTGACTCCCTTTAAATAATTTTTCATATTTCTAGATTAACCGCAATATGTTTTAAAATATCATATAAAACCATATTATTTATAAAAAAACATACAAACCAAGCCCAATGTTTTTAAATTAAAGTTTAAGTCTCCTTTAGTAAGAAAATGTAGAGGCAAGCAGGTATGTTTTGGAGTAGGTTTGTCTCTAAAACAATCGAATACAGCCTTCTTCACTTCTTGAATATGAAAAGGTCTCTCCAACCTGATAGCACTAGATTCACCAATAGGGGACCAAAACAACCCATCTAGCACTGGTCTATCCCTCCCATCAGAGCTGTAAAGAGAATAGAAGAAGGTGTGAATTTCACTCACAATTCTTCACTGGTAATGACAGAGCCATTACCCTGTTCCAATTTACTGATCATATACTTTCATTTCTAACACAACACTAGCAATTAGTTAATGTGACTTCATTTCGTCTATTTAAGGTAGTAGACGTTATTTTTTTGTGGTTTAGGTTTTTTGTTTTTTCAACTTTTGGCTTGTATTTTATCCTCTATTTTTGGACTATGCTGTTACAATTATTAATTTTCCTTTTCTTTTTCTTTTGCAAGAGTCCCCTACCTGATCATGTGAAGTCTATTTTGGAGGAGGGAATTAATCTATACAATCACACTGACAGACATGGAAGGCTGGTGGTGAATTCTTAGTAGCATGTCATGGTTGTGGTGAACTCTAGTTTTTCTTGTATTTGGTATAGTCTTGGGCTCCAAGCACAGTAGTTGCCTCTAGGACTATTAAATGTTATTTTTGTTATCATTTGGCAATGGTTTCTGGAATGTATAATGTTCTTATATGTACTTATCAGAAGTAAAAAGGAGGGCTTGTTAGATGTATGGCATAGGAAAACAATTCATAATTTTACATATAGCTTAACAGACTGATTCAATTGGTTAGAACTTAGAAATTTCAAGATGCATTGAATTAATGCAAATTTGTGCATAGAAATTCAAGCTGTATTTGTGAACTTTATACTATTTTCCCCTCTACTTTTTTTTTTTGCCCCCCCAAGTTTTCCTTTGTTGCCTTTGAAAAATATAGGTTGGTGGGCTAATTTTAAATAGTCTTCTTTTTTCTTGTCCTTTTCTTTGGTGTGGACATCTTACATGTATACTTGTCATTTTGAATTTTAACCTAGGTTGGAGTCCACCAAAGGAACATATGCAGAGGATTGGTAAATGGGAGAAGCAATTACGGGAGATTTTATTTGCCAATGCTGAGTATCTTAATTCTATTCAGGTCGATACCCATTCTCTCCTATTTCCCTTCCTTTCTAATTCCATAATACTACATATAATGTTCCAAATCAGCTACATGTAAATGTTATCATCATTTATGATATTTCTTATAAAAACTATTTCTTGAAAAACTAAGGTGCTTAAGGGCCGGATTCCTATGCCCCCCCTCCGGGGGCCTCCCTCCCTCCCTCCCTCTAAAACCACACACAATCTGTACACACACATAAAAGTAAAAGACACCAAAACCTAACCAAGTTTTGGAACAACAATGAACCTATTATCTTCCTTCAATTTTAGGTCACTGAACTACAGAATCTGTATGTTCTCAGGTTCCTTTTGAGTTTGCTGTCAAATAAGTGTTGGAACAACTAAGAACAACATTCCAAAAACATACAAACCAAGCCCAATGTTTACCATTACAACTCCATGATTTCATTATGAACTTTTATTTCTTAATTGGAAATCTCTTTCTACACCTTTCGTCACTGATAACATTAAATCGACTAAATTATAATAAAGTTCTTGAACAGTTTCTTACATATCTTCATTTATAATCTTTTGCCCTCTAGTTATATGGTAGGCATTTGATCAAACCGGACAGAGTTTATAAACAATTTTTGCAGAGATTATGGAAAAAAATAAACCCTAAATAAATACAAAACAACATTCCTCTTCGTACCTGCAAATGAGTCGATGCAGATCAGTATTTGCGTCATTTGCCGAAACTAGGACACTTAAATTTCCACGATGCAGAATGTGGTTGAAGTTTTTGCAGATCGGGGTTGATTCGACGATAGGGACGATGTAGACAACTACAGAACGAACAAGACTTGTCCGGGGTTTGATTATTTAGCCGATACTACGTCACATACATTCCGACGATGCATAAAGGGGTTGAATATGTTGCAGATCGGGGATGATTCGATGCTAGTGACAATGTAGACAACGTCGAGAATGAACACGAGAGTTGTCGTTGCAGATCGATCCACAAATCGCAGGCAAGAGTATGTCTCTCATGTGTTTGGTTTGGGAGTTTTCCTCTTTCGATCTAGATCTGGATTGGGTGCTGACGACTCTGCTAATCAACTCGGAAGGCAATGTCGAGCAGCCGACAATGGACGTAGAATGGAGGAGGGGGTGAATCAATCTATGCAACCCGCTCGTTTCGAACGCTCGAGCAGCCCTTGTGTTTGGTTGTTGAATTTTCTTCATTTGATCTACAGCTGGAGGTGTTTTTTAAATTTTGAGAAGGGTATTGTTGTCATTTAACAAGTTTAGGGATCAGATTCCTGCCCTCAACCAAACATAAGCATTGGAATGTTTAGTGGGAATGCTACTTTCCATTACCACCAACCAAACATGGGGATGGGAATATTTAATCACATTCCCATTCCCTTGTAATGCCCCTTGCCCAGCGATCACATTCCCATTCCGTGAACCAAACACACCCTTGGAATCTTATTCCAAACTCATATAAGAACGGATGTTTTTTATATGGGGTTGTATATTTGCGGAAAAAGCTCAAAGTTTAGCTGTTAGGAATTTGAAGACAATTGACAGAATTGTAAAATAAAAAATTGAATCATAGTTAAAATTTTCAAATATAAATGCAAAATAAAAAATAGAATCATAGTTAAAATATTCAAATATAAAAGGGTTGTTCCTGGTGAAGGGATCCGAATAAGTTTCTTACAATAATGATTTAGTTTGTATCTATAAGGGTGGGACTATCTCTCTCTCTCTCTCTCTCTCTCTCTCTCAAAATACGGGTTTTGCATGTCTATTCTGGAGTGGGAGTCAAGCTAGAACATACACAATGTAAAAGACGTAGCATGTCTAAACTGATCTTTCTTTACTATTAACATAGCTTGAAAGAAAAATTGTAAGTCATTCTACAAAATTGTGACCTAGCTCTCTGAACAAATATAATAGCTAAAAACAAAAACAAAAACAAGACAGGCCAATCTTTGGCTTTCTTTTTAAGCTTTGGCTATTTTCTGAATGAGGTTCTCTACCAAATGAATGGCCTGGTTTTTCTATGATGGGCTCCTTTAATTGATTTAAAAATAAAAAAAAAACCTGCCTCCTTGGACAGTTGTTATGTTCTAAGAGCTCTCCTCTTCCATACTTAATGCCAAATTATTTCTCCAAATGCTTGACTACATATACCTGCCCAGAACAGTAACCATGCATATCGTTAATTTTCAAGTGAAGTTCATCCACCAATCGTCATAATAAGTCATGTAATGCCACTTGTCATCATATGATGGAATCCAATATAGACACATGCATAAACTGAGAAGCCAAGTATCACAAATTGGAATCAGTGAAAGATCAGCACCAAGTGTTGAGAACTTGGGTTCACGGGCGAGCTCAGATTCGAGAGGTAAATAGTCGATTCTTCATAATCTCACAAACTTTAGGTATAGTCTTGCACGTTGCTCGTTGATTAATGCAATTGAAGTCAATTCACCCCAAATACAAGTTTCTTTGCCCTTCCCAAAAAAATTTTCGATAGTTAAAATAAACAATACTTGTGCAATAGCCAGCATTAGGTCTTTTGGTAGCAGAAGCTACATCTCTTTTAGTTTAACCTAATTCACACACCTAAAGGCTTTTATACCTTTGAGTTCTAATTCTAATATACTTTTAACACATGCGATTGGAAAACGTTCCTATTTCAAAACCTAAAACAACTCTTATACTTCTCTGTATCTATATTAGATGATATAGGCATTCTGTTTTAATGGTGTTGAAGGCTGATATCTATTCCTTTGAATGGGAAGTTGAAAAGCTGTAAAGCATTAACATACCTGACATTAAAAATGATCACAGTGTAATTATATACTTCGCACTCTTTACCACCAAGAGGTAGGTTAAGGTGGTAAGTATTTGAATTTCCTCTCTCAATGCTCGGGTTCGAGGTTGAGGTTCTTGGGTTCGAGTCTCCACAAAAGCTAGGTGGGGCTAAATCTACTCTTAGTGCCTAGAGCATGTGGTGGGACCCAGGGCCGGTTCTGAGTTAGTTGGGGTCCTAGGCGAACTCCTAAAATGGGGCCCTCTTCCTTCTACACATATTCTAAAAAAAAAAGTTCTAAATATCAAAAAAAAAAAAATTCCTACTACCAAGTACCAATATAAAGTTTGTTTGCTTTTATAGATTAAAATGACAAGAGAAGATTACAAAAATTTATAAAGAAAGAATACATATAACATACTTTTTGTTTCATAATTGAGCAAAATCCACTTTTACAACATCAAAAAGAAAAAAAAACAAATGCCAAATAAAATCTAAAACTATAATACCAAAAGAAATTAATCAATTACAACAAAGTGTCATTTAAACATTACTCTTCTCGCATTTTTAGATGTAAAATTATTAATTAAGCTGAGGTCTTAGGGGCGGCGAGTGGAGGACTTGAGGAAATGGAGGAATGAACGAATGAGTAGATCTGTAGATTAGTAGAGAGTAGAGAGTGGAGAGACCAAGAGAGAGCGTGAGATTGTGAGAGACAAAGACCAGAGAGAGAGACGTTGGTGACTGCAAGTTTGCAAATGGGAGTCAGCCAATCAGGGGAGAAGATGGGGATAGAGACGTTGGGGTCCTTGGGGAGCCTCAGATCTTAGATCTGAGATACTGATGAAAAAGTTCTCATTGATTCCCGTGAAAACAGTAAAATATAAATTTTTTTTAGTTTTTATGCTTTTGGGTTAGAATTGGGCTTGGAAGAATGGGCTTTTGCTTAAATAAGAGAAATGGTCCAAGTGTCCAATTGGAGAGTTGAGAAGTTTATCTTTGGGCTGATTTTTGGGTTTTCATAACTAGTAAAGGAATAGGCATTTGGGGGCCCCTTTTTTTAGCCCAAAATAGGGGGCCCCAGGCGGCCGCCTTGCTCGCCTGAGTCCAAAACCGGACCTGGTGGGACCTAATATTTGGCTCCAACATAGGTGCTGTGAGGTCCCAGCATTTTTTCCTACCCTTTTCCCCATCAATTAAAAAACATGTACTCTTTAATTCTATGCATGCACTAATGTTGCACCAAAGTGGATGCACTCCGTATTTGAAATGCTATAAGAAACTATTTAGTTTGAACTCTTCAAATCCTATTTAGAACAAAATTATTGTCTTTATTTTGTGGTGATTCCAAACGTTTCCTTCATTTACTATTCTAAAAAAGGGTGAATTTTAGATTAGTCGTGCTGTCGAAAACTAATTATAGTTAGTAGTCATTGTTTGTAAAGTTACTAGTAATCTATTTATTAGTTAGTAATAATTTGTATTGAACTGTAATTATTTTCCGGTAGTCCGACCAATGTAAAATTCCCCAGGTTGTCTTGTTCGATCTGATAGCTTTTTGACTATCGACTCTTCTCTCTTTAATTTTGCAGCTACTGCCTCAAAAGGTTACCAGAACATTTAATGGCGGACTTATATTGGTTTTGTGAGGAATGTGCAGAGGTGAGGAAAGGTGAAAGTAGTCATTCCCTTTGACCGCAATCTAGTAAAAATATTATTACATATCAAAGGCGTAAAATCGTGTAGAGTAACTTTCTAAGATTTTGATTTTTGAATTTTTGAAGTTTTTAGTTTTTAGTTTTTTTTTTTTTTTTTTTGTTGACAGGCGATAGTAACACATGCACTCACGCACGCACCAAGGCAAAGTTGAACCCACGACTTCTGCGAAATCCCCACACTCTTTGGGTGGGACATGCCATTCGGCCTATAGCCACTTGGCCTACAGTCAAAATACTTTTGAGTTTTTAGTATATTGACTTATGTAAGTTTAATAGACTCCTTGCTTTATAGGGTTTTGGATGTCTTCCCCTGTAAGCTTCTGGTATATTTTGTACATGGACTGTTACCTTTTGTGAACAAGTAACCACCTCCCTTGCCCCCTTGGTGGCCTAGTTTTGCAGGGCCGTTAAAATTCGACATTTTGTTTCCTTTTATTTTTATGACTTCCTTGGCAAAACAAGCAGATGATTATGGATGTTTACATTTTCTTTGTTCATTTTTGGTTGTACCCTAAATGTTAATTAACATTGTAAATACCTTAAAATTCAACTTATATGTGATCCCCTAAAACCTATCTAAACGCCAGATGGATGTCCTTTTTAGGATCCTTTTTTAAGTTTTAATGTCCTGTATAGGAAATTTTTTTCTCAACCAATGTTCTAGCGGTCAAACTGATGTTTGAGGTATAGAGAAAATCTTATATATAATTATGATATAACCAATGTGATATCATAAACAAATGAGAATATAGAAAGATGAGATTGTTTTATCACATTTTTCTTTGCTTTTATTGACCCGTGACACATGAAAGGCTCACTCTTGAGTTATGTGTACAGCAAAAGAAAACAATAAAATAATAATAGTCGAAAGGAAGTGGGTTTAGGGTGTTAAAAGCAACAGGGTCATCTTCATCTGATAGCACAACCCGACCGAGGTTACTTGTGCTCACATGGCATTAAAGTGTCTCCATTAATGGTGGTCTTTCTACAGAACCATCAGTTATTCACAACGATTCCAGTTGAACCCCGGCTGGTTTGTTCCAGCGTAAGGCGGGAACCGTCATTGGGCAATAGCCAGTCTAACTGCATGTGGTGGCCGTCCCATAGTACTCTCCTTCATACACACAACTCTAGCTTGACCACGATGGTTAAAATCAAATTCAGAGTTTCATATAACACAGTTAATTCAAACGAATTTAAGTTCAAAAACATTCCTTTAATCTTGTTATTGTTTGGGAAAAAAAGAAAAAAAAAAAAGAATTATTCGTAGAAGGCTAATTCAAAAGATCTAAACAAAGTCGACCCTCATCAATATAAATATCTCTTTTGGGCTCTCTTGCTCCAATTTTTCTCTTCTTTTTTTATTTTTATTTCTTTTGCCGCGAGCACATCATAAGTTTTTATGCTCGGCTTATTTATTTATACTAATTTTGAACTCTTACATTGATTTATAAAACCGTACATTTTATTAAGCAAATACGTACATTATCTAAACTCATTCTTTACATTTCATACCTCCAATTAGTGCATTAAAATAAAATAAAAAAAACTTAAAGAAAAGAATCTAAATTGGAGGGCACTAAGAAAACCCGTTCTATTACTACATGGGGGACAACAAGTATTTCATGCAACACTGTAAGGTTTCCAATGATATTGTAATAGTTTAATCATTAGTTTTAGTCTAGTCTTGTACATTATATTAAACCAATTTATACGTTATCTATACTCATATATCGTACATTTTATATCTTTATTTAATACAATAGAATCTAAATTGTAGAATAGTAGGTAACCCTGTGATATTAGGGCACGGAGTGAGTCTTCCATGTAACTGTGACACGGCCAGGTGGTGTCACAAGCTAATAGGGGTTAAGCAAAGTGGGATAATGTGGTGAAAAAGTACACTAACAATCCCACTTTGCTTGGTTCTCATTAGCTTGTGACATTACCTGGCCATATCACAGTTATATGAAAGTTTTTCTTTAGAGCACGTGGTATTTGAACTACTTCATGCAAACTTGCTTACCTTATATTAACCAAGAAAAGTTCTTCTGTTTTTTTTTTTTTTTTTTTTTTTTAAAGAAAAATAAATAAATAAATAAGTACAGAGCAAAATATCCCAAGAAATAATACACTAGGACTCAAGTTTAAAAGTAGCATTATGAGTTACCTTGAATCTAGTGGCATGTCTTTCTCCTCTATAAATTCAATTTTTCTCAAGTAAGTGTGCATATTTTTTTAAAAAATTTTAATCTACCCCTTTCTTACCAAAAGTAAAACTAAATAAATAAAAATAGTGTTTAAATATTTCTTATGTTAAACTTGAGGAATTCGAAGTGGATTTTATATCTTAGAAATTTCTTATGTTAAATTTCCATATTGCCTTAATTCTTCACTTGGCTCAATGGGTTTTGAGGCATGTAAGAATGAATGAAAGATGACTTGATAGGGTGACTAACGCTAGCACTGCCTATTCACTTATATCAAACCAATCCTTATTGGTCATTACTAAAGAAGGACTTTCAGTCCCATCCCATTTAGATAATACCTCTAATGGGGTTAATGTATGGGTAATTTCCCCTAAACAAAACTCTAACTTGACCACGATAGATAAAATCAAATTCAGAATTTCATAAAACATTTGAGATAATAATATCATCTCAAGAGCTCTTACCCCATCGGATTCCGTAGGACACTCATAGGTTTGACCAAAGTCAACTTCATTACCTGCCCTTGCTGATCGAGTTCACTATTTTGCACGGAACTCTAAGTATAATACTTGGCTCCTTACAGTAGAGAAACAACTGCTCCTCCCTCCCACTCATGTTATGCCACGTGTATAACAAACAAATGAGAATTGATTATGTACATGTATTCTTATGTTATGTTATTATAGACATACATCTATATGTCCATATATATATATATAAATATTTATGTGTCTAATATGATTATATGTCTATATATTTCTATCACGTGTCCACGTTTCTGTATCTACATATCCATATTTTTTTAAATTAACTATTACACGTGGCATAATATGAGCGAAAAGGAGAAAGAGTTATCTACATATCCATTATTACTTATGAGCTTTGACTTGTGAGCTGTAAACTTAACAAATATAATCTTTACTAATAACTAAACTATAACTTACAATAACTAACTTATAATAAAAGAGAAGGTTTGCCCTTCTACAGTGTTTTTTGGTTCGTTTAACCACAAAAGGATAAAATCTATTTTTAACGTTTTTTTACACTAAAAAAAATACCTCTCCCACTGCCAAAACGACCTAGGTGGGCCTTCCTATATATATATATATATATATATATACACACAGAGGTGATCCCATCAGCACGTGTTGATGTAAGTTACATCAGCACTATGCATTGGGAGTTGTATCCCTTGCATTAATTCAATGCACTTCACATCTCACTAATGCACAAGGTACAACTCCCAATGCAGGTTTTGATATAAGTTATATCAGCACGTGCTTACCTGATCATCATCCTATATATATATATATATATATAAGATTAGGATTAACATACACATTTTTGTATACACATTTTTTACATAGATTTGTAGATAACCTATCTCTAAATCATATTTTGCGAAACCAATCATTGCATTAGATAATCTTCCCACATATGCCGTGCATGCAAAAATCAAGTTGATTCGAAACTTGTAGCCATTCAATTCAAAAACTTATCTTTTTAATAATTAAAAATCTCACATTTATAGATGAAGTGGCTCTCAATCTCGGATCAACCTGATTTTTTGCATGTATGACCTATATAGGAAGACTATCTAATTAATTCAACAATGGATTTTACAAAATATGAATTAGAGATAAGTTATCTAAAAATCTGTGTAAAAAATTTTATATGTTGATCCTAATATATATATATATATATATATTAAAGATGTATTTGGGGGTGGGGGTATTTATTCCTATTGTCTTTTTAATTTTCTGTTTGCCTGTTGAGAAAATTCATGAAAATAAAAGAAAATAGGATATTGGCACTACTCATTCACTTATATTAAATCAATCCTTATTGGTCATTACTAAAGAAGGACTTTCAGTCTTATCCTATTTAGACAATACCTCTAATGTGTTAATGTATGGATAATTTCCCCTTAACAAAACTCTAGCTTTACCACTAAAGATAAAATCAAATTTAGAATTTCATATAACATTTGAGATAATAATATCATCTCAAAATCTCTTACTTAGGGGTGTTTGTGATTTAGTTTGGTTCGATTTTAAGGTAGATTTCAAACCAAACCATTATATTTCGGTTTTTCTTTTTTTTTTTTTTTTTTTTTGCCCAAATCAAAACCAAACCATACTATAAAAAAATCAAACCAAACTAAACCATAAAATTTTGGTTTGGTTTGGTTTTGATTTTATCTTATCAAGTAGCAATAAATAATTGAAAATGAAAAAAATGACAAGCCAAACTCCAAATAAAAATATTTTTAATAAAATCATTATATTAGCAACTAAAAAAAGCATTAAACATTATATCAAAATGAAAAAGAATTGACTTATGTAAATCTAAGTTCAAATCTCCAATATAATATGTGTCAATATCTCACACAACATTAATAGTTAGTTTAATACATGCCAATCTAATAAAGGAAAAATAATAAGAAAGTTAAAATCTACAAAAACAAACCAATTCCAAATGTCTTTTTTTCAATAGTATACTCTTATTTTGAATCTATTACTTATTTTTCTCTTATTAGAATAAACAACTTACAAACTAAATTTAATATATAATATATAAAATTATATATATATATTATATTTTTTTGCTCTTTCAGTTTGATTTGATTTTTTAAATAAAAAAACTAAAACTAAACTAATTTAATTTGATTTTCTAAAATTAGAATCAAAATCAAACCGAATCAATCGAAACCAAATCAATCAGTTGAATTTGATTCGGTTTGATTTTTTAGTTTTAACCAAAACCACAAACACCTTTACTCTTACCGCATCGGATTTCATAGGACACTCACGGGTTTGGCTCACAACCTGCCCCTGCTGATCCGAGTACACTATCTTTGCACGGATTCCGAGTGAAGTGAGGTAGAAAAGTCTAATTGTGCTCGTCAGGTTAGACGGTCCCTTGAAATCCCCAATATTCTTAGTTATCTATACAAGCATCCTTGCGAATAACCAATGGTTATTTGGACAGATCAGCATGAATGGACATGCTTGTGAAACCACACAAGCAACCTCAGTTGGGGACGGGTGGTTTTCAAATCAAGGGAAGTTGAAGCTGACCCTTGTGCTTTCACTCGGGCACTGCTACTTTTCAAGCCAAATCAAATCACGATAAAGCTGACCCGCTTGTGTTTTTTTACACAGCCGGTGCAAATCCATCACACTATCACAGATTCAAACGCTGCATACTTGGGAATCCAACGAAGTATATTTGGTAGGAAACCGTCTTTAAATATTACGGTTCATACTTGCTTGCATAACCAAAAGTTTTTACTCCCGTTTCTTTGAAAGAAAGTCAGGAATTTTTAGAGTTCTTACTTAGATTAATTTGATGTATTTATTTTTATTTTTATTTTTATTTTTTTTTATATACAACTTATGTTAAAAGATTATCTAATTTAAAATAAACTTTACAAAATATAAATTAAAAATAAATTATCTAAAAATCAGTGTAAAAAATTTTATATGTTGATGTTAACCCTTTCTTTCTCTCTCTCTTTTTATATATATATATATATATATATATATATATATAATATGTATTTGGGGTAGGGGTATTTATACCTATTTTCCTTTTTATTTTTTGTTCGGCTGCTAAGAAAATTCATAAAAATAAGGGAAAATAGGATATTGAATCATATTTCTTTATATTTTTTTGATTTCATAAAGAGAAACCCAAAAAAAAAAAAAAAAAAAAAAAAAAAAAACCCTGGCTCGACTTGGCTGGATAGTTGAAATTAAACTCAAACTCAATTGGAGCGTTAAGCGAAAGAGAAACCCCAAAAAAAAAAAAAAAAAAAAAAAAAAAACCCTGGCTCGACTTGGCTGGATAGTTGAAATTAAACTCAAACTCAATTGGAGCGTTAAGCGAGAGAGAGAGAGAGAGAGAGAGGAATTAGAACATTAATTTCTTCTATTTTCTTACCTCTTCGTAGCAATCTAACAGAGCATGATGTTTGTCCATATTGGTCATTTAAAAGAAAAAAAATTCCCACATGTTTTATTGTATTTTATTATTAATGGTTATCTATGTATCTACTATAGAATAGATTTATTCATTATTAAAAAGAATTTATCACTATTTTTATGAAAAATCTTTTTTTAAAATATTTTATTTATAGATTCTATGTTACCTTAATTCTCCACTTGGTTTAATGGGTCTTAAAGCGTGTACGAATGAGTGAGAAGTGGCTTGATAACTTTCTTTACTTTTTTACCCGGTTGTCAGTAGAAGTGGTTTAGTGGGTTTTAAAGCATGTACGAATGAGTGAAAGGTGGCTTGACAACTTTCTTTATTTTTTTACCCGTTGTCAGTAGAAGTTTTTTAAGTAGATGATATGTATCACGCTGAGAGAGCCAAGGATAGTCCGCGGCGATCAGAGTGACGTTAGCACTGTCTATTCATTCACTTATATCGAGCAAATCTTTATTCGTCATTACTAAAGAAAACCTTCGATTTCATTCCATTTGGATAATACGTCTAATGGGGTTAATGTATTGGTAATTTTCCTTTAACTTAACTCTAGCTTCATCACGATGGAGAAAATCAAATTCAAAATTTCATCTAACATTTGAGATAATATAATATCATCTCAAGAGCTATTACCCCATCGGATTGCACAAGCATCCTTGCGAATAACCAATGGTTATTTGGATAGAGATCAGCATGGATAGACATGCTTTGTGAAACCACATATGCAAGGGGACGGGTGGTTTTCAAATCAAGTAAAAGATAAAGCTGACCCTTGCATTCTAAAGCCGCACAAGCAATCTCAGTTTGGGGTGTTACTTTTCAAACCAAACCAAACCAAATCAAATCAAAGATAAAGCTGACACTGGTGTTTTTTTACACAGTAAGAACAAGTCCATCATACTATCACAGGCTATATACTTGGGAATCTAACGAAGTATTTGTTAGGAAAACATCATTAAATAGTAAGGTTCATGCTTGCTTGCATAACCAATAGTTTCTACTCCCGTTCTTTGACACTGTGTTTGGTCGGGGGATGAAAAAGAAAAGAGATAGAAAGAAAAAGGGAAAGGAATGAAAAACCTTTTTAGGAAAAAGAAATTTTTTTTTTTTTTTTTAAAGTAAAGAAAAGGGAAAAGGGTTTTTTTTTTCTTTATTTGTTAAAAAAAAGGATAAAGAGAAAAGAAAAAAGATAAAAAATGTATTTTATCATTTTACTTTTATAGAGGAAATAATTTTTTTTTGGATAATTGGTTTTTTTAAAATTATTTAATTCTCAAATAAATTAATACAATTTTTATAAACTTCAAATCTTATTCGAAGACACATAACAAACATACCCAAAACATGAGTATAATCTCTTCAAACAAAGAGGCAGCATGCAGAGCATAATGTCCCCAGTTGAAAAGGCGAGTAGAGTCTCAGCTCTTCCCCCAAAACATTATAAAACTACTCTCTTCAAAACTTCTCTGATACACACAGAATCTCACAGAAGCAGCAATGGATGATGATCAACCAACCTGAAACTCGAACTCACAACCGATTCCAAAACTGAACCCATCTTCGTCGAAGCCTCATGGTTCGCAACCCACTTCGACCTCTCCATCACCGACGGTCACCACGCCTGGATCTGCAACGGTAACACCCCCCTTCTCATGCTTATATATATAAACACACTCGCAATTAAATATTGACGATTTGGTTTTCAATTTGGTATATTTTCTTCAGCTACTCTCTTCAAAACTTCTCTGAAAAGATTATACGTACAATTTGGATCTTGTAGCTAGGGTTTGTGAATGATATCATGGGTAATTTTTTTTTTTTTTTTTTTTTTTTCTGACCGGGCTTTCAGAAGGTAGAGTGACGCTGTGTGCATACCTGAGAGCAAATTTGGTGGAGAGTGAACGCCGACCAGTTGGAGCAGACCGTGTTGTTTGCCGGAGAACCAAAGCTTCTTGTATGAAGAATGAGAAGAGAAGTGAGCTGCACAGTATGTCTGCTGTTATAAAACCCATTCAAGGGTATTTTTGTCAATCAAGTTTTCGGCAAGCCTTTCCATCCACTTTTCCGCCCGTTTTTGGGCGGATTGATTTTGGTGGGCGGGAACGGAAAGGGGATCCTTCGTTGGCTTCCTTCCCTCCTGCTTTCCTCCCAACCAAACAAGGGATTTTGATTCCTTCCCTCCCCTTTTCCACCCAACCAAACACAGCGTGAAGGAAAGTCAGGAATTTTTGGAGTTCCTACTCACCGTTTTGCATCGAAGGGCTCATTTTCAAATTGGGGCCTGTGATCTATTTACAATATATAGGCTTTTGTTGGCTGGCTCTTGACGACGACTGCAGCCCCATGCCTTTCCCTCCGGGTACCAGCACTCCCGCTCTGGTAAATTTTTCGTTTTGTTTCCATCTCATTAACGTGTTTCTCTCTTCATATATAATTCTTTACACTGTTTGTTTGCTGACAAAATTCAGGAATAGTTTTTACACCGTATGTTTGTTTGCCGAGAAAACTCAGGAAAAGAAAAGAAAGGAAATGGAAATCTTTAGCTCTTGTGATATAATATAGTTTTGGTTTTTAAAAATGGAAAACCCAACTTAACCTAGACAAATGTTTGTATTAGGTTCACTCGGTTGGAGGTCTATATATTGTGCTACTGACTCATAAATAATGAAAAATGTCTATACTTTTTTCGTTTCTTTCGGCTTATTTTTTCCTGTTGGGTTTCTGGGCAGGTGGCTTGTGAGTGTATCGGCTTTCGCTTTCAGTGTGGTTTATGGAACGGGAAAGCTCAAGATTGTATAGGTACTCTTTGATCTTTCACTGTAAAAGCATTCTTGAATTTTGAGGCCGGATGTGTATACACCTTCTGACCTTAGTCAGATCCAATTCAGCATACGGTATTGTTACTGTGGATTGTTTGATACTTGAGACATTTAACTATGGATTTTTGTTTATGTTTGTAGGTTTATCATTGATTGGCTTTGGGAATGGGTGGTGTAGGAAAGATAAAAGGTATGTTGAGATTATATTCTAAATCGTAAATTTATACTTTATAATATAATGTGTCTTACAAATGAAAGTGTTTTTTTGCTCGATCGCTTCTACTTTTATATCTTGCATGGATATTTGAAAATGATGCATTAATGTCCTAAATTTTGGAATGGAAAAGTTGACTCAGCTACTAGCCAGGTGTCATTTTGAGTAGTTGATAAACAAACTTATTGGTAAAATTCATCATTTGCTGCGAAATTGTGTTGTGTGCATGGACCATATAAGGGAACCCACTTACACATAGAAAATAAGTGTTTCACAATTTGGTTGACCTTGAAAGTGAGGATTGAGTACGTTGGGCTTAAACAAGGTCGGTAGTCTTTGAGAATCTAGTTCATATGTGTAGATTATGGTACTTGTGAGAATTATGTGTTAATAGATGCCTAGGTCGTGGGTGCTTCTATGGTCATGGTTCAAATTCTCGGTCTCGGTCCTCGTCGCGTTTCGGTCTCGTTCATCTCGGTCTCGTCCAACCCGTCGTGTCTCGAGCGAGATGCAACTTTACACATGAAAAAATGTTTGAAAAAATTTAAAAAATTCATAAACAATTTGTAAAAAATATGATGATTACATTGTAACCATCAAATAAGAAAAATAATGAACTTAAGGCACATAATATGGTAAAAAACATAAAAATAGGCGCTAACGTGCTAATATATTTTTTTCCAAAATATTATTTATGCATATTTATAAGATCATGATGATTTAAAAAATGTGTAACAATTTTCTAAATTTAAAAATTAGTATTTTTGAATTTTTTTTAAAAAAAATTATCATTTATTAAAAAAAATTAGCATTTATAATTAAAAAAAATACATATATTTATAAGTTCATGATGATAGGAAAAAAAAAAATATTGTGTATGTCTACAAACATATAGTTCTCAATAGCACTTAAAAAAAAAAAAAAAATCAAAACAAAAACAAAAACAAAAACAAAAAATGTTCTCAAAGTCGCAACAGCACTTTAAAAAAGGAAAACAAAAACAAAAACAAAAAAAATAAAAACAAACCTTACCTTAAGTCGGTGGTTCTCAAAGACTGGAACCAGTTGAGACTCAAACAGGGGTGAGACGCGAGAGAGAAGAGAGAGATGCGAGAGAGAAGAGAGACTCGAACCGCTTGAGTCACGCGATGGAGACCAGATCTGGAAGGCCTCAACTGCCGACCTATGCCGCCGCCACTACAGCCCATCTGAGACGAGAGAGATGCCGCTGCCGCCCACCGTAGACAACCAGATTGGTGAACAGACTACCAGATCTAGATTCGAGCAACGGAGACGACCTCGAGGTAGGTTGTATGGTCTCCTATGCCCATCTGCATCTTCTTTTTTCAATTCAAGCTCACATGGGCAAGCGTAACGTCTCGAACGATTTGGACGAGTAATCGTTCGAATCCAACCGAGACTTCGATTTCTCGCCCACATCGTTTCGTCTCGTCCGAGATCTCGAAATTCTCGGCCGAGAAGGATACCTCCGACGTATATGCTTGTAACGGCCCCAGTTCTCGTATCGGAGGGCGGAGAGACCGAATTGTCTCGGCGAGATCTCGTCCGAGACAACCGAAACTTTGAACCATGTCTATGGTACCTTGTCAAATTTTTTGATATGGTATCCAACAAGGAGAAACCATACAAATGATGACATGTGTAGGGAATAAGTTTTTTAATAGGATTGTGACCGGTTGGCAACAGCCAACTTTAGGTTGCAAAAAATACAAGGGGAGTGTTATGAGTATAATGACCTTTATACCCCATAGTAACATCAGCAAAGGCTAACATGTTTAATTAAAATGGTAATTATAATAAATGTTGCATTTAAACCAACCACCTACCTAGATCCATCAAATAGGGCATTCAAAGTAGTTGGAGCTTCCAACCATTTTTCATCCCTTTCTATATTCTCTACCGACGAACCTCTTGCCGAACCTATTGCTTACCATTTTTGTTGTTGTTGTTGTTGTTGTTGTAGTTTTTTTTTTTTCGTACTCATAATGTGAGAAGCTATGGCATTGGCATTACAAAGGAAATAGGATCAAAATTGATAAGCCAACCCTCAAATTAAGTTCATATGTATTTGAATCTATTTTTAGTTTTTCGTTTTAGAATAATAGTGTCATAGATATGCTAGACATTTGGTTTTACTATTTCATTTGGTTGGTTTTACCATTTAGTGCCATTGCTCACTGGACAAATTATATGAGCCATGGTGCTCATATTTTATAGGTTTTACTTCATTCTTTCTGCTGAAGATGCTCATTGGATTATATATATATATATATATATATTGAGTTCTTTTATTGTAACAAGATAAGTTCTAGAATTTACCATTTGGATTTGGATTTGGATTTGAATGAGACCTAGATTAATTAGAGGATATAGTTGACCATTTTATTTTATATTTATTGATTTTGGTAAGGAAAAATGAAGAGATGTTGAAATTTGGGGAGGTTGGATTGGATTATTGAGTTAGAAAAAGAATTTTTATAACCTTGTGGCCACTTATATGGTTCACACATTTGTCTAGTGAACATTGGTACATGGTTCACACATTTTATTTGGTTCACAAATTTTTAAAACCCGTAAAATATGACCACGACACATTTCATTTGGTTTCAAAATTAAAAAAAAAAAAAAAAGGTTTATGAGACCACTTACCATTTCATGTAACATACTAAATATTGTGACCACTTATGATTTTGTGTGAACCATATACCATTTAGTGACTACTTATCATTTCTAGTGATCTTTTTACCATTTGGGGTAACCCACTTATCATTTAGAGTGACCAACTTACTATTTGAAGTGACCCACTTACTATTTGGAGTAATTGCTTACCATTTGAAGTGACCCACTAATCATTTCGATTAACCTACTTATCATTTGAAGTGCTTTGCTTACCATTTGAAGTGATTTACTTACCATTTAGTGATTGTTTACTGTTTTAAGTGACCCACTTATCATTTTGAGTGATCTGCTCATCATTTAAGGTGGTTTACCTACCATTTGAAGTGACTTACTTATCATGTAGTGACCACTTACTGTTTGAATTTAGTGATCACTTACCGTTTGAAGTGACCCACTTATCATTTCGAGTGACTTATCATTTGTAGTGGTCCACTTACCATTTGAAATGACCTACTTACCATTTAGTGATCGCTTATCGTTTGAAGTGACCCATTTACCATTTCGAGTGACTTGTTTATCGTTTAGTAACCTCTTATTGTTTGAAGTAGCCCACTTACCATTTCGAGTGACCTGCTTACCATTTGAAGTGACATACTGACCATTTAGTGATCTCTTTTCGTTTGAAGTGACCTACTTATCATTTCGAGTGACCTGCTTACCATTTGAAGTTACCTATTTACCATTTTATGTGACCTACTTATCATTTAGTAACTGCTTACTATTTGAAGTGACCTAGTTACCATTTCACGTGAACCACATACCATTTTGAGTGACCTATTTACCACTAAAGAGTCAAAAAAGCACCAACCCTTTGGAAATGAAAGAACTAAAAAAATGCTATAAAAAGATGTTAGATTTGTTAAATTTTTTTTACTAGCATTTTCATTTCCTTCATGGTTTTTGAGATCCAAACAAAGCCTACATCTTTGCATTGACACTTGGTTGTGAAACCAGGAAAAATGATACTCTAATGATATATAAATGGTGAGCCCAACTCCCTATCGTAGATGATGATGATATCATCTTGTGAGATACAAGATTACCAAGTTTTGCTAGTTGTTAAATTTCAATAATAAGAACAATAATAATAACAATAATAATAATAAAGGAGGTTTTGAATGTGAATATTTGAAGTATTTTTTGTTGACTAGAATACATAAGTATTTTTCAGATAAGACGTCTAGATTGGCTTAGCATTCTCTCACTACTATATTTGATTTTAGTATAGGTGTTATATATGCATCAATCACTCGTGCCCTCTAAATCACATAAGATGATCAAATGCAGGGCCAACTTTGTATTGAGTAAAACCAAAAATTTCATATTGACCAAAATGAATTCCAACTCTTTAGCTATTCTTGTTAATAGTATTATATACAAACTAGGTTGTGTGATGGTGGATTAAAAGCGAGTGAGGGAGGGAGATTGAGTGTGATAGTGTGTGTGTGGGAAGTCTATTAATGAATATGAAGGGATTAAGCATTATCATTGACACTTGTGGTTGAAATAGACAATCATTGGGGTGTTGAGGCATTAGTTCTTCATTTGAAGCATGAGCATAGCATAGCTTTAGAAAGTGGGGTGTAAGCTATATTAGTAACATTGTATCTTGGTTGGTTTGATGCTTTAAGAGCTTGGAGAACTCTATTGATGGTATTATTGTTTGTGCCAAATATATTCATTATTGTTTGTGCCAAATATATTCTTTATTAGTTAAACTATCTTCGGTCAGTTGGTGCTTAATCTCTTCTTTCGTAGAGGGCATGAGTTATTATCGTTGTTTTCTTTTAATTGTGGTTGATTGGTTGTTGTGTAGGAAATGGCACAAGAGATTTAATACTTGAATAAGCTTCATGAATATTGTCTTGATTTAGCATTGGAAATTGAATACAAAATTCTTATTGTTTCATTGGCAACTATCTTTCAACACCCAAGCCTAGGACGATTTCAAAGAAGTGTTTGGCCTCCCTTGTCTGTTTGACTATTGTCGAGTGAAGATCAACTACAACTTCCTTCTTTTTGTTGTTGAATATTATAGACCAACACATGTTTTCTGCTTTAATTACATGAGTTGTGTCCCACTCTTGAAGATTTTGGTGGGATCATAGGGCGAACTAGCTTCAATGGTTTACTCCTCTTTACTAAAAACGTCTTTGTCGAGGAAGTAGCTTAGTTCTTAGGGCTTTCGGTATGGTTAGTCTGAGGATGGATGTTGGATTTCTAGGTGGACATAGCAAAGCTTGCGAAATACTTAATCTCGACCCATTCTGGTCAAGCTTGGGTTTATTACTTGCGTGCGGCATGTGGTAGGATTATTATTGTGCCTCCTTGTGATAACAAGGACAGGTGATAAAACCCTTCCGCCCCAAATCCCAACCGGTTTTTAGAAAAACTCTCTAACCTGCCCTTACCCGAAATCCATCTAAATAGGGTTAGGTTAGGCAACCCTAATAATGGGTTTATTGCATATGGTTTATTGCATATGCAAATGGACAATGTTTAATGACGGACTATGTTTAATTTATCACTGTGTGAATTGACTATGTTTAATTGACTATGTTTAATTTATCACTGTGTGAATTGACTATGTTTAATTGATTTCTTTTGTTCTTGATCAAATCAATTTAGTCATTAAGGAGGTGAAAGACAAGGATTATTGAAAACTTCTTTATTCTTGTTTTATCAAAGTCACAACAAAAAAAACTTAGAAAACATGTCAAGGACACGTCCAATGTGTCTTACCATTTTCGAGATGGGAATTTTTCGAAGAATTCCAAGTATGAGGGTTTTGTGCTTGACCATTAGAGGTTTTGATTTTATATCCTACTTGTGAGCTGGAATGTGATATTCTATAAGTTACAAAGCCCATACCTATTCTTTCTTTTATTGCATTTTTTCTTTATTTTATTTTTTTGCTTTTAATAAAAATTTTATATTTACCTATTAAAAAAAAGGAAAATTACATTAAGGGCCCTTTAGTATCTGAAAATTACAGATAGATCCCTTACGTTTTTGCAATGACATTAACGTATCAGTCCAACACATTCATCTAAGACATAAGCTTTTTAGCATTTATATATATATACACACAAGAAAAATGCTAAAAAGGTTAAATTTCTTGTCCAATTGATGTGGTAGTTGCCAAATTTTCTCAGAAACTTAATTTTTAATATATTGATTTGCCCAAAAAAAAAAGAAGTTAAAATTGATTTTCTAGGTTGTTACCTCATTTGAGTAAATAGATTTGGGTAAAAAAAAATTTGGGCTATATAGCATTGCTTATATGTAGAAATAAATAAAAAAAATTATTACAATGGGGAAAGAGTAAAAGAAAAATATGAAAATAAGAAAATAAAGTGTTAAAATAAAATTTAAATGAAAACAAAATGAGAAAATTTGTATGTATAATATATATTTTCACATCTATATATATATATATATATATATATATATATATATCAATCATTCTGTTATCAAGTGTACCTAATGCAATTTTGCATCAAGTGCATTCTAAAACTTTTATGTGCGACTCGTATTTAGTCAAACCAACCATTGGATTAAATTTAGTTCATATGTTGGTCATACATGCCAATAATAAAGTTGATTTAAGATTAAGAGCAGTTTTATTTGAAATGTCTATAAATGAGCAATTGTTATTGATTAAAAAAATGCATATTTTGGATTGAATAACAATCAATATCAAATGAATTTGATTTTGACATGGAATGCCTATATGAAAAGGCAATATATATATATATATATATATATATATATATATATATATATGAATATAGGCATTTTCCCATAAAAATTCAAACGTTTGCCCAAATACTTAAAGTCGTCCAACAATAAAAACAATGTCCAACTAAAACATAAAAACCAATTGTGGATAAAAATGCCTTTCCTTCTTGGTTAGCATTGAACCAAATTTATTCTCATTTTCCAAGACAGTACACTCTTTTTCCTTCACATTTGTTGCTCTCCTTCATATCAGCCCATCGCTTCTCTATGTATGAAGATTACGATCGCATCCTCCTCCCCTCTCATTACTCTTCTTGGCAACTTGAGGGTCAACGATCACATCCTCCTCCTAACACTAGACAGATCGTACAGCAATCCTTCCTCCCATTGTCTTCCACCGTGCAAGTGTGTGTATCCCATGGACAAGTTTTAAGCGCTTGCATTTTTTCAAATTCCTTGTGTCTTTGCCTTCAAATTATGGGAATCCTATGTGATTTGATGTCTAAATAAATTTGGGTTGATTTAGTGCTTTCTGGAAAGAAAAATATGGGAATTCTATATGCCAGTGTGGGGATTCTTTAACTCTAAGGTCTCAAAATATGGTGATTATAAGTAGAGTCGTGTAAGACATTTGTAAGGATCCCCACACTTGCATATAGGATCCCCAGTTTTTTGAAATATAATTTGAAAGATTTGTAGAGGGAATATGGGGTACGAGTTGTCATTAGATTGAGATGGAATCTTCTCTTTACATGTGATGAGTCGACAACTTATGCATACCTTAACTCTAGGGTCTCAAAATAGGGTGATTGGGGTACGAGTTGTGTAAGACATTTATAAGGATCCCCACACGTGCACATAGAAAGTGAACTACCGACAATTAAAAACAAACATGTAAGCACTTATAATGTTTTCAATGAAGGATTCCCATTCTTGCATAATTGATCCCTTAAATATTTTTTTATGCATTAAGAAAAGGTTGAGAAAAGAAAATTTATGACATCTGAAAAGAGAACTAACAAAAAAAAAAAAGAAAAAAAATGCATTATAAAGGTTTTAGATAAGTATTCTCACTTTTGCATATAAGATCCCCAGAAATTGAAATTCCTGTACTGAACGTTTTTTTGACAATCAATTTTCACATGCATGATCAATTTAGAAATTATATATATATATATAGTGGTCATTTAATAATTCATTTATTCAATAACATAAGAAAAAGTTCGTATATGCAACTAAGACAAACAAGCATGTACAATTCTCACATTTAAACCATCATAATATATTAATGCGACTAACATAAAGTATATATTAATGGAAATAATGATGATAAACCAATTCTCGTTTGACATGTACTTATTGTCTGCGTACTCTTCGAAGTTCTTAATATTGGTGATCTCATTTATGGTTAAAGATTTGTTGTAGTTATGTATACAAAATAGTAAAACCTGTCGATATTAGTAGCATAGTGCTCTGCAAAGGTATGTTCGTTCGATTTCGTTCTTAATACAATTAAGTGCGTCTCCCATACAATTAAGACCTCATTGTTTGATACTCAATGATAGTTGTCGTGGGATTGGCTGGTGCTCCAATACTTTGAAGTTCGATTATAAAGCTATTCGATTCTTGCACAGGACACACCCACTCTTGTCTAATTGCTCTATGATACAAGTTATTATCCTCCTCTTCGTCCAATGTTCCATTGAAATGCACAACAAAGACGTAACACCTTCATTTATCTTTATCTACTAGTGTACTTTAAAATGTGATAATAGTATTCGAACTAATTCACAAAAAAATAAAAATAATAATAAAAATAAATAAAAAATAAAAATCAGAATTCAGATGGAAATATAGAAAAATAAACTTAGGCTAAATATGAGGTATGTTGAAAGGTGGTTATGCTTTATGAAATTCAACTTGAGGTGATTAGAGAACTCTTAGAGGAGCAAAGTCCAACTTCATGAGAGAGAATGGAGATAAAGCGCTTGGACCATTGATACAAGACCATGATAAGTCAT
Organism: Liquidambar formosana; assembly: GCA_039720395.1. Classification (NCBI taxonomy): domain Eukaryota; kingdom Viridiplantae; phylum Streptophyta; class Magnoliopsida; order Saxifragales; family Altingiaceae; genus Liquidambar; species Liquidambar formosana. The sequence goes on from JBBPBK010000369.1 coordinate 160,514, forward strand.
ATCAAATAGAAGCATTTGGAATATTTTGATAAATCATATATCAAATACAAGCATTTAGAACATACTTCTTGATGATGATATTATTATTTTTTATTTGTTACTTCTTGATGATGTTATTGAGAACTTGCAACAATATTATAAACTCATAAACCATACTAATAATTAAGAAGAATTAGTTATAAATCATATTGATAATTTTGACCCTCTTATGTTTTACCAGAAGTGTTTAGAATTTGAGATTGTGAGACATATGACCATGAACAAATTTTTTTTAAAAAAATTTTAAAATGAGGAATATCAAGGCGAAAGTATAAAGAATTTAGAAAAATGCAAAAGCTTAAACATTTACATGTGATCCCTACATTTTTCTTTGCAATTAGCATTAAATCAACCCAAACATATTTAGGCATCAAATCAAATATTCCATAATTTGAAGGGCAAAACATAAAGAATTTTGAGAAATGCAAAAAGCTTAAACATTGCATATGGGATCCTCACACTTGCATGTAAGATTTCTAGATTTTTCTTTCCAGTTAGCACTAAATCAATCCAAATTTATTTTGGCATCAGAGCGATTATTATAGAATTTGAAGGCGAAAACATAAAAAATTTGGAGAAATCAAAAAGCTTAAAACCTTCCACATGGTATCCCCACATTTGTTCATTGGATCCCTACATTAAAACAAATATTTCAGAATGTGAAGGTGAAAGTATAAAGAATTCGAAGAAATGTATACGCTTAAACCTTGCACATAGGATCCCCACACTTGCACATAGAATCCTCACAAATTTTTTTTCTCAATTAGCATTATATTGACCCATCTATTTAGTCATTTAAGTACATATTCTAGAATTTAAAGGCAAAAGCATGAGGAACTAAAACCCTCCAAAATGCGTATTGATTTGAATTAAAACCCTTAAAAATTGAATGGTGAGGGGAAAAAAGTTATAATGTTACTGAAAAACAACTTAAGTGTTGACCTAGAATTCGTCTGTGAAATATCGACTGACCAACATAGAAACAACTCAGATTTTGATCATGAAAATAAGTGAAAAAAGAAAGAAATTACCCACTAAAACGCTCACAATCACTGTGGTGTCGTGTGTTCGAACAGAGGACAATCATTGTGGTGTTATGTGTGTTCGAACAGAGGAGATAGGTGCGGGTGGATGAGCCCTAAAAATCGATTGTGTCTCCCAACAACTGAAGATGTAGCGAGTGAAGGGGATTCTCTTTAAGGGATCTGCTATTGCGTGTTGTTTTGGGAGGAGGATGAGAATGGCGGGGGGATGTTGTCGAGAGGATAGAGAGGGGGGAGATGTATTTGCGTGTTGTTGGGATGAGGATGAGAGAGTTAGAGATCTTATCGAGAAGACGAGATGGAGGGGTGGGTTGTTGTTGCTTCTTGTTTTGGGTGGAGGAGAGTGGGTGGTGTTGTCGAGAAGAGGAGAGAGAAGAGGAGAGAGAGGGGAAGGGGTTACTGTTGAGATCTTCATACCATAGAGGAGAGAGAGAGGAGTTCATACCATAGAGGAGAGAGAGGAGTTGTGGCTGATGTGAAGGAGAAAGAATAGTTGTCTTGGAAAATGGAACCTGCATTTGGTTCCCTTTTAACTAAGGAAGGGCATTTTTGTTCACAATTGGTTTTTATGTTTTAATTAGATATTGTTTTCATTGTTGGTGGACTTTGAGTATTTGGACAAACTGTGGGATTTTTATGGGCAAATGCCTTATATTAAGAACGTGCTTGGCGTAGTGGTAACATTATTTTATATCAGTGATGGTGCTTGGAATAAAATATCCGTATATCCTTCTTCATCGATTGAACGTGCTTGGCGTAGTGGTAACATGATTGGGTATTATAGAGCAACAAGAAGAGTGGGTGTGTCGTTTGCAAGAATTGAATAGCCTTATTATCGAACTTTAAAGTATTGGAGCATTATTCACGGGACGGTTGTCATTCAGTATCAAATAAGGAGGTTTTCATTTTATTAGAAACACTTAATCGTATTAGGGATGAAATCAACTGAATGTACTTCCGCAAAGTGCGGTGCTACATACATCGATAGGTTTTTAATTATAAATGAGATCACTAATATGAAGAACCTCAAAGAATATGCAAGCGATAGGTACATGTCGAACGAGAATTAGTTTATCATGATCATTTTCATTATCGTGTACTTTATATTGTTTGCGTTAATATATTATAATGGTTTAAATATGAGAATTGTTCTGGCTTGTTTGCCTTAGTTGTGTGTACGAACCTTTTCTTATGTTATTCAATAAATGAATTATTAAATGATCACTACATACATCCAATTTTTGGACCGATCGTGCATGTGAGAATTGGTCGTCTAAAAAAGTGTTTAGTGTAGGAATTTCAATTGCAAGTGATCCTATATGCAAAAGTGGGGATACTTCATCCAAAACTTTTATAATGTATTTTTTTTAAAATATATTTGTTGTTAGTTCTCTTTCCAGATGTCATGAATTTTTTTTTAAATTTTTTTTTAAGGTATAAAAAAAAATATTAAGGGGATCATATTTGCAAGTATGGGGATCCTTCATCAAAACATTATAACTGCTTGCATGTTTGTTTTTAATTGTTAGTAGTTCACATTTTATGTGCACGTGTAGAGATCTTATGTGAATGTCTTCTACAAGTCTGCATATAATCACCCTATTTTGATAACCTAGAGTTAGGACATGCATGAGTTGTTAACTCATCACATGCATGGAGGAGATTCTATCTCCATTCAATGACAACTTGTATCCCATATTCTTTCTACAAATCCTTCAAATTAGGTTTAAAAAATCTAGGGATCCTTGCAAGTGTCTTCCACAACTTTATATATAATTACCCTATTTTGAGACCCTAGAGTTTGGGCATGGATGAGTTGTCAACTCATCACATGCGGGGATGACGAGATTCCATTTCAGTCCAATGAAAACTCATACCCCGTATTCCTTTTACAAATCTTTCAAATTAAATTTCAATCAAATACATTAATCAGATTAATTGCACATTATATGGGTATTCAACTCATACTAGCAACACATATATTAACTAAAGGTAAGAATTATGTCAAATAATTAACAGTACACATAAAATAAAGTAACGTCATGTATGAACATTTTCACCTGATCGGTGGCAAACAACTTATGATTGAACTCACTCTGTATTGAGGTGATCACTAAATGCATAATCCACAATAACCTTTCTCGTTTCCTTCAATGCAAAAAATTGGCAAGCATTGTTGCATGTATAGTGATTTTAAAGTCCTATTTTGCTTGGTGAAGCGAATAGGCAATCAAGTAAGGGCTGCATGTAGTGGAATTTTCAAATAATGGGAATGTCTTGTTACATCAACCGCTGCTAATGAAGGCCCATTGGATTGTCCTATCCACGATTGGAAAGGGGGGAAAGGGGGGTGCAAAATATTAGGGACGGACCTCGAATACACGATCACTGTATAGATTATTAGGGACCGTATGCTCATTATACCTTACTGCAACCTTGAACAACTCTATTTTTTTTCCCACTTGGGTATATACTGCCCACATACGCTCATTGAAAAAGTAAATTGATGTGTAATGAACAAAAAATTTATAAAATAGTTGGAAAAACATGAATAAAAGTGAATCAATCTTACTGAGAATACTACGTAACAAACAAGTAACGTTATAATTTTATACACAAATTATCTACACAATTTTATAATATAATTTTATACACAAATTATCTACACAATTTTATAATATGGAGCTCACCACGGGTGACAAGATTCCTATATTTGCGTCAAACAAAGAGGGTGCCTGTACTGCCTGCACTTGTATGACATAATCATATTGCATGTAGAAATTATATTCAACTTAATGATATAGGAACTATTTGACAAAGCTATATAATTTTCCTACAATTTTCCTATTATATCCTTTTAGTTTATGTTCTTGCTTTACCTTCTTATTCATAAGACTGTCCGTCCAAGCTTTTTTTGTGTGGGTTGGTGATACGCATTAGTTGATTGACATCAAATCAGTCGAAGTGGAAAAACTATTAAATATGAACATATATTTGAACATTATCAACTAATATCAATGCAACATAGTTTGATTATAAATTTTTTTTTTTTTTACTCAGAATATATACCATTAAAAAGACCAAACAGTGTGAGATGTATTTCTGACCGAAACGGGATTTCGCTATCCCTTCCTGAAGGCAATCTAATACATACTTGTCCTAATTATAGATCTTTAAGTCATGCAAGTCACTAAAATCATGCAATTGTAAACCTAATTATAGATTTTTAAGGCATGCAAGTCACTGAAAGCATGCAATAATTTACAATTTTCTGCGAGCCTTGATGATGGTGATAGCAATGTTGCCCACGCATATCGTGCAAATAAAGTCTTAAATTTGTCTCCTGCTTTCAAGGACACAACTTGACTTTCTTGTTTTATGAGCGTTTTACATACAATCGTACCGTTACATTTCCTATCAGGAAATAAATCAAAATTGTTACACAGTATGCCTATGACCACACATACATCATGGGATGTGATGGGTATGTTCTGGTTTCCTTCCAACTAAAGTCGGCAGTCGGCAATCATCTGGATTGAAATGTTGAAAAAGCAAAAAACAAAGAAAGTGCTATAACTATTGAATTTTTAAACTCAGTAGCCACCTAGTCCTATTTCCTTTACGACCCCATTTTTCTTTTTATTGAATGTTGAAATGGTCTTTGATAAATCTGTTTCGATCAGAACGTGTATTGAGCTTATGTTGCTATACAACTAAATTAATAAATGTGAATGTAGAGTATAATTAACATGTGTACAAAAACATGCGTATTAATATGTTACCATGTATACCTTTCCAGTTGTTGTTTCAAGGAGAATTACTTCATGGGTAGGCGAGCACTCTACTCTATTTTTTCCTTTCGAGTCTAGAGGAATTGTCTTATTGATAGGTGAGCACTCTTTTCTGGTTTTTTTTCCTGAGTCGAGAGGAATGGTCTCACGGGTAGGCGGGCACTTTTCTCTATCTTTTTCTTTCGAGTTGAGAGGAATTGGTATTGGTTTATACCTTCGCGTCTTGTATCGACGTATTTATAAAATTATTTTAAATTACAATTAGAATATTATACATTGATTTCAATGTCAGTATTTTTATAAAACATTTTCAAATTACATTTGGAAAAATGTTTCAAATTACAAATAAAAATAATAGAACATAGGTTTCGACATAAGGAGAAAAGAGGGGGAGGAATATAATAAATTAAAAGGTTTCGACATAAGGAGAAAAGAGGGGGAGGAATATAATAAATTAAAAAAGAGAGTTGGGGTTTACTTAAAAACCCACGCGTCGTGATTGTAATTTCAGTATTATTTTTTAATATTAATAAAAAATAAATTTAAAAAAACAAAAAAAGAGAGTAGAAGAGTTTGGGTTTACCCAAAAAAACCCTTTTTGCATAAAAATTAGAGGAAAAAAACTGATTAACAGTACATGAAAGAGGAGAAGGAAGAGGAGATTTACTTGAAATGTCGATGAAGAGAGCTCTTTTCCTTCGTCGCGCCTTATAGATTTCCTTTTTATTTGTATCCTTCTCAATCGTCTCTCTCTCGTACTGTTGAGTGCTGATTACTTCGAGCTCTCAATTACTGTCGTCTTTTTTCCTTTCTCTTGGTTTCTCTCTCTTTTTTTATTGAGAACGGTAAAGGAATAAGGGCAGTAGGGTATGAATGGGGAATTGGGGATTAACAATTGGTATGTTTCAGCAAAGGCACCTCGTCAATTCTTTATAATAACCAAACGGTGCGTTTCTCATCCATCATTACATGCATACAGCACGCGTCTAAAATTTGATGTATATGTTCACTTCAAAAAACCTGAAAATATGTTCATATTGTATATAAAAAAAAAAATTGTGTAAATATCATTTTAGTGCCCTATGAGATTTTTGAAAAATTTTAAGGTACTAAAATGATCATTAGGGTATTGAAATGATCTTCATCCATACTAAGATTTATTTGAAAAATAAAAGGAAACAATGTAACGATGTGTTAAGGTTATAAGCATATTATGATGAATTACTACGTACATGTTTTGAGTTTATAGCATATATTTTAAGGAGCTCATGCGTACACGTTTTAAGCTCATAGTGTACATACTAGACAAAATTTTTGAAGATGTTTGAACATGTTGTCTATGAAATTTCGATTTTACGAAGCCTACAATACATAGAAGGGGGGTTGAATAAGTATTATGTATAAATCTTACCCAAATTTGATTTTAAGTTAATTAATCTCTTTTACCACAAATAAATTAGTCACACAGCAAGCATAAAAGCAATTAACAATGGCACAAGAGATTTTTACGTGGAAAACCCTAGATGGGAAAAACCACGGGACGTCGTCTAGTTGAAGCAAATCCACTATGAAATAAACGAGTACAAGACACACTTACAGACCACATAAGGACTCATGCAGTTGTCTTCACTCCCACGATCATACACGATCGATCTTTGTCGTCACGGCTTTGGTCGCAATCAACCTCTTTCACAGCGATGCCTTCAATCACGAATTCGCAAGCTCGATCACCGTCGCAACGGTTTCACAATCATCCAAGGTTGTGAATGGTGTGTGGTTTGAAGGTCTCTAGAGCATATGAGTGAAAAACCTAGGTTATAGTGCTCTAGAAGACTATATATATAGTCTAATAAACCCTAAGTGGTTGTACCATGTTTTGGTATTAAAAAGGCAAGTTTTAAAACTTTAAAATCTGTTTTTTACGAGCCCGGATCGATCCGAGGTCATGCCGGATCGATCCGCGTTGACAGAATCAAAACCGCATTTCTAGAACAGTATGGATCGATCCACGAAAACCATGGATCGATCCACCTAGGCAGTAGCAAAATTTGCATTTTTAAAATACCATAGATTGATTCGCATAAGCCATGGATCGATCCACCTAGGAAGAAAAGCCTCAAAAGCTAAAAATTCTTTTTCAAAACCATTTTTATAAATAAAGAAATATTGAAAATGATTTGAAATGATTTTTAAACATTAAAACTTAGGCTTCTATAGTTACTTACCTTTCCTAAGAACAATTGTGAGTCGAAGCTTTAAACTTCACGCTTTGTCTCAACTTTGCAACTTTATCAATCTTCAATCAACCCAAGACTCAACCATCCTTTGGCACGGAATATGACAACATTAAAAACATGGTCTTTACAGTCTATCCATCTTTGAAATAGTTGTGGTGTATTATAAATTTCAAATGGCATAATCGTCTATTGGTAATGTCCATATGGTGCACTGAAAGCAGTCATTGGTTTAACTCATCTGGTAGCTTTACTTGCCAAAAGTCTGATTTGCAATCAAATTTGCTAAGCCATTTAGAGTTCATGGTTTGGTTCAACATTTCAAGCAAGTCTCCTCTTCCTTTTATTCAAAAAATTGTTCATTAGTTTTTTTCTTCTAATTTTTATTCAAAAAGAGTTTTCCTCTAATTTTTTTTAAAAAAAATTTTGTATCTTACTAATATTAGAGAATAATACTGAAATTGCAATCACGACGAGTGGGTTTTTGGGTGAACCTTAACTCTACTTTTCAGTATATTATATTTCCCTCCCCTTTCTCTCCTCTATGTCAAAACCTGTGTTCTATTGTCTTTATTTGTAATTTAAAATATTTTTTCAATTGTAATTTGAAACAATTTTATAAAAATATTGACATTGTAATCAATGTACAATTTTTCAATTGTAATTTGAAATAATTAAATACCTCGATACAAGACGTGAGGATATAAATTAGTACCAATTCCTTTTGAATCAGAAAAAAAGGTAAAGAAGAGTGCTCTACCCGTGCAATTCCTCCCATCTCAGAAGAAAGAAGAGTAGAGTGTTCGCTTACCCGTGAGGCAATTTTTCCCGATTCCGAAGAAAAAAAGCAGAGATGAGTGCTTGTTTACTCGTGAGGCAATTCCCCATGAAACAACAACTGAAAAGGTATATATGAGAATAGATTAAATATGCATGTACTTGTAAACATGTTAATTATACTATACATTCACATATATTTTAATTTGGTTGTGTAGTAACGTAAACTCAGTACACGTTTTGGTCGAAAAAGATTTATTAAGACTATTTCAACATTCAATAAAAAGAAGAATGAGGCTGTAAGGAAAATAGGACTATGTGGCTTACTGTGATTAAAGGTTCAAAAGTTGCAACACCACCTTTGTTCTTAGCTTCTTTATCATTTCAATTCAGATAATTGCCGACTAGAGTTGGAAGGAAACTAGTACGTATCTATTACACACCCCATGATGTAAGTGTTGTCATGGGTGATATATATCCTGCTGAAAAATGTGACGGTCCGATTGTATGTGTACCGCTCATAGAGCTAAAAAGCCGGGTTGTGCCCTTGAAGGTAGAGGACAAATTTTAAGATTTCATTTGCACGATATGCGTGTGCAACATTGCTATCTCTGTCATCAAGGCTCAAGGCTCGAAGGTAATTGTAAATTGTTGTCGACGTGCATATCTTATAGACCTATAATTGGGGCAAGTATGTATTAGATTGCGTTCAGGTGGGGAAGGTGAAATCCCGTTCCGGCTAGAAATATGTCTCAGGTTGTTTAGTATTTTTAATGGTATATACTTTAAGTAGATTTTTTATAATCAAATTATTTTGTATTGATATTAGTTGCTAATGTTTAAATATATGTTCATATTTAATAATTTTTCTACTTTGATTGATTTAATGTCGGTTTGTATTACCAATATCAAATCTGGTGTGGGTTGGTGATACACTTTGACATTAAATCGGTCGAAATAGAAAAACTATTAAATATGAACATATCCATGCATAAAAGCTTGAATTGACAGTGTTGTGAATAAGAGGGTGAAACAGGAATATGAACTAGGGGGATATGCTAAGGGGAAGGTATACCGTTTTGTCAAATGGTTCCTATATTATTGAGTTGAGCATAATATCTATATTATTGTGAAATACAATATGATTGTGTCATACAGGCGCAGACAGTATATGCACCATCTATATTTGACGCAAACGTGGGAATCTTGGCACTCATGGTGAGCTCTATATTGTAAAATTGTGTAAATAGTTTGTGTATATAATTATCACGTTACCTGTTTGTTACGTAGTTTTATGAATTTATTCTCAATGAGATTGGTTTACTTTTATTCATGTTTTTCCTACCATTTTGTGAATTTTTTGTACGTTGCACGTTTATTAACTTTTTCCAGGAGCAGTATGAGTGTGTGTGGGTAGTATATGTCCAATTGGGCAAAAAAATATTTGTTCAAGGTTGTAGTAGGGTATAGTGCGCATATGGATACTACTAGTCCGTACAGTTATCGTGTATTTGAGGGTCCCATCCCTAATGATTTTGCGACCCTTTTTCTAATCGTGAATAGGACAATCTGATGGACCTTCATCAGTGGCGGCTGATGTGGGAGGACATTCTCATGATTTGAAAGTTCTTACTTAACAGCCTGTTAAAGTAGGACTTTTAATTCGCTATACGTGCAACAGTGCATGTCAAAATTTTTCGCATTGAAGGAAGCGAAAAGCGAAAAAGGGTTGTAGATTATGCGTTTAACGGTCACCTCAATGTAGGGTGAGTTCTATCATAAGTTCTTTGCTACCGATAAAGTGAAATTGTTCGTATATTTCGTTATTTTATTTTACATGTTTACTGTTAACTATTTGGCATGATTCTTAGTTTTGATTAATATGTGTGTTGCTAGTATGATTTGAATTCTCAAATGATGTGTCGTTAGTTTGGATATATATGCAGTTAGTTTGGCTGTTTTTGCTTCTTATGTTTTGATTGTTCTCTGTGTGGTTTTGTTCTCTCTTATTGTACTTTTATCATTTGATTAATAAATATCTTTGTTGCTGATTAAAAAAAAAGTTGAATACCCATATGATGTGTTATTCGTCGGGCATATTGCATGGTCATAAAAGAAAAAAGTTGAATACCCTAACCAGGTTCGAGTTATTGTCGTTGCCTAGGCAAAATTGTGTTAGTTGTCCAGTAAATATTCTCACAAGTCTTAATATTCACTGATTAAATTGTTTATACATGTTCTATATATAATGATATGCGATATTGTCATCAGTCAATCTAATCTATTTTAATCCGATTAATGTATTTTTAGATAAGAGAAATGTAGTGCTGCATTTTAAATGCTAACCAACTCTGACCATTGCGACGACACTTCTTCTTACCCAGCTTTAGGGTTAGTGCACCAACTATTATTCCATTTACATTTGTATATTTTTGATAGTTTTATGACCTCTTCAAATTGAGGTGGGTTAACCGAGTAATTTTCATTTCAATTGAAAATATAAATATGTTGTGTGCAAGTTGATGTCTTGAGAATTTAAAGTTTCAAAAATTCCAAAGATGTTGCACAATAGTTGCACAAGTATTATAACCATGCAACAGTTGGCTATAATGTACTCGAGTGTAAATTGGTATGGATTTAGCTTTAGTTTAGCTGGCCATATAGTAATTCATTGCTCTATAACTTAATAAACAAATATGATTTCCTTCAAACATTGATTAACTATGTACATGACATATATATTGCACCTGTTCTTCCCAGTATGTATTGATTTCAATTGGGTTGCACTTAAAGTGGAAATTTGATATTTTGATTTAATGTCTATGAATTGTTGATCCATGAAAATACCGATTTGGCTTTTACTATTTCTAAGGATTGTTGATTGATGAATATATGCAGAACAATCACTGTGCTTTATATTAAAAGACTTGGACGGGTAAGATGAGTATGGGGTACATGGTTGGTATGAGTAGCTGTATTTGTTTATTATATTAGGAGATGCATGTTAGATTTGTTTTACTTATTTGTAGTTACTAATTGATAATTCACTTTCCCATTGTAGCTATGACTGTAGAATGTTCTTCATCAAATATCTAAAGTCATGGGATCGACATGTGCCATTAACATTGAATCCGGTAAGTATTTACCAAAGAAATTGAGTTGTTGTAGGCGTTTAAATACATTAATTTGTATTTGTTGTTTTCCGATTGGGTTTATACGCATCATATCGACGGAGTAACTGTTGATAATAAAATTTGTTTTATTGCATTAGGTTAAAATGGACAAATATTGGTTCAAGATTACTGCCATGATTTTAGACGAAAATAATGTGGAAAAAGCGAATGTGGTTTCCTGAGCACGAGAATAGAGTTGAGATTGTATAACCTTGGTGTGGTATTGTTTTAACCTACCTTATTATTTTTTTATTTCTCAATGAATGTTTTGGATGGCATTTGGTAAAATTAATTTCCTAGTCAGATAATGTTTTTGGATTGGTTTTGATTTTCTTAATTGTGATTGTTGATATAAACTTTGGAGTTCTGGAATTAAGTTATCCTGAATTTTATTATTACTTTGTTAGAGTTTCAAACTCTTTTTCTTATTGAAAACTCGAGCCCACTCCTTTGCTTCTTATTCAAAGTAGGAATAGCCACTTTTTAAACTAGAGCATATCCTCTATTTAGCTAATGAATAACTCATTGACGATGAAAAGGATATCAGATGGGATGGTCATTCCAGAAACCATGTATTTGCCAAAAAAAAAAAGGGTACAAAAAACCTTGGTGTTCATGCTTTTGCCACTGGGATGTAATAAATTGGAACGTGTTTTCTCCACTTATTATTGAGAAACACAAAAAAATGAAAATTCTTTCAAAGAGAAGAATAATGACTGTGTACCAGAGAAGATTTAGACTTCATTGTGGGGAAGAAAGATAGAAAGAGAGTTTCTCTAGATGGAAATATAGGGAGGTGGGGTGTCTAAGTAAACAAACATAGGAGCGAATTTTGCTTTTATTGTTTGAAGGAATTTTGCTATCAGGCGATTGAAATAATCAAATTTGTGAAATTTTGGATTCAATCTCAACGAATCCAAAGTATTATTTTTTGTTCCTCATTTTCCCCCCATTTTACTATGAATTAGTTGGTGGGTTTATTGTTCTTTACGTACTTTTCTTTTTCCATTTCTTTCCTTGTCCGTATTGGTTGTTCTTGTTGTCGTGTCTATGCTAGGTAAGTTGTAGTAATGCGAATTTTTTGTAGATTTTGTATCTTTTCTTAAAGACGTTCTTTTTAGGTATTATAGTGTTAGGTTTGTATTTTGTAGTTTGGTTTTATAACTTTGGACTTTTTACCTCAACCTTTCATGAAGGAGATTGAATTCCATTATTTTAAAACATTTAGATTGTTCTTTAAGAAAGGCACTATTAATTAAATGTCAAAACCCTAAATGTTCAATTTGAATCAATGTGCATTAATTTTGGATTCGCTTTAACGTTCCATTTACTTGCTAATATATTGGACTCCCATTCTCTAAACATGCCATGCATCCTTTAATAGGAATCATTTTGTTTTCCAATAAACTGAAAGAATCTATGATTCTTTCCATGCTTTTATTGTAGCCCAGATGAATCGTCCTCATTGCGGAAGGTTGTCTTTCCCTTGCTCATCTATTGTGGATGCTGAAGAAATGTGTAGCAGTGTTTTTGGGTGAAAGTGCTTATTAATTATGTTATATAATGAGAGGCTTTTTGGTACCATTTCTTTTATTAACCATGGTGTTTGGATTAATATGAAGGATTTAAATACCTTTGTTAGTCTTTTTGCTAAGATTAAGTATAGTATGAATGTAATTTGTCCTTATCCGTGTGTATGCTTTTAGATTCTTCTCTTTCTCAGTCTTAGTCTCAGTCTCATTTTTTTTTTTTTGCGTGTATTTACATGTAACTACATTACTTTTATAAAACAAAAAATGATAGATTTTTTATTTCCACATTCGATTTGTAGTACTATTGTTGATAATGAACTTTTTTTTGGGAAAAGCCTTTGTTGTCTTTGGTAATAGGTTTGGACGCTTGGTATCCTTATTGTACACGTTGGTTTTGCTCCCACCATTAGAAGTTAAGCTATAAGGTATTCTTATTGGTTTATGACTTGCATAAAGAGAAGAGCTTGTACAAACTTATTGTTGAGACAAATTCGTACACATTCACTCATTTATGATAATTAGGTTCAATTCTATCAGACGGTCCATCTTTATTCATGGCTATGCATTTCACTGCAACAAAGTTAGTTTTAGTGGCGTTCACTAAAAAATGCTGCTAGACGTGGGGGTGTTGCAGCAATCAATAATAACTGCTGCTAAACCAATGCCAATTGCTGCTAAAAGATATCAGATAGGTCCCACGTTCTATTTATTATTTCTTTCTTTCATAATATTTCCCATTACCCCCACAACCCACGGCTTGAAATTGAGAGATCGAGAAACTAGGTAGATCGACGAGAAACAGCCCCAACTCGATCATGGAGAACAAGTAAACCCAGTACATATAATGGAATGGGCTCCTCAACCCCCACTACTCTTTGCCTTGAAAAGAGCAACAGTACCTTTGACCTCTATGACGGTGGATGAAATTGAAGTTAACAACTTCAATTTTTTGCCACAGTATTCTCCGATTCCTTTGAAAATAACCAGGGTAAGATCAATTTCACCGTTTTTAAAAACCCTAAAGGTATGATCAATTTCACCATTTTTATTGAAAGCCCTAAACATATGTGTTTTTCTCGGACTGTATGTCAAGAATTTGGAATATCTTGAAAATTGTGGTGATTGTCTTCAAATCTGTGTTTCTCTTGCTCTATGTGATAGATGGCATTTGATTTCGTATTATATTTTGATTTGTTTTTTTTCAATGTTTTTTGTTGTTGTTGATGGGGGTTGATCAGGTGTTGTTGAGGGGAGTGAGCACCAGGGAAATCACGAGGGATGCCATTCTTGAGAAAGTCTCACAAGAAAGAGAGTTTCGTAATTTTATGGGACGTACAACTGCAACTGCACTTTATCCATGTCCATCTATTTCTATCCATCGAGTGTTATTGTTTGTTTCTATTTCTAGTCACATTAATATTTTGGAAAAGTGGAACCCAATTGATCAAATTGGATTAACAATTTCACCCCATTTTTATTGATGAATGCACACATATGTAAATGTGGCTAGAAATCCCACATAATGACTGGCATTTGCTACTGACCAATTAAAGAATAGTATAACAGAGCTTTTTTCGATCTGAATGGATAATCCGAGTCTCAATATTGAGCTTTTTAGTTTCTTTCCTTCTCTTGCATTTTTTCTCAATAACCAAACAGAGCTTTATCCTTGATGTATTTTGGCTGCCTTTCATAAAGGTGTTATTGCTCTATTTATACCTAATTTAGGATGGCTTTGTTGAGGATTCATTGATGTATTTTGTGGCTTAGTTTTGGGATTGATGGCCTTTGGTAAGGCTATTTTTGTGGTGGTGCTGTGCTTGGAGAGGATGAAATGTTGAAATTATGGAAAAATCGAATTGGTTCTCTAGCACAGTTTATCTATCATATGTAGGAATTTGTCAAATGGTAGCTTCCCCATTTTTTTGGTGTTAATGTGCTAAACTAGCTGCCAAATGTTGCCAATATGGTGTGTTGTTGTTTTCCAGCGTAACCTACTGTTTGGGTTGTCTATACGTGTTAGGGTTAGGGTTACTTTTATTTACTTCCCACATACAATCTGTCTTTTGTGTAGCTCATAATGTTAGAGAATGGAGATCTGCCAACCATAGTGTAGCAATTTACTTGTAAAATAAAGCAAAAATCTTGATTCACTATTTGTCAATATCTTACATCTTGCACTTCTTTATACCTGAATTATGCAACTTCTTCATTATTCATATATATGAAATTTTTTGCCCAAGAATTGTTTTAATCTGTTAGTCTTTTTTCTATGCATTTTAGGTGGTGGTTTTTTTGCCTGAGTTGGGTTCTAGTGGTGCGGGCCTTGTTTTCATAGGGGTTGTCTCCATGGAGTGTTAGGTACTTTCTAATGTCTTGTGGATCTTGTTGTTTGGGTGTACCATGTCGTTGGAACCTCCACTTTTAGTGAATACACTGCTTCATGTTGGTTTTGTTGCCAAGATCAACATTTTGCTCCACTTGACAATGTTTGTCCTCCCAGCTGAGGAGATCTATTAGGTTGGGCTAAGAATTTTTTTCTTTTCAATGCACTGAATTTACTGTCATAGTGAATTACTTATTTTTTATATGATTGAGATTCTGAGTTATGTGTTGAAGGATTTGGTTACAAATTTGGATGCATCTGATATTGATTCTCGCTGGGAAGAGTCGTTGATTGATGGAATTCTTTATGCATTCCAAGAATAGACCAGCGAAGATGTCTTGTACAAGTATTTGGGAGAAGAGTATACGGAAGTTTTAGGATCAATATTCGAATCTTTAAAAGCAATTGTTTATGTCATTGGTATGACAAAAAATGACACCTATAAAGGTTCTACATCCCACGTTGACCCCTATCTTCAAGAATCGACTTGAAAAAGTACAAGAGAAGTGCATCGATCTTGTTGGTCGAATTGTAGACCATGGTACTAAGTTTGTTCCAGCAAGGGAGTGGATGAGGATATGTTTTGAGCTTCTTGAGCTATACAAAGCCCACAAGATCAGTATCTGGCAAGCTACTGTGAACACTTTTAGTTACATTGCAAAAGCTATTGGGCCACAAGGTGTCCTAGCAACGCTATTGAACAATATCAAGGTGTAGGAGCGTCAGAATCGTGGTTGTGCCATCATGCTACGAAGGTTATGGAAGTGTACTAGAAGATCTATAACTCGTATATTGGAACAGAAGATACCCTTTGCTTATTCTCCTTTGGAGCATAAGATGCCCTTGTATCGGCTTATCTTCTACAAGATGCCCATTTGTGGTCAGTCAAATGTAAGTTTCTAGTCAGTCGAGTGGGATGTTTGTAGTTATTTTGCAATTGAGAGAGTGCAACTAATAAAGACTACCGAGTACGTGCCTTGAATGTGCTGATTTTACTAGTATATGTATAAGGTGTGGAATTTTTTTTAAAAAAAATTTATTTATTTATTTTTTAAAATTTTCCTTTAAATAAATTTAAAAAAAAACCTATTATAGTAAAAATTATAAACTACTAGAGATTGTTACAACCATTGCAAATAGTACTCACCATTGTTGCTTTAATTCTCATATTTTAATTAATTAATAATTTATTTATTCATGAAATAGCAACAGTTAAAAATGCCAATAAAGGTGTTAGAAATGCCACTATAGGGTTTTAGCGGCATTTATTCAAGTGCTGGTAAATCAATTCAAAATGCTGCTGATAAACCTATAATGGCACTTCTTAAAAATGCCTTGCACATGCATTTTTCACTAGTACTTTAAATAAAACAGAGGTAGTCGGCCTTAAAAATACGCAGACCTCTCTTCCATTAATTTTTCAGTTCAAGAGTATGTAAAATATCTAAATCATCATTAATGTAAATAAGTTGCTTAAGCTGCTTCAAAATACGCAGACCTCCCTTCCAATTTTTTTTCCTCCCCACCTCCATTCATTTTCTATCACGTGCCATAAATATTTTAGAAAAATATTAATTCGAAAATATAAACTAATCCCTCCGTTTCGAAATAAGTGTTTTACTTTCCTTTTTGGAATGTTTCAAAATAATTGTCCAATTTCAAAAGTCATTAATCCTTTTTTATTCGATCATTTCCTAACTGTCAATGGATGGAGGGAAGGTGAGTGTTAAGTTTTTTAAATCTCAAAGGAGGTCAATGTTTTTTATTTTTTATTTTTAAATATCAGATGAGGTTAGGATCAAGCAGTATCAATGTGTTTTTTTTTTTTTTTTTTTTTTGTATCAACCAATTTTGTAGTAAGATCAATAATTCCTTTTAAACATGAAAACTCACTATTAGAGTGCATATAAGAAATGTAAGTATTCAATTGACCTCCAATTATTGATTAGTTTCTTTCAACACTATCTTGATAAAGCATATATTCAAGTGAGGCAGATTTCTAATTTTGTAAAATTTAAATGGAAAAAAAAAAATTCCTTAGGTGGGGCAAATTTCTAATTTTGTACGAGTCAAAGGGATAAAAATTTTAAAAAAAAAATGTAATAGTGCAATTGCCCATCCTGTGGGTGTTGCCTCTATCCTTAGACTGATTGTACTCCAATGACATTCTTGTGTGTATAGTAGGTGAAATAGATTGTCGTGTCATGTGAATCTAAACAAACCCGTAACTAGGGGCATGGACACGACGAGTAGTCCTGATGAAAATGCACACGTCTTCCAATGAAAATCATGTGTTTGCAATTGTAGGTTTGAGGAATAGTTGACTCGTGCTCAACTACATGTATACTATTGGCATACAAGGAGTGCGTTTGCATTTTAGGCATCTAAAAAGATTTTATAACTATTCGTACTTGTAAATAGTTAGTTATAATGAATGAATGTGTACATTAGTGGTGGCCATATTGTACATTTCACATCGCCATTATGTATATTTGAATATTGGCAGTAGCTTTTATGTATTTGTATCGTGCACTTGCATTATCAATAATGTGAAACATACTATTCTATCATGCTAACATACACAAAAGATTCTCAAATGGGATATTGTACGTCGCAGTCTCTAACATTATGCATGTGATCACTATTATTAATTCATTTCAATAATAATGCACTTGAATATGTACACACTTCAAGCGGCGTCCCCATGTTCTAGTTTCAATGATTTATATAGTGCCATCAGGTTTATGGCATATTGTACTACTTAGAGAGTAAATTATACATTATAGCTTTAAAATCGTGGTTTATAAGTAGTACATTGACTTAGTGTATTAGTAAATACTTGTTGCATTAACAAACGACATACAAGGAGTGCGTTTGCATGTCAGGCATCTAAAATAGTTGTACAACCATTGCTTTTATAAGTAGTACGTTATAGTGGACGAATGCATACATTAGTGGTGGTTATATCGTACATTTCACATTGCCATTCTGTGCATTCAAATTTCGGCAGTAGCATTTATATATTTGTATCTCACACTAGCATAATCAATTTTGTGAAATATATTTTCTTATCATGCTAGCATATAATATGATATTGTACGTTGAGATCTCTAACATTATGCATGTGATCACCATTATTGGTTCAATTAAATAATAATGCACTTTAATATGTACAAACTTTAAGCTGGGTTGCCATGCTCTAATTTTGATGATTTATATAGTGCCATTCGGTTTATGGCATATTGTACTACTTAGAGATTAAAAATGTACATTATAGATTTAGAATCGTGGTTTATAAGTAGTACATTGACTTAGTGTCGTAGTAAATACTTGTTGCATTAACAAATGACATACATGGCATGCATGTGCAATTCAACCATCTAAAATGGTATAACTACTATTGGCCATTGTATTTATAAGTAGTACATTTTAATTATTACTTTAGTTTGGTATGATGATTGAAAATAACAATTACTTTTTAAGCATTATTATTACCACCATTGCACGGTTTGAACTCTAGGTATCATTGAATTGTGCTTTACATATTCTATAAATAGGCTAATTTGGCACATGTGATAATAGATTAAAATTGCATTAATATCATACTTTTAGTAAACATTATTACATCTATTTTCTACTTAGTTCCGCATTTTACACATTATACATGAGATTTCTTGATACATGCTCTTATGCTTAAAGTGGTGTATTAATGTGTGTTTTATTTTTGTAGGAAACCAATTTCCTATGGTCAAGCATTCTTTATTTATTTGGAACTATATGGAAGCTTTGCAAGGTTGAAGTGCAATAATTTTAGAAGATTTTAGCAAAGGAATTGGCATCCCCAAAGTTGGAAAGAATATTAAAAAGGAAGCTTGGAGCAGTTACCGTATTGTGGCCATAACTTTTTACTCCGAGGCCCAATTGATGCGAAATTAGTGTTCCTAGAAAGATAATTTGAAACTTGACAATATTGTATTTCACGAATATTTTGTGATTTTGACGTTTAGTAGGTCAAAAACGGGTTACAAGTTAGCCCTAGAAAAAACGGGATTCCCAATTTATTTCCTTATTTTTTTCTCCTCTTTTCCTTGGAAACCCTAAGAGCACATAGAAAATAAAAGGCGGTTGCACTTATATTACTCCTCTTCTTCTCTTCTACTCCCACCTCTCTTGTTCTTCTTCTTCTACCTCTCTTGAGTTTTCTAGTTTTTAATTATCATAAGTAGCTAAACGTTTTGCTAAGGTTAGGTAAAGCCACAACAATTGTTTGATATTTGTTTAATAACTCTTTCATGGATTTAATGTAAGCTTTCATAGTTTTGATTGTTTTTTTTTTATTATTTTGCAATGTATTTATTCTGTATAATTCTTTAATTTATTGTTAACTCCGGGTACGGTGAATGCTTAGGGTTCCCTGCTAATTAAATTATTAGTTTTCTCTTGTAATAAATCAATCAACTTTATGAATCCATATTTTTAGAATTGTTTTGAATAAAATTAATTGTTAAATTATCTGATTGGGATCATCCTTCGTATGAATCTCAGTTGAGTTATAAAATTGAGTCGTTAGCAAATATCTAATACTTGTTGTGAGTGGACCTCTGAACCTTAGTGTTTTTAAATTATTGTTTTCAATCAAACTAATTCTCTGCAATCAAGCAACTAGATTTCTAAAATCTTTTCTCAATCTTCTCTATTAATTATTCCCATTCCCTGTGGTTCGACCTCTAACTCACCGATAATTTGTTACTTTGCAACATTTTGCACTTGGAAGTATTATTAAAGTTGCAGCAAGTTTTTGGCGCTATTGTCAGGGACTGGAGTGGATAAATAGCAGTCATTGTTTTTGGTGGAGGTTTGTTATATTTTGCGAATCTCTTCGCAAATCCGGTAAACTCTTTCCACAACTTTTTATTATTTATTTATTTATTTTGATGCAAATTTGGCATCGTGATTATACTCATTGTTTGGTTAGAGTTGAATCTGAAAATTTGTATGGCAATTTAATTGATTATCTTGGACACAATCACACACTTGACACCATGTCTGATAATGAGGAAAAAATTGAGAATATTGATGGGATGACAAAATGACTTTTAGAGATTATTTGCAGCCTATTACGAGTAGTGCACCATCTTGCATCATTTTTCCTCTGAATGCTAATAATTTCAAATTTAAGCCTGGCATGATTCCATTGCTACCTAAATTCCATGGTTTAGAATCTGAAAACTCATATTTGCACCTTAAGGAATTTGATGAGGTTTGTGTAACCTTCTATGACCAAACTTGTAGTGAAGAGACCATTAAATTGAAATTATTTCCCTTTTCTCTCAAGGATAAAGTGAAAAATTGGCTTAATGTTTTAAGACTTAGATCTATTGGCACATGGCAAGATATGAAAACTGAATTTTTGAAAAAGCATTTCTCACTTCATAGGACTAATGCTCTCAAAAGGCAAATAATGAATTTTTCACAAAAAGATAAGAGATTTTTTTACCAATATTGGGAACGTTTTAAAGATTTATTAAATTCTTGCCCATATCATGGCTATGAAACTTGGCGTATCATTAGTTTTTTCTATCAAAATTTAACTTCTAAAATGCGCCAATTTGTTGAGATGATGTGCAATGGGAAATTTATAAATAAGGACCTGATGAGGCTTTTTACTACTTTGATCTTTTAGCTGAGAATGCCTAATCTTGGGATATAACTGATACTTTAGATAGGTCCAAGCCTTCTACCAACCCATCTGGGAGCGGTAAGTACTATCGTAGGGAGGATGATAACTTGAGTGCTAGGGTAGCTATTTTGGCTAGGAAATTAGAAGCCATAGAGTTAAAGAAAGTTAATGAAGTTATTTTTGTTCCTAAATTGATGATGTTTGTAGTATTTGTGAGACCGTAGGACATTTTACAAATGATTGGCCCACTATCTTTGCTTTTAAAGAAGTGTTGTACGATTAAACAAATGCTATAAACATAAATAAAAAGCATTTTTCTTCACCCTATTCTGAAACTTATAATCCAAGGTGGAGGAATCATCCAAATTTCAGTTGGAAGAATGATAATGTTGCACTACCACCTCAAGGCTATTCTAATTTTGTTCCTTATAATCCTCCTCCTAAGAAAGGTTTAGAGGAAACATTGCAACAGTTTGTGCAGAGTCAAGCCACCATAAATAATCAGACTTCTCAAGGTATAGTGACATTAGAAACACTCTTACTAAGTTGACCACTTCATTAAGCATTCAAGAAAAATGTAAATTTCCATCTCAACCACAACCTAACCCCTAAGGTCAATTTAGTATTAGTG
This sequence comes from Liquidambar formosana, assembly GCA_039720395.1. Classification (NCBI taxonomy): domain Eukaryota; kingdom Viridiplantae; phylum Streptophyta; class Magnoliopsida; order Saxifragales; family Altingiaceae; genus Liquidambar; species Liquidambar formosana. The sequence continues at coordinate 181,800 of JBBPBK010000369.1, forward strand.
ATTCTAATTTATCTGATACACAACTTAAGCATGCTAAGTCCGTTACTACTCTTCGTAGTGGAAAAGTTATCGATAAAACTATTCCACCATCCAAGGATAAAGAAAAAGAAGAATTTTCAAAAACAAAAAGTAGTAATGAACTTAATAAGCCCGAGTCAAGTGTAGTTGAGAGATGCGCCATTCTCATTCCTTTTCCTTAAAGATTGCAACCACCTCAAAAAGTGAATAATAATGCTGACATTCTTGAAATCTTTAAACAAGTGAAAGTCAATATTCTTTTGTTGGATGCAATAAAACAAATTCCTTCTTATGTTAAATTTTTGAAAGATTTGTATATCGTCAAGTGTAAGCTTAACGTACAAAAGAAGGCATTTTTAACTGAGCAAGTGAGTGCTATCATTCAAAACAATATTTCTCCTTAGTATAAAGATCTAGGTAGTCTCACAATTTCATGTGTTAATGGTAATTTTAAAGTAAAGTAAGCTTTACTTGATCTTGGAGCTAGCGTGAATCTTTTACCTTATTCGGTATATGAACAGTTGGGTCTAGGTGAGTTAAAACTACAAAAATAACTCTTCAGCTTGCGGACTATTATGTGAAAATACCTAGGGGAGTAGTAGAGGATGTGTTAGTCCAAATTGATAAATTTTACTTTCCTGTTGATTTTATTGTTTTGGACACACACCCTGTTTTGAATGCTAGTTCTCAAATTCTTATAATTCTAGGTTGCCCATTTCTTGCAACTTCTAATACTTTCATAAATTGTAAGAGTGGTGTACTTAAATTGTCTTTTGGAAATATGACCCTGGAATTGAATATTTTTAATACTTGCAAATAATCTAGGGATGATGATGACTTTCATGAAGTTGACTTAATTGATACACTTGTTTAAGAACAATATAATGTGTCATGTTTTTTTTTATCCTTTAGAGGCTTGCTTGGTTAATTCTTATGATTTGGAGTTTAATGAGAATCCTGAAATTGCATATCTTTATTGTTTATTGAATTCTACACAGGAATTGGACTTGAATGCATGGAGGCCGAAATTTGAAGAGCTACCACCCTATGAGCTTAAACTATTGCCGTCAAATGAGAAAATACCTAAGCTAGAATTAAAGCCCTTACCAGTGAAACTCAAGTATGCATTTTTAGGACATGAGGAGACTTTTCCTGTGGTAATTTCTTCTAAACTTGATTCTTTACAAGAAGGTAAGTTGTTGAAAATTTTGAAAAAGCATAAAGGTGCTATAGGATGGAACATTGTTGATATAAAGGGAATTAGCCCTCTTGTAAGCACTTATAGAATTTATTTGGAGGACAATGCTAAACCCTCTAGGGAGATGTAGCAAAGATTGAAACCTACAATGAAAGATGTAGTTAGGACTGAAGTTTTGAAATTGTTAGATGTGGGGATCATTTACCCCATAGCTGATAGTAAGTGGGTAAGTCCTACTCAAGTTGTACCTAAAAAGTTTGGAGTCATTATAGTCAAAAATGAAAATAATGAATTAATTCCCATTTGTGTGACCGCGAGTTGGCACATGTGCATTGACTATTGGAAGCTTAATTCTATTACTCGGAAAGACCACTTCCCTTTGCCTTTTTTGATCAAATTTTTTAAAAAGTAGTTGGTCATTCCTATCAAGGACTTAAATATCGATATCGCTGGGTATATCGAGGGTCTAAAAATGTGGATATATTCGATATATAATTGGATATATCAACAATATCGATATCGTTTTAAAGATATGGTGGATATTATGTGTTAAACGTGGAATTTTTTATTAAAACTCTGGGAAACAATGATTTAGACTATAATACACAATCTAGCATCAAAAAATTGCAATTTAAATGTGTATAAAACAAGTATGTGTTGTGTAGGGTATAAATAGTGTGATACGATGAGAAAATAAATAATAGAAATTCATGCAAATATAACATCCAAATGTCATATGAGATTAAAATTTGTAAATATTTATCATTTACACAATAAACACTTACATACTTACATACTCACATACTTACATTAGTATTTTAATACCACATGGAGTTCCTTGGTGGTTCAAAATCATCATTTCTATCCCTATTCTGCCTTTCCATATTGGTAATATTACGACAATAGGTTGGCTATTTCATATAATTAGCATAATTGAGTAGATAATTCTGTAGATGGCGGTCATATTCATCAGCAAAACAATGCCGTAGGATTCCCATTGGTGGCAAATCTGGTTGTTCAGTCTCATGAGCTCCTTCATTTGTATGTGGTGGGACTGATGGATACATTGAGTATGGATTGGGCATATAATCAATTGGTTGTTGATATGGATATTGTTGTCCATAGATATATGCCCCTGAGGGATCAGTGTTATAGTGGCCCATCCCATATAGGTTGTATGACTGATATGGCACAGGTTGGACTTGTTGATGGGGATAGGTATCTTGGCTCGAGTCTGTTCCATACCCAAAATGACTTTGTTGTGATCCTATACTCATAGACTCGAAGTTCGAGGAAAGGGAATCTACATCTTGTTGGCTGCTTATGTTGTGTCCCCATTTTTTCTTCGAATAATGTTTGCTTATTACCCCGATACCTGGCCCTACTCTCCTAGGGCCATGGTCCTCATCCTGTGTTGCATGTGTGAAATCCGCTTCACAAGTAAAAGGACTCAATAATGGCCTCGGACTAGCTCCAGCTCCATAATTTCCACCCCCTCTTCCATCATCCCCATCATCGTTTCCATCACTATCCCCACCTGTAGTATCGGTGTCAGAAGAGTCAGAAGACTTAGAATGCAGCGAGTCTGTTCTTATTGTATCCTCGCTTGATAAAACCTCCTCAGCTATAACTCTGTCGACGTCAATCCCGAGGTTTTGAGATTCTTCTGCCACCTTTGGATCAGGTTCACCATCTGGCCTATCCATATGTGAGGGTCTAATCCACTCGTAAAGAGGATTCTCATTCGGATTCTCATTCTCCTCTCCTAGTTCAACTGATATATCAAGCAGATTTAGGGGCTCTAACTCTGTTGCATGGTCCATCTCAGCTTCCATATCTCTGATCCTCAACCTCATATTGTAATAACAAATGATTAGCTTTTCGAGCCTTTTGTACGCTAGTCGATTGCGCTGCTTTGTATGTATTAAGGAAAACGTGCTCCAATTCCTTTCACAAGATGAAGAGGAGTATGTTTGTGACAATATCTTCATTGCCAATTCCCTTAATGTTGGAGCAGAAACCCCATATACATCCCACCAGTCAGCTGCCCATAATAAAATGAAACTATTAATTTTATATTTACAACTTTAAAATTTATAAGTTAACAAATTTGTTAGTAGTCTATATAGTTCTATACGCACCAGCTGTCATGCTTTCTCTTCATGCAATTGCGAGTTTCTCTCCAAATCTACCCCTCGCTTCTCGAAACATTATAATTTATAAGTGCAACCTTTTCATCAGTGATTAAATAGAATGAATATTAAAATATAAACTTTGATAGTTATTGTTATTGTGTTACCTCATTTCCAATCTCTCAACCCCTGTTGGAGTTTGGTTCCAACTTTTGGAAGACCTGAAGCACTGCATTAGTCAACTCTTGGTTGTAACTAATGTTATTCTTATATTGATACTTTGGGTTTAGGTAGTATGCTAGCATTTATGTCAAACACAAATATACAATTTAATTAGTTTCACTTTGTGTGGTGCAAAGTGTGTAACAAACTAACAAATAAAAAATAACAAATAAGATATATAAATTATTATCTATAATTTTAGATATAGGAATTTAACTTAGAAATTTATAATGTATAAATTATACCTACCGACAATAAAGGATGATCGATTGATTTGTCCCAGCGCTCCTTTATAGCTTTTAAGACCCATGCCACATTCCGATTAGATGAATGGAGGGCCTCTTTCATTACTTGGAATGCTTGATATACTACACCCAAGGTCGGGTATACCTCACTATCAACAATGCGCAACAGTCGGTAAAGAGGCTCATAAATACCACATACTTTTGTAACCCTAGCCCAGAAAGCGTTGTTTAGAATAATTGATTCAACTTGACTGCCTATTTGCGTTCTATTCAGTGGATGTTCAGTCTATTCATCAGAAGTGAATAAGGTTTTCAAGCCCGCCTTTTTCTTTAATAGGCTGTCAAGTGCAATATAATTTGTGGCAAACCGAGTGGCACCCGGTCGCACTATATCTCCTCCACAACATGCTTTCATTTGTGCCAACAACCAACTGTGGTTGTATATAAAGTTTGTGATCATCCTCCCTTCAATGATCACCTCTTTAACACATTTTTTATCAGCAATCCTCTCAAATATGAGGTCGATGCAATGAGCAGCGCAGGGTGTCCAGTATAAATTATACTTTTCTATTAACAGCTGTCCCGCTTTCTTATAATTGCTGCCATTATCAGTCACTAGTTGGACAACATTTTTGCTACCAATTGATTGCATGACATTTCTCATCAAAGTATAAATATACTTATGGTCCTTAATTCTATCCGAAGCATCCACCGATTTCAAGAAAACTGTCTTTCCTTTACAATATACCATAAAGTTGATGATGGACAATTTTGTTAGACCTGTCCATCCATCACACATAATGGTGCAGCCATATGTCTTCCACATTGGCTTTATCTGTGCAACGTATTTATTCCTGTCTTCCACCTGTGAGATGAAATGGAATTTAAGTAAAATCATATGAAAAAAATTAAAAGATCATAAATAAAACCTAATAATGAATGAATACTAATATTTTGAATTAAATTAGTAATTACCTCTATATCAAGATATTTAGTTCTAATCTCATACGGGGAAGGAGGATTAACGCTTGTTCCAGAAGATTGAGCTCCAGCAATAATATTTTTGAAGTGATGGGAGGCGGCCTTCTCAGGTGGGACATTCTCATGTATAAAGAATTTTGCAACTAATATACCTAAACCCTCATTTATCTTGCCTTTACTAAAAGCATCCTTAATAGTCCTTTGCTTTGATTGTGATGATTTATATAGAGAAGGAAGAGGGGGGGGTACGAGTGTCTGGTACCGGACACTTTGACTACGTTTAAGTAGAGGCATTGGTCCTTTGTTTTTACTTCTACCAGAACCTGAGCCACCAGCACCAGAACTTCCAAAACGAGCATCTGATTGGAATTGTCTCCTTTGCTCTTCCTCTCATTCACTAGCCTTTGAAGCATGGTAGGCTTTTTTATAGTTCCTTCTTTTCTACGCATCCAAATTTGCTGGGTACATCAGGATGTCCTTATTATCATCTTCATCAGTATCATCTGATTGGGATTCTAATATACCACCCCTTAACATTTGTCTAACATTTGAATCTCTCCTTGTCTTTGTTGCCTTTGCTGTGGCTTTCCCCATCAAAAGTTAACGCATCTCATCTTTCACCTTTGGAGGCACATTGTTGCAAGGTGCTATATTATTTTTTGGATCTGACCCCAATAAATGGTACTTAAGCCGCGTCGCCCCACCACTCTTCCATGTCTTCTGACAATACCTACATTGGATACTACTTACTGTACCCTCTATACGACTCCTATGTTCCCATACAAGATCAACATTCTTTGCTCCTGCCATCTTTTGCTAAAAGAATACAACTGCAAATTTCGTGATAATATACAACTATACAAGTATAATTTGTACACGTGTAGAACATATAAATATATAATAATATTACTAATTTACTATTTACTTCCTTACTGGATATATAAATTTAAATATGCATATGTGATTGTGTATACTTTATTTATTTCTTTATTTTTTCTAAATTTTTGTAGGACTTTACATTGGAGGTTTCTATGTTAGTTTGAAATGAATAAATAATTTTGACAATTGACCTTGATTTAACTATTATGTGCTTTTATGCATTTATTGTTAAAATGAACAAATTTCTAATATAAATATTACTTTTCATAAACAATTAAACTTCACTAAAATCTACAACAATATATTGTGATTTGTGAGAGTTTATTGATTTAACTAGTATGTGCTTTTATATGCATTTATTGTTAAAATCAGAAAATTTATAACTTTCTAATATATTTTTTCTTTCTTTTTTCCCCTTTATAAATATTGTAATTTGTGAGAGTTTATTGATTTAACTAGTATGTGCTTTTATATGCATTTATTGTTAAAATCAGAAAATTTCTAACTTTCTAATATATTTTTTCTTTCTTTTTTCCCCTTTACAAATATTTTGATTTGTGAGAGTTTATTGATTTAACTAGTATGTGCTTTTATATGCATTTATTGTTAAAATCAGAAAATTTATAACTTTCTAATATATTTTTCCTTTCTTTTTTCCCCTTTATAAATATTGTAATTTGTGAGAGTTTATTGATTTAATTAATATGTGCTTTTATATGCATTTATTGTTAAAATCAGAAAATTTATAACTTTCTAATATATTTTTCCTTTCTTTTTTCCCCTTTATAAATATTGTGATTTGTGAGAGTTTATTTCTAACTTTCTAATATATTTTTTCTTTCTTTTTTCGCCTTTATAAATATTTTGATTTGTGAGAGTTTATTGATTTAACAAGTATGTGCTTTTATATGCATTTATTGTTAAAATCAGAAAATTTATAACTTTCTAATATATTTTTCCTTTCTTTTTTCCCCTTTATAAATATTGTAATTTGTGTGAGTTTATTGATTTAATTAATATGTGCTTTTATATGCATTTATTGTTAAAATCAGAAAATTTATAACTTTCTAATATATTTTTCCTTTCTTTTTTCCCCTTTATAAATATTTTGATTTGTGAGAGTTTATTGATTTAACTAGTATGTGCTTTTATATGCATTTATTGTTAAAATCAGAAAATTTCTAACTTTCTAATATATTTTTTCTTTCTTTTTTCCCCTTTATAAATGTTTTGATTTGTGAGAGTTTATTGATTTAACTAGTATGTACTTTTATATGCATTTATTGTTAAAATCAGAAAATTTCTAACTTTCTAATATATTTTTCCTTTCTTTTTTTCCCCTTTATAAATAATTTTGAATGCTACTATGTTAGTTTGATTTACAACAAATTTCTAAATTTCTAATATATTTTTCCATTTTACTTTCAAAAATATAAACTCTATACGCTTTGACATTGGATGTGATGATGCAGCAAAAGCCGTTGTGCTAATACTTAATTATAACTATAAGAAGTGTTTTATTTTTATTTTTATTTTGTTTTTCCTGGTTGAATAAGTAGTTACCACTTACCAATCAATAAAAAAAATGGTGTCCTTAATATGATAAAAGAGCTCAGACTACAAATTTACAATAGACTTTAATGAATTTTGACCCATAATGACCACTACGGCACTACTAAACAACACAACAACAACAACAACAAAAAAAAAAAAAAAAAAAAAAAAAAAAAAATCTGACATTGTTATAAGTTCACTACCCCTTATTTAATAGCATGTTCAAGTTTGTTTTAACAAAAGCCATGCTGGGTCACATTTTTTTAAAATAAATTTTAAAAGAAAAAATTAATGACTAACCTATACTACCTAAAGTAGCACTAATAATAATGAAAATTTTGTGCGAGGCAAAAAATATGAGAAATAGGCTTATAACCTTTTAAGTTTATAACCTTCAAGTCTTCAACTAATGCACTACTCTTGTCTGCTGACTGCTGCTAATTGCTTTCTTCTCAGTTTCCTTTGATCTTTAACTAGTTGCAATTTATAGTGACGTTTTGATTTCTAAAGTCTAAACCAACTGGAAGGAAGCTTATACACTGGAAGGAGGTTGTGTTTGGTTTTTTATACTGGAAGGACTGAAGGAATGCTAATAGATGAAAGCTGGAAGGACTGAAGGAGTCTTTCACGTGAAACTGTGAAAGGCTGCTCACCCCACTTAATCATTTTCACGTGAAAGTGTGAAAGTAGTGGAATAACTCCTCATTTTGGACAAAACACCTGAAAATGCAACACAATAAACTGAAGAGATAGGACCAACCACTGAAAAAGAGAGCAGAAAATAGCCAAATAAAAGACTCATAAAGCAATTCAAACAATCACTTTCACATGAATGTTTGAAAATAATGGAAAAGCTCTTGATTTTGGATAAAAGACCTGAAAAAGAAGCAAAATAATTGAAACAGCAGGACAAAAACTGGAAAAAGGAGCAGTAAACAGCCAAAAAAGACCCAGAAATGCATTTCAGTGGAACGATACAGTGGAAGGTGTTGGTATGGACGATATATCGACGATATATCGTCGGCTTATCCACAATTTCTCAGTTAAAGCTGGCGATATTTGAATTTATCGAGATATTGATGATATATCGAGATATATCGTCGATATCTCACGATATTTTGTTTTTTTTCATTTTTTTCAATTTCGCAAGCAAATATCGTATCGCCACCCATCGATACAGCGATATATCGTGATTTTTTAGACCATGATTCCTATTACTGCTTTTTAAATGGATATTTAGGGTATTATCAAATTAAATTGCACTTGAGGATCAAGAGAAAACTACCTTTACATGTCCTTTAGGTACTTTTGCTTTTCGAAGGATGCCATTTGGATTATGTAATGCTCTTGCCATTTTTCAAAGATGCATGCTTAGTATTTTTAGTCACATAGTAGAGAATTTTCTTGAAGTTTTTACAGATGAGTTTTCTATTTTTGGTGACTCATTTGATGATTGTTTATCTAATTTGCAGGCAGTCTTGATTAGATGTGAAGAGAAGAATCTTTTGTTAAATTGGGAGAAGTGCCATTTCATGGTTTCAAAAGGGATTGTTCTTGGTCACGTTGTTTCTTCAAAAGGAATAGAAGTGGACAAAGCTAAAATTGAATTAATTTCTAATTTGCCCACACCTAAAAATATTAATGATGTTAGGTCATTCTTAGGATATGCTGGATTTTATAGGGGGTTTATCAAAAACTTTAGTGCAATATCTAGACCATTGTGTAACCTCCTACCTAAAGATACTCCTATTCCTTTTGAATGGACTGAAGCTTGTCAAGAAGCTTTTGTAAAGCTTAAAGGTATGCTTACTTCTGCACCTATTATGCAATCACCTAATTGGAATCTACCTTTTGAAATAATGTGTGATGCTAGTGATTATGCGATTAGGTCTATTTTGGGGCAACGTCAGGATAAAAAACCTTCTATCATATATTATGCAAGAAAAACTTTGAATAGTTCTCAAATGAATTATTCCACAACTAAAAAGGAATTGCTTGTAGTGGTATTTGCCCTAGATAAATTTCACACATATGTTATAGGTTCCCCTATTATTGCTTTCACTGACGATACAACTTTGAAATATCTTCTCGCCAAGAAGGATGCTAAGCTGCGATTGATTAGGTGGATCCTTTTACTCCAACAATTTAATATCACCATTAGAGATAAAAAGGCAGTAGAAAATGTGGTGGCCGACCATTTATCTCGACTTACTTTTGATTCTTTTGTGGATATTATGCCAATCAAGGATTCTTTCCCTGATGAGCAACTTTTTGCTATTTCTACTTTTTCTTGCTATGCTGATATTGTTAATTTTCTTGTCATAGGTAAAACTCCATCTCATTGGAATGCACAAGATAAGAAAATTTTTTTGGTTGAGGTACACAATTTCTTTTATGATGATCCATATTTGTTTAAGTACTATCTGGATCAAATTATTAGGAGATGTGTCCTTGATAATGAAATATTTAGTATCATCATCTTTTGCCATTCTGAAGCATGTGGTGGCCATTTTTCTTCAAGGAAAACCGTTGCAAAAATTTTGCAGTGTGGATTTTATTAGCCTACCCTTTTTAAGGAAACTCATAATTTTTGTAAAGCATGTGAGCTTTGTCAAAAGTTAGAAGGAATCACTTGTTGGAATATGATGCCTTTGAACCCTATTTTAATTGTTGAGATATTTGATTGTTGGGGCATTGATTTCATGGGTCCATTCCCATCTTATTTTGGAAATCTTTACATTTTTGTAGCTGTTGATTATGTCTCAAAATGGGTTGAGGCTATATCTTGTAAAACCAATTATCATAAAATTGTTTTAAAATTTTTGAAAGACAATGTTTTGTCAAGGTTTGGAATTCCTCGTGCCATTATAAGTGATGGAGGATTGCATTTTTTCAACCGGCCTTTTGAGGCCCTAATGAAGAAATATGGCGTAACTTATAAGGTTGCAACTCCTTATCACCTACAAACAAATGGACAAGTTGAACTTGCTAATTGGGAGATTAAACAAATTTTAGAAAAGACAGTTGACCCGATTCGCAAAGATTGGTCTTTGAAGCTAACCGATGCACTTTGGGCATATCGTACTGCTTATAAAACCTCGATCGGTATGTTTCCTTATCGACTTGTTTATGGAAAAGCTTGTCACTTACCTGTTGAATTGGAGCATAAATCATATTTGGCCATCAAGCAATTTAATTTTGATCTAGACAAGGCTAGTTCTTTAAGGAAATTGCAATTGAATGAGTTGGAAGAAATTCGGTGAGATGCTTATGACAATTCTAGAATTTACAAAGAACAAATGAAAGTTTTTCATGACAAAAATATTTTGAGGAAATCTTTTGAACCATCTAAAAAAATTCTTTTGTATAATTCTATATTGCGTTTGTTTTCAGGTAAGCTAAAGTCCCATTGGACAGGACCATTTGTGGTTAAAACTGTTTTTCCTCATGGAGCTATTGAGATTGAAAATCCCAAGAATAGTAATGTTTTTAAAGTTAATGGACAACGTCTTAAACCATTTCTTGAGAATTTTTCACATGATGATGCGTCCATTGATTTGATGGATCTTATCTACCAGGATTTACCATGCCCTTAATTAGTTAGTTCGTATTAGTGTTTGTGTCATAGTTAGTTAGTTAATTTGTTTTCTTTTTTTTTTTTTATTATTTTGTTTTATTTTGTGTTTTTTGTGTCTAACCCATTTTGCAGGTATTAGAGTTTGTTTTCTTTTTGGTTTGCACCTCTTGCTCTCCATGATCTCTACTACTTTGTTTTTCTTTGTTTACATTTTTTAAGCTAGGGAGAGGGAATTTTGGTGTTGTGTTAGTTTATTTTGGTCTTAGTTATTTTATCTTAGTTTTCAAAAAAAAAAAAAAAAAAAAGTTTAGTGGTTTATAGATTTTTGGCTTAAAAATTTTGTTGCCTTAGCATGATTATCTAGCTTGAAGTTCATTCTGCTACTTCTGTTAAAAATTTTCCATTGAATTTCATACTCGGATTACATTGCACTTGCACTTTAGTCGCATGAATATGATTCTTGATTGAAGGGTAAAGATGATTTTAAAAATCTTGATGAATATAAATGTAGAGACTTTTAGCCCTTGCGAGTATTTGAGCCATTAATTTTTTTTAGAGGGTTATTATATTTAATCTTACCTTGATTTTTGGAAGTGCTCAAATTTCATTGTTTAGTCTCATTATTTCTTCTTTTTGGTTGAATGCTAAGAATATATCATTGTTATACCACACTTGTTTCCTTTGAAGTCATGGATATTGAAGAATTATACTACTCTTTGAGAGATGATTTTCAGCCATTTTTGATTTCTTTGTGCCTTTAATTTCTTTTCTTTGTGATACATTACCACTAGTTAGCTCGTTGAGCCTTTTGATTAGCCTTTCTTTTATAACTTTTTTCCCAAAGTGTTTTGAGAATGGATATTATCAATGTTCAGTAAGGTGGATGGGTGGAAAATTTTTTTTTGAAAAAAAGATGTGCAAAAGAAAAAAAAAAAAAAAAGAATGAAAAAAAAAAGAATAAAGAAAAAGAATAAAAGAACAAAAAAAAGAAAAAGGAAAGAGAAACCTTTGTTGGTGAAGTATTGAGAAGTGGAAAAAATAAAAATAAAAAAAAGAAAAGAAAAGAAAAAAAGAAGTGTTTGATTGCCAAAGTTTGGAAGAATAAGTTGAATAAAAATTGTTCAAAGTGAGTTTGTTCTTTCTATCATTCTCGGATACACTTTTTACTATTACCATAACCTTTTTGTTTCAATTATTTCTTTTATCTTAACATTACATCCTATTAAAAGTCTTATTTGATTTCGAGGATAGTATGGTTTGGATATTGACATGACTGAGCTATAATGCAATGTGTGGTGTACATTCTCAATATTTGGCATTCTTTTCATGAGACTATATGATTCTTTCTTGTGATAACGTTTTTCATATATTATATATGTGAGATTCTTGTTCTTGTTCTACATTATTCTACTCACATATACTCGAGAGTTTTACCCTATTCAGAGTGCATTATTTTGTTGAGTGTAATTTTTGTAAGATTTGAGTTGAAGCATATTTCAGATAGAAAGTTGGGTCATGCTTTACCTTGAAATTGAGTTTATATTTGTGTTGGTTAAATTCTTCACACAATGAGTTTTTGAATTCATTGGGATATTTTTAATAATTGCTACTATCTTGAATTTTAAGTGATTCTTTTGCTAAGGTGATGAAATTGGTAGCCATGCTTTGAGTTTTTCTTTTGAAGAAAACTATTTCAGTTGCTTTGATTGTTAGGGACTAGCAACATTATGGTTGGGAGGGGGGGGGGGGGGGGAGGGTGTGATAATAGCTTAAAATTGCATTAATGTCATACTTTTAGTAACATTATTACATCTATTTTTCACTTAGTTCCCCATTTTACACATTATACATGAGATTTCTTGATACATGCTCTTATGCTTAAAGTAGTGTATTAATGTGTGTCTTATTTTTGTATGAAGCTAATTTCCTATGGTCAAGCATTCTTTATTTATTTGGAACTATATGGAAGCTTTGCAAGGTTGAAGTGCATTAATTTTAGAAGATTTTTAGCAAAGGAATTGGCAACCCCAAAGTTGGAAAGAATATTAAAAAGGAAGTTTGGAGGAGTTACCGTATTTTGGCCATAACTTTTGACTCCAAAGTCCAATTGATGAGAAACTAGTGTCCTTGGAAAGATAATTTCAAGTCCGACAATATTGTATTTCACGATTATTTCGTGATTTCGACGTTTAGTAGGTCAAAAATGGGTTACAAGTTAATCCTGCTGGAAAAAACGGGATTCTGAATTTGTTTCTTTATTTTTTTCTCCTCTTTCCCTTGGAAACCCTAAGAGCACATAGAAAGGAAAAGGCGGCTGCACCTATATTACTCCTCCTCTTCTTTTCTATTCCCACCTCTCTTGTTCTTTTTCTTCTTCTACCTCTCTTGAGTTTTCTAGTTTTTAATTATCATGAGTAGTTAAACATTTTGCTAAGGTTAGAAGTGAAGCCACAACAATTGTTTGGTATTTGTTTAATAACTCTTTCATGGATTTAATGTAAGCTTTCATAGTTTTGATTGTTTTTTATTATTTTGCAAAGTATTTATTATGTATAATTCTTTGATTTATCTTTAACTCCGGGTATGGTGAATGCTTAGAGTTCCCTATGAATTAAATTACTAGTTTTCTCTTGTAATAAATCAATCAACCTTATGAATCCATATTTTTAGAATTGTTTTGAATAAAATTAGTTGTTAAATTATCCGACTGGGATCATCCTTCATATGAATCTCAGTTAAGTTATAAAATTGAGTCATTAGCAAATATCTAATACTTATTGTGAGTGGACCTCTTAACCTTAGTGCTTTTAAATTATTGTTTTTAATCAAACTAATTCTTTGCAATCAAGCAACCAAATTTCTAAAATCTTTTCTCAATCTTCTTTGTTAGTTATTCCCCTTCTTTGTGGCTCGACCTCGTACTCACTGAGAATTTATTACTTCGCGACATCCTGTACTTGGGAGCATTATTAAAGTCGCAACAAATTTTTAGGTTACTCACAATGGCAATTGGGGGAGCAAGTGGTTCTCATAATTCACGAAATCGTCCGCTATGGCTCCTACCGGCATTCTGCGATGATTATTGGATGGAAGAAGATACTAATTCGAAGGAGTATTATGCCAGGCTGCATCGTGAGTGGGCATTTAGAGTTGAAGGGTAGGAAGGATTAGTATGAGATCTTTCCAACCTAGGTGCACCAATCCTCCAACGTCGTATAATTGCAATGCCAAGAAGAACAGGGAACGATTATAAAGAAGTCATTGTGCAGGTAAGAATAGAGAACAACAACATGATGATAAGTTGATGTTGCTACTTTATACTTCAACTTGCAATAGAAATGGCTGAAGCTAGTGAGAGACAGCTCACCATAGGTGAGCGCAGCATGTATTGAGGAATGATGAATATTTATTTGCTTTTACATTTGATTGATTATTAGAATTTGTCTAGTCTTTTTATGTTTGTATGAACTAATTATAGAACCCAAATTATGTTAGAATTGTGGTCGACTTATGTTTTAATTAATGTTTAGGCTTCGATTCCGTTTGATGTTTGTACTAAGTACTTTTTGCATTAACGAACGATTAATATATGCCCCAAAAAATGAAAAATAAAAAATAGACAACATACAACTTTATAATGTACAATAAAGCCATGCATGACTTTTACATTTCACATCACATCCTTACTACCTTCACTTTTGTACTATGTGATGATAGATTTTATATAAACATATACATTCATCTCTTAAACTTTCTATGAGTTTTAATATTCTTCGTTTGACAACTCGATGTCAGATTTATATATGTCTTCCATACTTGCACTCTCAAAGAATCGTGCTTCAGCCATGAGACTATCTTCTGCACGTGCACGTGCTGTCCGACGAAGGTCTTCTCTATGTTGACGCATTTGCATATGATTGACCTCGTTACAAAAATTGTGCAATGCCATTTGTAGTCATTGAGGAGTGTTAGTTGGCATGGTAATGGCTAACCGACGAGGAATTGGAATATTACATTCCCGACATTGTTGTACAAGCACCTCGGCTTGCCGAATTCGAAAAAATAAATCACTTGCCATTATACGTACAGTGCTAGTAGAGTAACGCATATCTGGATTTGCCAAGTAATAAAATTCATCATCAGAATGCCAATGACGACCCATTAATTGAAAAATGTCACACACTCTATAAGTCATGCTGAGTTAGTCAAGTTCCATTGGTATGTGTTATGCAATATTGTTGCCTAGTATTTATAATAGATTTACACACTCACCATATATCATAAAGGTCAAAAAGCACGTTGCCCTATGTTGTCATCCATAATTGATCCAGTCTAAATCACTTTAGTTGAGTTATCTAGTAGTTGTATAAAGTTACAAGCAGTGTACACCATTGACTGACATATCACTGACAAATGGGTTTAATATCGTTTAGGAAAGTAATACATATTAATGAACAAATGTGTACAACATATTCTATTATAGTATACAATATAAATCTCTAATTAGTACAAAAATTTCTAAACCAAAGGAGTAATCCAAAATCATGAAGATTTGCATCTGAGGACAAGTGCAAACTTGTAGTAGTGTTACATGATTCTTCAATGTATAAAAGTTAATTTAAGATATGACTATATGGACCCATTAATTTGGACAATGTGTCGTCAATGCCAAATAGTTTTAGTATCATCTTATAAACTTAGACAATTCGACGAATAAATACACAAAATATATAAAATTATAAAGTATATTTTAAACATCACATTAATACAACAGAATACACACGACGTGTGCAATTCGGCCTCCCAAATGGGGTTACCACTCTTGTATTTATTAATTGTATATTGTAATGAACAAATGTGTACCTTTTCGGTGGTCATATCGTATATTTCACAACGTCATTATGTACATTCGAATATTGGCGGTAGCTTATATATATATATATATATACATATACATATATATATATATATATATATGTATATATATATATATATATATATATATATATATATATGTATACATATATATACATATATATATATATATATATATATATATATGTATGTATGTATGTATGTATGTATCGCACACTTGCATTATCATTTTTGTGAAAGAGATTGTCATATCGTGCTACACTACGCAATAGATTCTCATATAAAATGTGAGATTTCAATCTTGTTTTTATTAAATATACAATGGTAGTATAATTTTCTTCCTTACATTTTGAACACGTTTATATTGGACATGGACGATATGTGTAGCATTCAAGAAATATTTATATATACATTATGAGTTGGAAAATTGCACTTAGTAACAATATGTACCAACATTGAACAGTGATATGTATCATTGTTCAATTGGGTATGTAGGGTAATGGGTACTCTTTAGTGCATTGCAGCTTACAAATCATGAATGTATAGGTTGACTGGGTTGATTTCATATACTTCAGATCTCATGTCAGTTTGGATAATAATTGGAACAACGAATAGATTCTCATATAATGTGTGGGATACTCAATATTGGGCATGTAATATTTGAAAAGTACCATCAGTGTTAGGCATGTAACATCTAAAAAGAAGGTAAGACTATTGTGCATGACAAAATCATGCACTCCTATAATTTATTCCCTATGTGGGTACTTGTAATAATGTGCATCACATGCATACCAACATATTAGTGTACTCATTCATATGTCAATAATAATGCATGTATAGTTGTGTATAAGGACTTAAATATCGATATCGATGGATATATCGAGGGACCAAAAACATGGATATATCGAAAATTTTGATATCGATTTAGAGATATAACAGATATTATTAGTTAAACACGTATATTTCCATTAAAACTCTGGGAACAATAATTAGACTCTAATAAAATTTTAGAATTAAAATATTGTAATTTAAATATGCATTAAGCAAGTATGTATTGTATAGGGTATAAAAATTGTGCCACATTAAGCAAAAGAATGAATATTTTAACAAATTAAATGAAAGTTGTTACTTCATAACACTAATTTAAGCCACTAGTATAATTGAAATACTTATATAAATCAGTACTAAAAGAGTAAGAGGTGATAATTTTGATACAATAACAAGAAAATGAATATCTCGATATCGTCGATATATATCCTCGATATAATGGATATATTCGATAGATTGACGATACCATGTGAAAGAAAGAAGATATTATGGATATATCGAAATATATCGAGATTTTATTAATAATATAAAAAATATTGACAATATCGTAAAGATATTTTGCGAAAAAGATATATTATTAGATATCGTATCGAGGGGTATAAATACACGGATATGTCGTGGATATATCGAAGATATCATGGATATTTTAGTCCATGGTTGTGTATGCACATGGTGCAAAGCAATCTTATAGTGCAAAATCCGTACTTCAAATTACAACATATATTGCAATTTTTTAAAATTTTTTAGGTACATTGGGAGGGGTTTGAACCCCTAACCTATCCTACTCATACCCTTTCCCCAACCCTCAGTCACCAACTAGCCCCAATGGCTTAACACAAGCTATATTTTAACAACAACGTTTAAGGCATCCTGGGAAGTAGCTTATAAAGTCATCTAGATCACTATTAGGAAAATCCGTAGTTCAGCATCAAACGGGAAGATTGAATCATTAATGATGTTATTCACTGAGGGGTCTTTGATAACATGATAACGATCTAGTCGTTGTTGCATTTGTTGGTTCTTTTGCTCAAGTTGTGAGCAAACTTTCACAATCTCTTGTGGTGGTTCCTCAGTAACTCAGCAGATTATGCTTTGGGAACTAGCAGCCTATGGTATCTACAATACACCTCAAGTTCACGTCGTTGCTTGAACATAGGAAACCATAGAGAGTTTGCAACATCAGCGTTATGCCTAACCAACAATGGCGAGGTTGCAACGTCTGTGTTATGCATAACTACTGCATCACCGACCAATATGTGTTCAACATGCCCAAAAGGATCGTATGTAAAAATTAGCATATTAGTGAATTCTCGCATTTTCCCCAACCATGGTACCCCATTCTGATCAATGTATTCATTTACTTGTTCTGTAGGAGATCCTCTTCGCTTTTGTATTGGGTTGTTTGAACTCATTTAGTATTGGGATACTACAATGGTTGTTTATCTAAAAATATTAAACGAGTGGTTCATTAGTTGAGTTTGAAATTGAAAAAAGTGAAAATGTACTAACAAAGCATTTCATACTCTTACAACATCTTCTTAAATTTTTTTTGTAAGTCGTTATAAGCCAATGCTTTATTTTTTTCCATCAAACAAACAAGTCAGAGTAATGACAACATTAGATGATAATTTAGTGGCCTCCACCCTACCTACCAGTTCACCCCAATTAGAGAAGTGCACAATGAGTCAACTAGGCAACTGCTGCATAATGTCAACTAAATAAGAAATGAATTAACAAAAATCAAACAAAAAAAATACACCCCCATATATGATAATGCAACAATATCCTGCACGTTTATAAAGCAAAGTAATTTATACCTATATGATGAAATAAATAGCTCTGCCAAATAATAACCTATAACATTGGTATTTTATTCGGAGTTAACATAACAAATCCCATAACCTATGAAAAGTATGACATTGTGTGCAATTTCTCTCCTTTTAGCCATTTGTTTATATAGCAATCATAAACATTCTATTAAATTTATATATCCTATCTCTCTAATTGACTTGTGTCCAAACCCATTTATTCAATGTTAGTAATAAGACATACATGCTCAATTAAAAGTGTTCAAAACTTTTAGACTTTGTGACGTAAAAAGTGTGGATAACTCAAAATTTTGGAGTTTGGGTTACACCAAATCGTTTGTGTGGGTTACACTAAATCGTTAATCAAAAAAGAAGAAAAAAGGATGGAGAGATCAAATGAAGAAAAAAAAATTAAGGAAATGGAAGAGAGTTTAGAAAATTGAGAGGGGGATAGGGAATCGGTAGAAAAATTCCTATACCTCGATCAATTGAAGTGAAACAAAACTTGTCATAAACAATATAATACAAAATTCTATGCGAGAAAACATTTTGTTAATTGACTTCCATAATTGAAACAAGTAATTTAAATTTCATTTTTGAGGCAACTAAATGTGTATCAAATGAAACCAAACCTATGCAACTTATAATTGGCTGATGAATTGCCATTTTGGCACTTGAACCTTTCGTACACCATACTAAAGCTATACACTATTAAATTATTAAATATGAGTTCATGAAGGGTAAAAATAACCTTATAAATTCCACACTAACTAAAAATTCTAGAAGAGGAGTAGATAGGTATCTGGAAACAAAATCGAAATCAACACTCCAATTTAAATTACAATCTAAAAGTACATTGGTCTTTAAAAACAAAATCGCTGTTAACATTTCAATCGAAATTACAATCTAAACAGTTAATGGGAAACACCAAAAACTGAAGGAAGAAAGAAAGAAACAATACATAAGAATGCCCAATAAATCAAAACTTTTGAAGGATAAAATCCAAATGAATCAGGTTTTAAAAAAAATTTTCATTTCTTCTATTTTTCACACATTTTCTAGCAACTGACCAAATCTAAATGATACAATCTAAATGAATCACAATGCAATACTTTTTAGGGTCTCCCTTACTATGCCAGTTTTACCTTTGAGCTCTATACTCTGGATATCCACACAAAAATGAATTAATTAATTAATAATAATAAAATGGGTTTACCAAACTAACAATTTAAATTCAACAAACCTCACCTAGCTGATGCTATATCGACAAATATTGATCACATCCCTTTGCATTTATAGACTTGGAGCTCTTCACAGCCCTTCACGTGAACCACTTGACTGCTCCTCCCAGTCCCCTCTTTTATTCATGTTATGCTAATTGTGTTTTGCTACTTCACAGCTATTATATTCATGAACATGGTCATTCAATGGTCAATTGGTCATTCATGGTCAAAAAAATAAAAATATATTAGTCCAAAACTACTAATAAAGTAATAGACTAATAAAAAAAATTAGTACACATAATCATTTCATCAAAAAAGTAATACACATAATGATTCCCAATGGTCAAATATAAACCAAATTTTATTATAAACATTCATATTCCAAATTTGATTGTCATAGAAAAATTGGAACTCCTAACATCAATTTCCATTACAATCTTTTTAGTATAAATTTGATAACTTATTATTATCTTTTTTTTTTTTTGGTGAAATATAGCACAAAGCACCAGGATTTTGGGGGAAGTCAAGCAAACCATTTTAAGGGTTGAATGGTTGATATATGAGCCCATTTCCCTTCTCGTTTGTTTAATTTTCTTTTTCTAACTTGGAAGAACAAATTTATAATTTACTTTGTGTAGTTGCTCAATTTTCCATCCTTGCAACTAACAAAGATTCTAAAATGGTGATTGAACACGCAAGTCATTTTGTAGATGCAAAAAGTTATTGCGATATTACCATCTAAGCGTCTACTCATTTTAGCTTCAAATAAAATTTTTTTACATAGTGCTATTCAAGAAACTAAATCTGCCAAGCCAACAAATATATAATTGGAAGCCAAAATCAATGATATAGGACTTGATATAAACTACTTATATAAGCAATAAAAATGCAATTATCAACTGGTGGCATCAGTTGGTAGGATACTTGTTCCATAACTTCTATTGAAACAATGACAGATTAATTGTCAATAGTTCCACAGTATAATAAAGTTATGTTTAGTCTCACCAACTCATAAAATTGTGGCAAAATATTTCATGGTGAAACAAAATATTCAAATCTAGTAAATATTTACACAAAATGCTTGCTAAAATATGGATCATTTACCAAACTAAAAACCCTGGTACAAAATTAACAGAGCATGAAAACTAACAATGACATTTAAAATAGTCACATTTATTTGCACTTTTTGCTTCCAAAAATAGAACGAATTTTTTTTACCATTTGGTACATAAAATTCAAAAAAAGTAAAATAAAATAAAAACCCACACACTAATTTGGCACTCATATATAAAAGAAATTCAAAAGTAATCATATGGATTCGGAACTCTTAGGTCATTTTAATTTGGGATAGAATCTCAAACATTTAATTTAGATGATCAAACAAAAGTCATTATAACAAAAAACCAATAATTGATACAAATAAAATTTCACCAATTTGCAATACACTAAAATTTATTGAACAAAATTGAAACCAATAATTGTTCATGGCACTTACAATAGAAGGGTGAAATCAATCAAATAGTGGGTTTGCCGCTCAAACAGCCCCTTCAACGAATGAAAGGAAACTCAATAAGTTTAGCATTGAGTGTCTAATAAAATACAATAGTTAATGATAGAGAATGGTGACACATAGAATGACCACAATTAACAAACAATAAACTGAAAAATTCAAAAATTAGTAAATAAGACATGTTGATGGCATCCAAATACCATATGACCCAAAACCTTGGTCGATAAATGAATCCCAATTATAAAGAATAATGAAACCTAAAATTACCACAATTATCAAATAATAAACAAAAATTTCAAAAATTAGTGAGTATAACTTGTAGATTACATCCAAGACCATCTACCCAAACGAATCTCCTTCGATGAATTAACCCAAATCCAATTAGTAATCACTGCCAAAAATATAAATGATGGTGAGAGAGAGAGAGAGAGAGAGAGAGAGAGAGAGAGATACTGATAAGAGATGATGGGGAGAGAGATAAATAGAAGGATAAAGAAAAATAAGAAAAAAAAATGAAAATGGCTAGAGAGGTATAAAGGATATATAAAAATTAAGGACATTTGTAGGAACTTGGAACATATATTGAGAATTTAAGAGCGGGGAATGTTTTCAGAGAGGGAGTGAGGGGGGAGAGAGATTAAAATTGGTTTAACTTTGTTTAAGAGAGAGAAAGTTTGAGAAACTTTGTAACCCATTTCAAATTCTCAAATGATTTGTGTGTGAGAGATGGAGTAATAAGAGAGAGGAAAAAAAAGAAAAAAGAGGGCTGGGGAGGAAGTTTGAAACATGTGCAAAAGGCGAGAGATTTAGATGGAGGGGATATTTGAAATTTGAACCCCTCCTATAATGGGTTTTGTGTTACTCTGCCACTTCTTGTTTTGTTTTGTTTTTATTTATTTATTTTTTCTAGTGAATCCATGTGCTAATTGCAAAGTCAATGTGGAATAAATATAATTTAACAAAAAAAAAAAAAAAAAAAAGAGGAGAAAAGTGCCAAGGCTTGACACATCAGGTGGTTACTGTTTGCATACAATAACCACACCCCCCGATTATTATATAAGGAATGACTAGTAGAAACTCGGGCAATGCCCGAGAAGCAAATAGTGATTTTATTTAAAGTTCTTACGTAAGTGATAAAAAGATCATTTTATAGTATTGGGCTCACTAAGTAGAATTCTTATACCACGACAACTTATATTCAAAGAATGAGAGATTGTTTGAAAATTTATAATTGTTATCTGATTTTAACATAAACCAATTCACTATTGGTTTGGAAAAAAACAAAATTTTAAAAATAAATCTATTTTAAATACCACATAACTAACTGAGAAATTGAAATAACTTAAGATGCTATAAAAGGTTAACTTGATACAACCCACAACCCACAATCCCAGAAATGACTTGTTGCAACTGGTGCTTTATATTAACTGCATTGAATCCTTACAATTGTGTCAATAAGTGCAAAGAGTCCAACATTAAATGATTGAAACAAAAAAAACTCAAATCCCATGTAATATTTATAGAAAATCTCAATACAACGAATCTTGTTTTCGGGAAAAAATAAACTAATAATTCAACAAAGTAATAGTTATCTTTCTATCCATGTACCTGGAATTCCAAAAGTGGAAAAAAAATGTCTATAATAAAAAAATTTATACCAATTTGAATTTAGAAAAGAGATTATTGCACTTTTATAATCCCTTCAATTTATTGATGCAACTCGCAAGGCTAGAAAAAATTGAAAGTAAAAATCCTAAAAAGATGTGGACTAAAGGCAACACAATATCTACACGTACGTCTCCAACCATGCAACAGCAGCCATCACCACAACTACAAATGTCAATAGTGAATACATAAGGAAAATATAAAACATTTTTTGTATGTTCTAATTTTATTCAATGTTTTAATTTAATTCATCAATAAAACCAACATGTGCTGCTATGTAGGATGTTGCACCAAAAACACTGTATTAAGTTGGTTATATTAATTTGGATTTATTAGTTGATTCAACAAATGCAACATAAAAGTAATTATCAAAATAAGAAATGCCTAATTGAAATATCTGCTTATTCATTCGAATTTAAAGAATCCCATATGATTTTTTCTTAACCGTAATAAGTGAAATAAAAATTGCATGTGGTTCGCTCCAAGAATGACCTCTTCAAATAAAATCACATGCCCAAATTGCTCTCCCATGATTTATCTTATGGTGCTGTTTGATTTCAATATATCATTTACCCTTCGAATGCAGGGAAGGTCGACACATAAGTGGTATATTTTTCATGAATAGATTAAGAGTTAGGAAAAAAAATGATACTAACTAAATAAAAGTAGACGAAATGAATATATATACATTTATTTTACTTATTTTTTCCACATTTTCGTAGGAACCAAACAAAGTTAATCAAAGATAATTAATTCATGCAATAATAATCATAAAAGATTGAAATTCAAATTGCCATGTTAAGCAGCTAAGGTGTGTATTTGACATTTAAGAACAAAATGTAACATATACCATTGGAAACAACCATCACTTCATTGAAGAAAATACTCAAAAATCTGGAGGCAATAGAAGGCTGAGTTCATGAAACCAACAGTAAGTTTTGGATTTTAAGATCTCATGACCTGTATTAAATATACGTTTGAAATATCACTCGTTGCAAAAAAAGAGTTAATTAAAGTTCATCAATTCGATCACAAATTATCTAAGCATCAAGGTTGGAATATATATAAACACGGTGTTTATGGCACTTACAATAAAAGGGTGAAAACCATCAAATATGGGGTTTGCCTCTCAAACAGCCCTTGCAAAGAATGAAAGGAATCTCAGTAAGCTTAGCATATATTCAGTGTCTAATAAAAGACAATATTTAATGATAGAGAATGGTGAAACATACAATGACCATAATTAACAAACAATAAACAGAAAAATTAAAAAATTAGTAAATAGGACTTATAGATGGCATCCAAATACCAAGTTTTTAATAGACACCACCACCAATCATATGTGTAGAAAAGCGCCAAATATAGATTTATCATATTCGTAGGCCAATCAACCAACACCTATACCAAATATCAAGCTATGCATAGAATTTCCAAATCAGTTTTGGGTATACTTATAACATGGTGGGTATACTTATAATGTCGAAAGGTTTCAAAAGGTATTTGTAGTAGAAATCCTAGAACAATATAGACTTCATTTATCAAACTAGTAATAAAATATAAAAGTAATGAAAGAAGAAAGTGAACACAAACTTTAAATTCACTAAGAGCATTAAAGCCAAAGCCATCTACCCCAATAATTTTTTTTTTATTTAAAAAAAAGGAAAAAAAAAAAAAAAAAGCTTAGAGGTAGATAATAGAGCAACAACTTCATCTCTGCATACATAGGCAACCTTCACTAATTTTAGTTAGTGTCTATGTATTAAGAGAATTGGATAAGCTTAAGAAATATAAAAACCATTGAGTGCTCTGCATTTCATTGATTTGGAGAGATGGTGATGCATACACGAATTAATTCCTACTACAAACCATGCCAAATCAACATTGATCAAATGATCCTAATGACGAATTTGTAGAAGAATTATCATCTAATTTTACTCATACATTCTTATTCTTTCTCCACATTCATCATACATGGAAGAATGTGATGAATTACATAACTCACATCATTTAATGTAAAAAATGTGATGAATTACATTGACTATATCATACCATCATGGCATTAGGTACTAAGAAAAATTTCCAAAGCTATTATTGAACCCTATAGTAATGAAGAGATTGTCACACTCTAATTAACAACTAGAAAATCGCATCACACTATAAGGGAAGAAATTAAAGCAAATGGTATAGGTATTGCCTTAACAAAATCCCAAGGAAGCATCTTAGGTTCCCAAACATTTATGGTTGTCTCAGCTCTGGATACTGGGTGGCTCTTTTGGTGAAGATCTGAACAGAATTGAAGCTACTTGGTAGGTCAGCCCGGATGTATATGGTGATAACACCACAAGACTTTTCACCTACTAGACTAGTGATGCATATCAAGCCACGGGTTGCTACAACCTATTCTGCTCAGGCCTCATTCAAATCAACAGTGAAATAGCAATGGGAGCAACATCTCCCCTATTTCTGCCTTTTGGAATCCCAATACGATATTAGTATACTTGTCTAAAAGGATCCAAAAGAGGGAAATTGGTGGATGCAATTTGGCAATGACTATGTGTTGGGTTATTGGCCTTCTTTCCTGTTCTCATACTTGGCAAACTGTGCTTCCATGATTGAGTGGGGAGGTGAATTTGTGAATTCAGAACCAAATGGTCAACACACCTAAACTCAAATGGGCAGTGGCCATTTCCTTGAGGAAGGGATTGGCAAATCAAGTTATTTTAGGAATATTCTGATAGTTGATTCCTCCAATAATGTCAAGGTCCCTAAAGGGATTGGCACATTCACCGAGCAATTCAACTGCTATGATGTTTAAACTAGCAATAATGGTGATTGGGGCCACTACTTTTACTATAGAGGCCTTGGTAAAAACCCGAATTGCTCATGAAGTAAACAAACTCAACCACCCCTCTCTTTCTTCTTGTGTATCATTCCATGTAGTGTAAGCCTTTCCCTCTTTTATATACCCCTTTTCCTTTTACTCTTAGGTTGGGCAAGTACATATGACCTTTCTATAGTGGGAAGTTTTGACCCTTTTGTTTTTCTAAAGATCCTGTGTAAGAAGTGGTTGGGGAGGTGTGGCCAAGTTTCTCAAAAGCCTAAAGAAACAAGCCTTTCTCACTCTCTTTGTATTCTATTTGTTTGTTTGCTCCTTTCCTTGGAGTAGTTTGTTACTTAATGGATGAATGAGTTTCTGATCCAAAAAAAAAAAAAAAAATCCCAAGGAATTCCTATCCTAAACACCTACCTCTCCTCTTTCTCTCTCTCTCTCTCCTAAACCCACTATCCTCTCGGATATACCCACACAAACACTCTCTGTCTTTGACTCAAGTTCCCAATTCACAAACCCATTGTTGCATGTGTAGACTTATTTGTTCTTATTTTTTAAGCTAGGTTGTACCTCTCAATTTAAACACTCTCTATTTGCTATGGATTCCATACTCATGTATGACCCACATGAGTACCATTAGTGCACATGTGATGCCCACGACTTGTGACAACATTTGAATTTTGAGACAGTGATGTTGAGAAAATTTTGGGGATGGGTAATGTATAAGTTATAAGATATGCAATGAATTCCATTTTTAAACTATCTATCAATATAATGAACTTTCAAAATTCCATTCAGAAATCCAAGTTTGAAAATGTTTAGCCAAAACATATTCTGACTTTTGAAAATCTCATAATTTTAAAAGTTTTAGATGTTTTCCAATTTCATCACCCAAACACATCATTGCATTATTTTATTTATTTTTTATTTTAAAAATTTTTTGGGTAAACAATACAAACATATTTTCTATTGTTTTATAAACAATCCAACCTACTGTCATCAACAAAGCTAGGATTTTTTAAAACCCAACACTGGCTACTGTCATCAATATCCATGTTAACTTAATGTGGTACCTACACTAGTATTCACAAATTAATACCTAAACTTCATTGTCTTGTCCAAATGTGGTCCCAACGCAAATGTACCGAATGGTGATACAAAATGTATTCTATGAACCTAAAGCATGTATGCATTTGTTCCATAAAATGTACGCTATGAACTTAAAGCATATCCGCATTTGTTCCATAAAATGTACGTTATGAACTTAAAGCATGTACGCATTTGTTCCATAAAATGTATGCTATGAACTCAAAACATGTACGCATTTGTTCATAATAGCATGCTTATAAAGGACTTAATGTTCTATATCTACCAATGTGGAGTGCCTCACTAGTAAAAAACATGCTTAGTATAAACTTACTATTCTATATCTAACATTCATAAATCCCAATTTCAAATTGTTTAGGCAAACAAAGAATTTTAAAAATCCCAATTACATTGTCTAGCTTTAAATAATCCCATCATTTTATAAAAGTTACATGTTTTCTTTGAATTCTTCACCCAAACACATCATTACTTTGTTTTTGTAAATAAATAAATAAAACTCTTTTTGGTAGAGATTATTTAAGTATCCTAAATTTTTACAAAAAATCCCAATGTGGTTTCTAAAAACCCAACAACACTGATTATTGTTCATCAACATAGCTAGGTTTTGGAAAATGATAAATAAATAAATAGATAAATAATTTATAGGGTTGGTAACCCACGATATATCCCTTCGCAAAGAGAGAATTCACTACAAGAAAACACCTCAATTGGGACGTTTTATTTGGGACGGATATAACATGGGTCTCAATTTGTAAAGATTTAGTAATTTTTGGGACGGATACATCCGTCCCAACCGTTAAAACCCACTTTCAACATATTTACCCAATTTTCAAGTCAAAAAAAAAGGAAAAAAAAAAAAAAACATCCTTGGGACGGATATATCCGTCTTTAACTATTTTATTTATTATATATTCGATTGTGGGGAAACTTATCAACATATATATCCGTCCCAAGGGGCTGAGTGGTGTATAAAACGTTTTTGAGACGGATATATCCATCTCAGGGTCAAAACAAAAGGGTTTTTTAATACATTGAGACGGATATATCCGTCCCAATAACAATCCTTCCAGAAGAATCTGATTTTGGCTTTACGCACAAAACCCCATTGAAACTTTCTTGGGCTGCTTTTGGCTTTTGGCGCTAAAAACACAAAACCCCTTTTTCATTCCCGCTCTGTCATCGTCTCCATCGATCATATGCCTCTCTCTCTCTCTATCTCTCTCTCCATTTTCGAAGCAATTTCTTCTCACCGTTGGTGAATTCAAAGAAGACCGTGGTTTTGGTTCGGGATATTGCTTTGCATTTGACGACTTCAGCCATCTATATGCTGTAGACGACCACCTCTGCCTCTTCGCCGGTGATTGTTTGACGGACATCGTCGCGCACCCTAGCCTGGTGTAAGATCTCGTTCGTAGCAGTTGTAGTAGAAGGTCGTTATTCCTCGCCATTGCCGTAGTCCGCCGTTGAGTCGCGTTCTCCTAAGCCTGTTGTGCACTGGCCATCGTGAAAGGCCCTATCTTTGCGCCATAACCAGACCCCATGTAGTATATCTCGAGGTGTGTTTGTCGTTATATCTCACGATCTTTGTTATCATTCATTCTTTACACTGAATCTATGTCTCTCTATGCTCTGAAATTTAGGGTTTTTTTTTTTGCTTTTGGGGTTTTTTTTTTAAGAAAGAAAAACCCAAACCAATTGAACAAAGAATGACACTAAATCAAAGTTCGGAGCAAAATAAGAAATCAATACAGAAGAGTGCTCGAGAACATGGTTCAAAGTCTCGGCAATCTCGGTGGTGTTGCTGGCATCGTCTTCTCTATCGTCTCCGGTGGGCTGTAGCAGCGGTAGCGGCAGCAGCTAAAGTCGACGTTTCCGGCAACGGCGACTGAGGTCGACTGCGGGAGTTGAGGTTGATTGTGCCGGCGGTCGAGGCTCTCGAACAGGGGAACCTCCCTCCCTCCCTCCCTCCTTCCATCGCAGTCTCCCTCTTAATTTCTCTGTTTTTCCTGTTTTTGTGTAGGTGCGATATTCTTTGGGACAAAGGCTGAGTGCGAGTGGCTGGGCTGCTCATAAAATACGACATATATATGTATTTTTTTTTACCGTATGAGGCTTTGACCCATTGTAAATTACAATATAGTCTTTTTTTTTTTTTTTTTTGGTTATTTCTAAAAAAGAAACATCTTATATTATAAGATTGTTTAATTTATAAAAATTACTTAACAATTTTAGTATTTTCAAAATATTATTTTTCATCTTTCATAAGCAAGTAGGTAATTTTAAAAGGTTATCATTTGTAATTTATAAATTATTTTTAATTTACTTCTTTTTAATATAGTAATAAATAATAGTCATATTTTTTTAGATTTTTTTGAACACTCTTTCATGCGTAAAGTTGCGTCTTGCCTGAAACGCGACGAGATGGGCGAAACGGGACAAGGACTGAGACCGAGACTTTGAACCATGCTTGAGAAGGAGATAGAAGTTGGGAGAAGGGGCTTTGAAGTGAGAAGAGGAATTGACAACTAAAACAGGGAGATTCAAAATTTGAAACCCACCGCTATGCTCTTTAGCCCTTCCAAAATTTTTGGAAATCAAGAAAGCTTTGAAATCCACCATTGAATGCAAATATTGAAAGAGAGAGAGAGCATGATAGGGAGAGGGAGAGGGAGAGGGAGAGTGTTTTTGAAAGCTTTCCTGATTTCCTGAAATTTTAGGACATGGGTTTTTGGGGGGGGGGGGGGAGAGAGATAACCCGTGTGTGTGTGATATAAGTTTGAATTTCAAACTCGAAA
Organism: Liquidambar formosana; assembly: GCA_039720395.1. Classification (NCBI taxonomy): domain Eukaryota; kingdom Viridiplantae; phylum Streptophyta; class Magnoliopsida; order Saxifragales; family Altingiaceae; genus Liquidambar; species Liquidambar formosana. The sequence goes on from JBBPBK010000369.1 coordinate 211,247, forward strand.
GTGGTGGAAGGGAAGGAGAGATAGAACGGCTTGTAGAGAAGAGAGAGAAGGAGTAGCATATGGGAGAAGACACTCTCAACTTTGACACGTTAAAGCCAACAAAGGCCAAAAAAAAAAAAAAAAATAGAAAAAAACTTGAGGCTTGACACATCAGCCTCTACTATTCACCTACAGTAAGAAACCCTCCGGTTTATAATAGTAGGGAAGATGGGATATACTCACTTTGTGTGTTTGTTTCTTTTATTTGTGGCTGTCCTGATTTATCCTTTGTTATATATTTTGTCTCTTTATTGTATATGCATATACATACCCACCTAGAATACTCGTTCAAGAATGATACAATTGCACAAGGTGTTACCTAACTCTATTTCAACACATGGATGGTGTTGGTTACATACTTTCGTGTCTTTATGATACGATTGACTTGTTTACTAACATAATCCTATGTGTTGTTGTTGGTAGCTAGCACCTTGACGTGTACTCATTCTTGAATTGTCCATTTGGACAATTTAAGAATGTATACTACTCAACTATTGTGTATATGTACATTTAAGACTTTTCTGAAAGTTTCAGCGCAACTCCTAAATGTTCTCTGGGTATGAGCTTAGAGAGGACCAGTAATGGTTAATCCTCCCTAAATTACGTACTTGGAGAACTGTAAGGAAATGCTGCCGAAATTTTTATAAAAGTGTTGAATGTATGTAATAACGTAATATGTGCGTAGTATATAATTCTTAAATGGGATAGGACCACGTAACCCTTGGGAGAATATATGTTAATGTCTATTCATACGTAGAGCATATGCATAATATTGCTTTAATTTTTTTAAAGTAGTTTCATACTTATAATTTGTAATTTTTTAAAAGATATTAATTGGATTTATCTGTGTGTAGGATTCTAGATAATTTTGAGCTTTATCAACATACCATTTTATCGACTGGTGAGTTACTACTTCCCTATATATGCTAGGCCGCTCTGACTTGTCTCATTTTCAATTAGTGTTCTTAATGTTGGAGACCTTTATTTTATGAAGTTGAAGATGGAATATATATAAGAGGGGTTCACTTTATTTTATTATTATTTTTCTTGGGTTCCATACTGAAACAAATTATGACCATTATGTTAGAAAGGAATTTATTGTTTTATTGGTCCTTATGTCCATGTGATTATAGATATGTTTCCATCATTGCGTGTTCAAATTTTTTACTGTTGCCTTCAAAGTCCTTTGTTTGATTTCTTCAGAAGTTTTTTATTTTAATAAAATATTTAAATAATAAAAAGACCCCGCATTGCTTTATATCTAATAGAATAGATGGAATAATTTTTTTTTTATTAGTTATCATTTTAGCCGATCAAAAAACTATGTTTTGTAGTACTTTGTTTAATATGTATTTTTTTAATAATTAAAATAAAAAAAATACTTAGTCCTTTACTGTGGAGGAGGAGTTCTTGCTTACCTACTCGTATTATAAACATGTCATAGTTAATTAAACAAAATTAAATGTAGACACTTGAATAAAGAGTCGTGGATATGTGGACACGAACATATGGATATGTAAACATGTGGATATGTGGACACATTCATTTTCACATGGACATGTAAACATGAAAACACGAACATATGGATATGTATTCATAATCAATAAACATGTAGATGCATGCACACTGTCATTTCTCATTTAATTTTTTGGACACAGGATTAAAAGTGTGTGAAAAAGAGGTATTTGAAGATTATTCTCTACTGTAAGTAGCCAAGTATTATCCTTTTTTTAATTAGTGCTACATTGCTACTCTCTTCCCCCATTTTCTCCTATATTTTTGTTTTTCTTTTCCTTCTCCCTTCTATTCCTATAAACATATAGTATGCGAATATTATTTGGTGTTTTCCTTCTCTTTTCTATTTCTATAGAAGAATCGCATGTGAAGATTATTTTGTATGCGATTTTTTATTTATTAATATATTAATATATTACATATTTAACAAGGCAAGGGCCTCATTTGGAATTTTCGCCTTAGGTCCCAAATTGAATTAAACCCACAATCATGGCCCATAATTAAGAATTCTGGAATTCTTCACAAGGCATGTGAGAGATGGTGAGTGGTGGTTTAGAATTCCTCTTGGTTTCTTTTATTTGCTATTATGCTTTCGTGGCTATAGAACAAGTTGAGTTGAATAAGTATCCCAACAATTCAAATGCAAGAAAAGTACCTTCTAAAATAAAGAAAATTCGAAAGTCGGGTTACAGAACAAGTTGATTGGATATGTTCCAATCTAGCTTTAACTAGATTGGATATGTTATATCTGATGAGAATAGTAGGAGAAAAATGACCTCCTTTAGTAGCAATAGGCTGTTTTCTACCTTTGCCAACCAGATCCTTGTGATGGAGTCAAGATTTTACCTTAATGAGAAATTTTTAGTATAGTCCATTATAATTTTATAAACTAAAGAAATTAATTAACTGTAATCTTACACAAATTTCTTTTTCTTTCCCCTAATTAACAATAACATCATCAAAGAAAATCTGTGAACTACTAGTAAACATAAAAATGTAAATTTTTATTGATGATATTTCTATTCAAGAAATATAGACTTTTACAATTGTGTTCTTCATCTTTTGAGTAGGGTTTTAGACTCTTGGGTGGGCTTCCATAACCAAATAAGGGATAGAAATAAATAAATATTAGAAGAAGGTGAATTTGTGAGGGTGATTTTATATATATTATAAAAGCTATTACAAATTTTTAATTTTAAAAAATGGGTATGGGGGCCACCGCCTCCCTTGCCTCCACCACTGCTTGATCTTACGTTGCGACAAGTTGTTAATTTCAATACCTATGATTAGATATTGCAGCCTCAAAACTTTGATTAGTAACTTAAAGTTGTTTCAATATACACCTATTCATACAACATTACAACACCATGATTAGATATTTCGACTTACTAAACTTTTTAACTTATGGAATAATAAATAAGTACGTATACATAAAGTGTCGCAATGCATTGTAATTAAATTACAAAATTTCTCATTACAGTTACAAAATCAGTACAACTTTGGTCATGGATAAGAGTTGGATTACACTGGATAGAGTCTCAGATGCATATCAAGCTGGTCTCAAAACATTTCTTGATTATGTTGAGGCCAATGCATCTGTTGGAGGAATTATGTACTGTCCATGTCGCGATTGCATAAATACAAAACGGGGAAATCGCGACTTTGTAAGGTTGCATTTAACAAGGCGCGGTTGGGCTCCAGGTTATGCTCTCATGACATGGACGTTCCATGGGGAATCGGATTTGATTCGCTCTTTAGACAACATGTCAGATGAAGGAGATGACAGTGAAGAAGGTGGTGATGATATACATGGAATGTTACATGACGCATTCCATATCCCATCCCCAGCTAGGCAAGGTGGGTTGGATAATGATGTAGACAACCCAAATCCTGATGCTGTAACATTCTACAAGTTAATTGACAATGCTGAGCAAGAGTTATATCCAGGATGTAAGAAGTTCAGTATGCTTTCGTTCGTTATTCGTTTATACCACATAAAATGTCTGAATGGATTGAGCGACAAGGGGTTTACTATGGTGCTTGAGTTACTCAAGGAAGCATTACCGGAAGGTGAAACCCTCCCTGAATCGTTCTATTATACTAAGAAGATAATTGGGGAACTAGGCCTTGGGTACGACAAGATTGATGCATGTCCAAACGATTGCATGTTGTATCGAAATCAACACGCAAATGATGAGGTATGCTATGTATGTGGGACATCTAGGTGGAAAAGCAACAAAGAAAGTTTGGTATGTGCCTCTACAAAGAAAAAAAAATACCTGCAAAGGTTTTGCGTCATTTCCCTTTGAAGCCACGACTGCAGCGACTGTTCATGTCTGAAAAAACCGCTGGGTTGATGAGTTGGCACGCGGAAGACCGTACCAAGGATGGGGTACTTAGACATCCTGCTGATTCTGAAGCCTGGGTAGCATTGGACAACCAGTCTCCTGAATTTGCCACTGAGTGTCGCAATGTCAGACTTGGGTTAGCAAGTGATGGTTTCAACCCATTTGGTTTAATGTCCCATTGCCACAGCACGTGGCCCGTGGTTCTGATGCCATACAACTTACCACCGTGGTTGTGCATGAAACAACCGTACATCATTATGTCGTTGCTCATTCCTGGTCCAAAGGCACCAGGAAATGACATTGATGTGTACTTGCAACCACTAATTGAGGAATTGAAAGATTTATGGGTCAATGGTATATGCACATACGATGCAAGAAAGAAAGAGAATTTCACACTGCGGGCAACATTACTGTGGACAATCAATGACTTCCCTGCATATGCAAACTTATCAGGTTGGAGCACTAAGGGATATTACGCTTGTCCTCATTGTAATGTCGATATTGATAAGAACTGGTTAAAAGCAAGTAAAAAATGTTCATACTGTAGCCACCGTCGATGGTTGGATAGTGAACATATATTTCGTTATGAAGAAGCATCTTTCAATGGGAAGACTGAATTCAGATCCCCACCAGAAGCTAAATCTGGTTCTCAGCTATTGGATCAGATGCATGATGTCAATGTAACATTTGGGAAGCTAGTTAGCAAGGGTCCAAAACGGGCGGACGGATGGAAAAAGAAGAGTATATTCTTTGAACTACCATATTGGAAGCATCTGTTAATACGACACAACGTGGATGTTATGCACACGGAGAAAAACATATGTGAAAGCTTGGTTGGGACTTTATTGGATAGTGATAAACACAAGAAAGACGACTTGGCTGCACGTGAAGACTTACAACATATGGGCATACGACCTGCACTACATCCATGGGATGTACCTGGAAAGAAGAAGTCTTACAATCCTGCTTGTTTCACAATGTCTTTAGAAGAGAAAGTTAATTTTTGTGAAGTGTTGGAGAATGTTAAAGTACCGGATGGTTATGCGTCCAACAAATCACGTTGTGTGAACCTAAAAAACAAGACACTCTCTGGGTTGAAAAGCCATGACTATCATATTTTAATGCAACAATTGCTTCCAATAGCAGTGCGAAAGTCGTTGCCAAAGAATGTTGTTGCGGTATTGATAGAATTTAGTAGTTTATTTAGGGAATTGTGCTCAAAAGTTGGTACAATTGAGTCTTTCATGGCACTTGAACCTCGAATGGCCGTAACACTTTGCCATCTTGAAAGGATGTTCCCACCTGCATTTTTTGATGTTATGGTGCATTTGGCAATTCATTTGCCCGGTGAGGCGAGAATAGCTGGTCCAGTACAATATCGCTGGATGTATCCGATTGAGAGGTGTGTGAATCTCTTCTCATATGAAATATGTTGTTCAAACCCAATGTGCATACGGTAAGACGTATTTCCATCTTGTGTAGGTATTTATCAACTCTAAAGTCATACGTACGGAACAAAAGTCGACCAGAAGGGTCAATTGCAGAAGGGTACTTGGCGGAAGAATGCCTAAATTTTTGCTCAAGGTATTTGCACGATGTGGAGACGAAGTCAACTCGTATCTCGAGGAATTCTGAGCACACTAGTGTGGACTCACCATATGAAGGGTTGTCCATTTTCTCACGACCAGGTCGTTCACCAGGGAAGGGGAAGTCCATATCATTAGATTATGAGGACCGTCACGCGATGCATTTGTATGTACTATTTAATTGCCCTGAAATGGCCCCATATATTACGTAAGAAACCATCCTACATTATACTTACGAATGTATGATATTTGTGCTTATAAAATACGTTCATGTATGACGTTTTAATGCCAATTTTGTATACAGAAAACACTATGAGATCCTTACAACTCAATATCCTAATCACCAACAATTGTTCATTGACCGTAAACATAGAGATAATTTCTCATGTTGGTTCAAAGACAATGTAAGTAGTTCGTATGTGCTCGCATAAATCAAATTACCTTCTAAATTTCTTCTCAGTTTTTTTTATGATTATTATTTTTTTGGGTGTTGATCCCCATGATTATTGTAGTCCACTTATTTTTCCAATATGGTAAATAGGTTTTGAGTATATCTGTGGATGGAGTTGACTCTATCAAAAGGGATCTTATGTGGCTAGCGGGTGGACCACGGGAAATTGTGAAAAAACATAGTAGTTTTCTAATAAATGGGTTTCGGTTTCGCACCCAAAGGGTTGACGATAACAGGAAAACTCAGAATAGCGGAGTAGTACTGATTGCAAACACAAATTCTAATGAAGAGAGAACTTACTATGGTATCCTTATAGATGTCTTCGAGCTTGATTACTACGAGGACAGAAAGGTTGTACTATTCAAATGTGACTGGGTTCAAGGGCGTGATATAAAACTGGATGACTTTGGGATCACCCTTGTCAAATCCGACCGATTTGTAAGTACCAGTGAGCCTTTCATCCTTGCATTACAAGCTTTGCAAGCTTTTTATGTAGAGAATCCTATGCAAAAAGGGTGGAAGGTCGCTGTTAAGATGTTGCCTAGGGATTATTTTGACGTGCGTGGTGAATTGTCTAAAAATGATGGTGAGACATTCTTAGAAGGTGAGTAATTCAGTGGCAACAAATTAGATGAGGCCATAGTTAATGTGGATAGTGTTCTTCAAGCCAGGATTGATGTTCCAGTGATAACAGTCGACGCACCTCTAATCCCTGATCAATCTACCAGAGATTTGGACAATGATGACGAAGAAATGGACATTTGGGAAGACGAAATACCCGTGTACATGGATTGTAAGCAACGTTTTCCAATAATGTTTTTTTTTTATGAACTTTTATACCAATATATGCTTATATACCTTTTTGTTATCCCAAAATGGTATGTTCTTTTATACCCTTTATTTTCTTTTATAGAAATAATTTATTGTCTTCAGGTTTTTCTTTGTTTTTTTTTTTTCCCTTTTATATACTTAACTTTTTAATATTCTAAAACCAATTCGATTGATAAAAAAGAAGCATATTTACTAAAGAATGTGTTATATTAATACTTGGATTAAATTAATCAATGTTACTAAAAAGGTCATTGCTCAATTTGACTTGTATGATGTTTTTTATGTTCTTCTATAACATAATGTATTGTTTTTTTATGTTCTTCTATAACATAATGTATTGTTTTTTAATGTTCTTCTATAACAAATAGATTGCCATGGCGAGGACGCGCAATAAGCGCGCTAGACAGGCTGAAGCTCTTCCCGATCCTCCAGTCGAGCATGTTGAGGCGGTTGGCCCCAATCCTGATGAGAATGAGGGTAATTTGACTGGTAAGAAAGTGGTTAAATTTGTCAAACTGTGTAGACAATTATAGACTCACGGAGATATTAGAATCCTATGTCCCATGATTTATTATCTTTATATCACATGATTTAATTTGGTGTATGTCATTAATGTAGTGTCCTAGATCAATTGTATGTCCCTACAGTTATTGACTACATATATATAATGTCGACCTCAAGATGTCATGGGTTAACTGGACAGTACATGCCTAAACGTCAAATAAAGGGATGTATATTTTTTTCCCATATAATATGTACCATGGTTATTCAATTAAGTCGGGCAAGAAAATCATCTAATTCAATTTGAGCTTCTATATAATAAGTATCATAGTTGTTCAATCATCTTCAAGGACATTAGTTCCTAGTTCACCTAAAAATTTAAATTCAATGGCTTTTACCATGAATCTGTGACAGAAACTACAACAGCATCTCATAAAGTCACAAGGGGAAGCTAACATCCTTAACAATAAAACAAGCTTATTTATATTTGAAAGAAGCCAATCTTCGGATATAGTTTCCTCTTAACAAAGTACTCATCTGACCGTGCTGCTTTCTCCAAAGCAATAGCTACTTGCAAATTGCATAAGAACTCAGTAATTGCATGTGTAAATTTAGATTGTATATATTCAATGAAATTGTATATGAAGTTCCAAAAACCTTATAAGATTACCACTTTTTTTACCCTCCTTGTTCTCTCCCAAAATTTTGCATTTCAATTTCATAATTCATGTACAGGTTTATTGTCCACATATAATCTATAAAGAGAACTTAGGAAAGTGGCACTATAAATGTGGAACTGTAAGAGTATATAGAAGCATCATTAATGGTTCAGAATAGAATAGATAATAAGTACCATGGTTATTCAATCATCTTCAATTAAGTCAGGCAAAAAATCCATTTAATTCAATTCGAGCTTGTGGATTCCTATTTGTGTGTATATATACAAAGAGGGAACACATCATGTACTTGCAATAGTTAAAAATTCAAAGTTCAATTACTTGTATTAAGTTATGATCTAATTGATATAGGTTTAATATCTCCATAGTTGAAATTGCTGTTTGTCAATTACTCATATATATATATATGAATTTCAACTGACAATAGTTAATGTTAATATCAGGGGACCATTCTAGAGGGCGTAGTCTATTGAAAAAGCTTGATGATAGATTGCTTGCAAATGGGGGAAACAAAATAGTAATTGAGGCTGATGCGCATGGAGCGCCAAACACTGACGATGGCAAATTAGTCAGTGATCTGATTGGAAGTATAATGAGCTCTGGGGAAATTATCCCTTTGACCATCAAAGATTGGAGACTAGTAAGCAATGACCAGATCAATAGCGCACTAGTGCGGATACATGTATGAATCTTTTTATTTAAAAGAAATTAAGTTTTGAATATAAATGTTATTCATATTCTATTGTTGTGGCCCATTATCATGGTTTACTCGTGTTGCATTTGTAGACTTTTTTTGAGTTCCCCAATCCGGCGACAAATGGATGGTTGAAAGCTAAATGCAATGAACGCTGGAAAAGTGCGAAGAATAGGTTAAAAGATAGATGGGAGGACCCAAAACCAGATGACCCAAATAAAGGTCGACCACCAAGTTTTAGTCCTGAATCTTGGAATAGCTTGGTAGATTATTGGTTGACCCCGAAAGTTCAGGTTTTGTTTTTAATGCCCTAATGCTCTATTTTCCTTATTTTTATTATTTGATAAGACATCTAGGTTGCAGTTTGCTCACTTATGTTGTAAATGAAGAGGAATTATCTTGGAATAATAGTAACTTCATATGCTTAATTGAAATTTATAATTTTTAATAATGCTACTAGTTTTGTTATTCTTTTTGTCCAGAATTTCAAAAATCAAAATTACTAATGCAAATGCTTGTGCCTCGATTCACAACTAAGCCAACGCTTCACCTAATGATTTGTCCTTTACTAATCACTGTGTAGAATCAACATCAAGAGTTATATTTTTGACTTATGTAAAAAGGACATTAACATTGTCAAATACAGGAGAAAGCTACACAGAATGCGGCCAATAGGAAAAATCTAAAGGTTTTTCACCGTACTGGTAGGGTTGGTTATCCGCGCACTTTGGCAGCTGAGGTGCAATTTATTATTTTCTATCTATTATGTTTTTTTTTTGGGTCTATGGATATGTAGAAAATTCATAATATTTTATTATTTCATGATGCTAGACAAAGAAAAGGGGTGGGGTTGCACCAGACACATATGATTTTTTCTTATGTACCCACAAGCCAACGAAGGGGAATATCAATCCACATACTCAAGCAGTGGTGGTAAGTTTATTGGGTGAAATACTTTACCTCTTAATTTAAATCTTGCTTCACTTTCCTTGTTGTTCCATAATTTGGGTAAAAGGTTGATGGTTGATGGTAGATTATTTCACATTAATTTGTAATGCAGGATGCAATAGAAGAGAGAATTACCCAAGCCCCTGAGGGTACACCAGTTCCTGAGGCTCGTGAGTTAGCAGTATCAGCTGTTCTAGGTTCAGGCAGCCGTGGTAGGGTGCCTATGGGAGGCATGGTGCAGGCAAAAAAGTACACCTACGAGACAATCATGGCTCAGGCAAGTAGTGTAATATCAAAATGGCAAATGGTTGCGGATAAGGCCAATGAGACAGCAGAGATGTATAAGAGACAGGCGGAGTAGACGAGTAAAGAGCTTGAGGATAGTCGATGTAGAAATGGTGATATTCTGAGAAGGTTGGACGACCTTATGCAATTCAAGGAGCATATGATGCGTGGGCAGGCAGGTAGGCGCGAGGAGGCTGCATACATGTGGAATCAACCATCATTGTCGGCTATGTTGGCGGAGCAGGACCAGGACAGGCCCTATGATCAGTCCTTGCATCGGCCCACGAGTCGCCCACAGTTCATGTCCGGTTCCCAATCACAATACATGCACCCAGATCGGTTTTGCGACATGTGCGCAGATCCATTTCTATACAGAAGCCAACACCAGAACTTTCATGGGCCCACTTACCCCTCTGACACACATTCACCAGGACATGCCTGACCTCATGTACACTCACATGAGCAGCCCTACCGACCACCCAACCAGCACCTTGATTCGGATGAGACACAGGAGCCTGATACTACACAGGAATGATCTTACTTCATTCTTGAATCAGGTGCGTAACTTATCTGTTCCAACTTCATCAATTTTTTTTTTTAACCTGCAAATGTGGTTGTAACCTTCAATCAATTGCTAACCTTGGTTTGTATTTACTAGGGTTGATGAGTACAGATTCGATTGGGCAGGAGGACGTGCCAGTCTCATTGATGTTTTTGTTCAAGCATCACAATCACTTTTTGTAATTGACTAGTGATATATGAAGTTGGAACAACAATATATGTTTGAAGTTTAAATTGTTGATGCTTGAAGTTTAATCTACTTTTCATCTGACAAGCAATGGATTCATATATGTTTTGAAAGACATTACTGATAATCAATTTGATAACTTTTTTCTAGATTAAACTTTTGATATTTCTGCTTAATTATATCTTAATTTGAAATTAGACAATTTTCTGTTTAAATTTTATTTTCTAGATCAAAATTACTGATTTTCTTTTGGCAGCTACATCTTTCAGCAAGTCGCCGCTGCAACCTCTGATACCTTTATTGCAGGTCATGCCTGACCAGCTCTATCTTAGCCAAGCCTTTTACATTGAGTCTAATGGCAGGTTTGCTTTCTTTGTTCTTTGTGTTTTTCATATCCTAGCTATCCTAGTTGCTTGATACATGTGTTGTTTTACACTTAGGGTTGGAAATTATATTTTAATATTAAGATGCATCTAAACACATTTAAAAATTATAATCATTTACAATACTGGACATAATTCGAAATAGTAATCTTTTCCTCCACTAAGAATTGTACAACAACTCCTTCGACTCTCTTTAATGCAAACAAAAATAAAATTCAAAAGCATTACATGTAGACCATGCACTTCCAATAGCCCTTCTATAATGCATTTACTTTGAAGCATTGCTAACAACACTGGAGTAAATGACCACGTTGACAATATTGACCTTCGGTGCCAAGGTTGTTTGCAGTGTACCTTATTAAAATACTTGCTTTATAAGATTATATTTGCTGATCAGTCAATTATGAAAAAAATTTCCACATCTTTGTTGAGTGGGTTTTAGATGATGAATAATAGTTTGAAAGTTCATTTTTTACCGTTGAACCGTATTTTTCAAGCATTAAAATGTGAACATGCAGCTGTTTATTGTTTTTCGCACAATTGAATAATAATTCTACTATTTGCTGCAGACCTGCAGTGATGCCTTTAAATTTTAACTTAATTTACAATTTTTTGGGGGGGAGCATTCAATGTTGATCTGGGCGATTCTTGCAGGTCATTCATATCTGGAATTCAGTAAAGGATTGTCCTTTCAGTCACAGATTTCTACAACATCTGTTCCGTGTAAGTAAAGTTGAAGTTTATTTGTTCATGAGCATGTTTTTATGTTTTTTAAATGTTGACTGTAGCTTTAGGTGCAAATATGCAGAAATATTTGTCAATCCCTTCAATTTTTAATGACTATTTTCAACTGGATTTTGTTTTGTTTTTTTTTTCTTTTTCCAAATATACCTGCATGTATTTAGGCTGGACACTTGGCCATCTTCCAAATTGAAGCTAAGATGTGTTTGCTAGTTTCTTTTTCCATTTTAATGAAAAAAATGCACATAAAAGGAACAAACAGCTATTGATAATCCCAAAAGTGGATTTGCTATCTTGCTTTTGGGTTGGCACATCTTAGATTCCCTGCCACTACAAATGATTCAGCCAACTCAGTATGCTACTAGCCTCTCTGAGCTAAAAATGATATAAAATAATTGATGGTATGGTAGAAAGTTCAATGGAAATCGAATTTCTCTATTGTGTACTATGTAGCATTTGAAATATAAATCTGTCAATTGGGATGGGGCGATTGCAGAAATGGGAGTCATCACCACAGTTGATGTATTAGGATCAGTGTTTGGCTTTCTGAACAATGCTGCTTCAGTTTTTTCACCATCATTTGTGATGATGGCTCCAGTTTTCTTCAATGGCCTATTCTTGTTGACGGATTTATACCTACCAATGCTGTGTATTTCACAGTGGAGTCATCCAGTTTTCCTGGATCATCCAAATGAATCCCAAATGTACTCATAATATATTTCTGTGTATGATGACTTCTCTTCCCCTGGCCTTCAGTCTCTAAAAAAGGAAATTTTGCAGTTTGTTTTAGTTGAACTGATCAGGGAGCCAAAAAGAGCTTGGAATGGCTCTTTGAAACCATTTGCCTCTCTAAATATGTCTGTAATGCCTGCAGGAATTGGAAAGCCAATTAGAAATTCCCATTTATAGCTAAGTTTGGCTGTGAGTTTTTGGATTAGAAAAAAGGAGGAATTTCTGTCAAAATAGTGATATTCCCTATTTTACAATCATTGAACTTGCTTCTTGAACCTTTGTCCTGTGAGGGTCTCAAATCTCCAGGTTCAAAGGTTTTGAGGTTGGCTAAAAAGGAAGTGCTGTTTTTTTTAGAAAAAAAAAAAAAGAACTTTTTATGAAGGATTTTGACATTTCAAAACAAAGATTTACATTTTTGGTGGAGTTCAAGGGCTTGTCAAAATGAGCTTTTTCCACAACTATACCATCTGATTTAAAAAATTCTGGGTTTATACGAGTTCAGATTTTAATTCCGAACCTATACGACCTGTACACGTGGCAGCATCTTTTTTATTTTAATTCCGAACCTCTTCGGAGCTCCACCGGCTTTCCGGTGTGAATCCAAAACTCAGCCACCGATCGACGACGGCAGCGTTCCAGAACTCCACCCACCCCGGCGTTCTCCCACCTGTGTTGAGGCTTCATCGGGAGAAATTCGATGACGGCGATGATGATGAAGAAGATGACGATGACCCTACCGTTTTGTTGATGAAGATTGGGTCTCCAAACACCCTTCATTGCCCATCTGCATCAAACCCAGCTCCACCGCCTCTAAGATACCGCCGTTGAGTCCACCGTCGTGCGAGCTTCTCCCGCCAATCGCACTTTCAGAAGCCAAGTTTCGTCGCCATCTGATCGACTCCCTGCCGTCGTGTTTTTCCGGCAACTCTTTGCTGTCGAAAACCCCCTGCCGGCGACTCTTTGCTGTCCAGACCCCTCTAGCTCTTTTCCTCCATCAAGAGAATCAACAGAAGTTATTTGGGCTTTTGTTTTTCCCATTTTTTTTCTTGGATCTGTTACACCATGGGCGTGTTTGCTCGCCGAGTCGCCGAGGAAGAGGACCTGTGAAGGTCGACAGAGGTGCCGGAGAAAGTCAAAGACTCATGTCCCCAAAAAAAAAAAGAAAAAAAAGGGACTGCCACGTGTACAGGTCGTATAGAATGAGAAATAAAATCTGAACTCATATATACCCAGAATTTTAAAAATCAGATCGTACAGTTGTGGAAAAAACTCTGTCAAAATAGTGTTCTAGTACTATACTTATCATTTATTTATTATTATTTTTTCAGATCCAGATAAGGCTGTGTGTGCAGTTACTGGATTGCCTGCCTAGTAAGGACTTATTTCTGTAGTGGTAATCATTATGGATTTTCTTTTATAATCTTTGAGATTGAGACAGCATATGAATGCATCTTTTGGGATTTCATCGATGGTTCCTTATCGCTTATTGATTTGAATATATGATCTGTGATACCAATTGGATGTGTGAATAAATAGGGAAACAATAGTATTTCTAACAGTAAAACAAGCTGTCAACATCAGGACAGAAACTACAGCACAAATTTTCCACCAACACAGTAGCAAACAGAGCTTACAACAAAAGTGCAACCAATAGTCGCTTAAACAGTCCACAGTTCAGAGTTTTTTCCAAATACAAAAATATTCTTCATTGCACTACCTCCCTTGCAGCTTTACTGCAAGAAATCAGTTGCACATTCAAGTCTCTGGGGCAAAAGTCAGTGATAGAGGGATTGAAAGATGCTGGTTGGACCTCAAACCCAGGTCTCCCAAAGAAATATGAAATGCCAACAGCACAGAACAGCTCTGGCAGCAGGAACTGTAGCATTTGTTAGCCTATTGAGCGGACATGCAGGGATAGAGGACCAAAAGGTGCCACTAGGTCGACACCTCAAAACCCACACTGTATATATATATATATATATATATATATATATATATATTTGCTTCCAATTTCCATCACTTATGAATAATAAAAAAGTTTGTCTTAATTTAAGGTACCACTCTTTGAATTTTTTTTATATCTAGTTAAAAAAGAGGAGAGAGTGTGGATAGATATGTTTTATTGTTGATCATAGAAATTTTGGTCCTCTTCTCCTAGAATTTTGTTATTGTAAATTCAAAAATGTGATTTTTATAGAATGAACGCTTGGTGCCATAGTGACAGTAGGATTCATATTAATGGAGAAACAAAAATGCAGTTTTGAATGCCCATAGAATTACCTAAGGGGAGTCATGTGATTGTGGTATGGGAAAATGACAAGTGGTGGATCTAGAACCATGTTGCATTAAATTTCATCTTTTGCAATCTGTCATATTTGAACTCTTTGACTTAGTTATTATTTATTTATAGTCCATAGATTTTTTATGTTGGTACAAAAGGGAGAAGGTGATAAAAACACCCTTAAGGTGCCTTTGATGATCGAGTAATAGGATTCACACCACCAATTTTTGTTGACATTGACACAGATATGTGATGCTGATTTCCATACAATATGGACAAGCTAACATGGACTTTTCTTTTCTTTTTCCGGATAAAAGAGAGGATATGGACAGAGGAAGAACACACCAATAAATCAATATATTTATCAATAATCACGATATATAGGTTTGTAGTTTCTTATAAATGATTATATCGTCATCTATGACCTTTTCCTCTTCTTCCTCCACTTACTACTACTCATGGTTTCAAGTATCAAATTTTGGCCTCTGTTTCAAAGGGCTCCATATTGATATGTATCGGAAAATGACTTGGCTGCAAAAGGAATGGTATGATGCCTCTTTCTATTCTATTAATTTTGATTTTTCATCTGATGTAGGTACCGTGATCCAAAGACAGGGCTACCTTATGCCACCAAAGAAGCTTTTAGAATTATTCGTGAACGGTAGGTTTCTATCGTCTCTGAGTAGCCTTTATTTACTGACTTATATGTGCAGAACTTTTTAAACATTTACTTCACTGGCTTCTCCGTTGGCTTATGACCGTCATGATATCATGTTCTAGTATATTTTTATTTTTACAGTTAGTTTAGAAAATTCTAGAATTCTTGGGCTACGAAGTTGAAGGTGCAGGTTCAAGTCTTGAGAACTTCAAAAAAAAGGGTTAGGACCATTTTCAGCTCACCCCTCCAAAGACTCCGTCTTAGTGGGACTAGCATTGGGTAATGGCCTTTTAGTAGTTTGTAGGGCCAATTTAGCAACCATTGAATGTTTTCTGTTGAACATTGTCTAGTGTTCATGTGAGAATAAATATGAGAGGATATGTTGAGATATGTGGCGAAATGTTATGAGAAGATACTTTTTAGGCAATAAATAAATTCATTAGATATCAAACATAAATATGAGTGAAAACTGCAATATTTATGAAAGGGTAGAAAGATAATATGAGAGACAAGATTTATTATGATTTGTCTACTATCATACTAACTTAGAAGCATATTCTTAAACTTATCCTTTCCATTGTTACCTCTTTATGAAAACATCCAACATTACAACTTTTTTCTTATCAAGCTTTCAATTTTTAAGTGGGGGCTGTGACTATCAGTTGATTCAAATGGAATATCTGATGGGTTTACTTGTAAGAGGATTGCTAATTATATTTTGAGATGTTATAACATACTAATTAGTATGTTTTTGTTGTTGTGAAAGTAACATATGGATTTATTTGGCAGGTGCAACAATGTTGGGGCTGGTCAAGAGTTGTATAGGGACAAAGTTCACTAGTCAATTTGGGGATTTAATTGCTGTAAGTATTTTCTTTGATGATTGAGGAAAATGCTGAATCCGTCATTGCAGGTTGCCTTAAAACATGAGGCACATACCTCAGCCCTTGAGTACCATTAAAAATCTGGGTTGTGTAACTCATATTTGAATTGAAATAAAATCCACCCAGGGAGCTATGATTTGATATTTTTTTATTTTTCCATAATGGTTGGTTATTTGTTTATAACTTTAGATGTTGACTTAGGATTTAGATTTATATTTAATGTATCTTAAGTAACTTTTATAGACTATTTGGGGTTAGAGAAAATTCTAATAAAGAATATGGGATATGTGGCCTAGCCTCTAGCGTCCAAGTTATTTTGATATCATTTCGTCCCCATGTAAACTGAAAAACACTATATTAATTTCATAGTGAATCCATAAAAAAAAGATTGCAAGAAAAAACACCTTAATGATGGGCTGACCAACTTCTCCTGTCAAGGACTGAATTTTTTAGGCAAACATCAAGAAAAGATAATAAAGAAGAAAGGTCAGAGCATTCCCTATCATTAAGATTATGAAAGAACCTAAAATCCCAAGCATTAAGAAATGAAGAGGAAGAGGCCATAGAAGAAATGGACACATCATAAGAAAGTTCTTGATGCTGCTATGATAGATTTTCATTAACCAGATGAATTTAGTTTTCTACATAAATGTTTTTTTGGAATCAATTTATTTAAGGGAAAGTTGACTCGTGTCTAACCTTTACACACGTTCCAAACCGGAAGATAAGATTGCCTTTATGTGACCAGTGGTCATTGAAACTTTATGATTGTCCTTGGAAAAGATCAGTTTGAATATTTTTAATTCTTTCCACTTTTTAACCCTGTAGCATGTTGCATGTCTGAGAGAGAATTTCCCCAAGTATGGTGGAAAAATTTGTGAAGCAAACCTGCAGACGTGGCTGTCTTCCTTGAAGGCTACTATATCTTCAAAACATTTAGAATATTGGCTTGAAATTTTGGATATATATATAGAATTATAAAAACAAAATAAATAAAGAGGAAGCAACTACAGGGAGTGGAATAGTTGATGGGCGCCTCATGAAGAGGAATATTTCTCCCAAAATTGGAGGTTGGTTTGAAACTTACTGGAAAGGCCATCTGTACTCTTTGTAGCTTTGGAGAAGATGCTAGTAATGGATCATTGAGTAGAGGACAAACATGAATTCTGAAGGGATGATTTGAAAGTCCTATTTAATACGTTGCTTATAAAATTTAACCTGAATCGTGAAAGCTTTTCGGCTGCTGAGTAGGCTAGTTTTGTTCTTTACATTTGATAAATTTCAACATATCAACAATCCAGTAGTATGTGAGTTCTTTTCATAGTCTTTGTATTTCTTTTCTTTTTCTATATATTTTCATATTTTGTAATGCAAAGTATGTGAGTTCTTTAGTTTTCGGGATGTATTTTCATGGTATTCTCTTTTGTGCTGCGAACGCGTTGATGAGTTAGAATCAAGTATTCTGATTAACTTTTGTATGCTCCAGGATTGAGTCGCAGTTGAGAAGTGCAACGTGTTCTATTGGTGACGAAGATATCAAGAGTTCAAAGATATTTTTATTTTTTGTCTAATGTTATCAACTTATCGACTCTAAAAAAAATTTGTTTATTACTTAATGTATCAAAAACCATTCAAGAATATATTCATATGATTATATTAAATTATGTCAGTTGTTTATTGAATGAACTTTTTTGCTTATTGTGTGGTGATTTTGTTTTTACATAGGTTCATATGGATTCTCTTATTGCTAACTAGAAGTTTTATTTTTTTTTAAATTTTTTTTTAATCATGCGACGGATATATTTGTCCCTGGGAGTCATTGAAATGGAAGCTCTATCTTAAACCCAAAAAAAAAAAAAAAAAAATTTAATAATGGGACGGATATATTAGTCCCTAGGACTCATTGAGACGGATATAACTATCCCAATGTTATTTGAACGTTCCAAATGCCTAGAATTGACTTCATTGAGACGGTTATATCCGTCTCATTTAATTGTAGTAATGTAATTTATTGGAAAATCTCACCATTGAGACGGGTGTAAGCGTCCCATGGGGATCATTGAGACGGATATATCCGTCCTAATGTCATTTACATAAGCTAAAAATACAACATTGGGACGGATATAACCGTCCTATGGAGGTCATTGAGACGGATATAACCGTCCTAATAACATCATTGAGACGGATATATCCGTCCTAATGTCATTTGTTTGTGCTGAAAAATCTCAACATTGAGACGGATATAACCGTCCCAAAGGCTCATTTTTGAGACGGATAGAACCATCCTAAGTATGAATAATAATATTAAAATGGGATTGGGACGGTTATATCCGTCCCAAACGCTTTACGACAGTTATGTTTTCCGTCCCACTTTTTTATGCGACGGGAGCAATTGAGACGCCCATTGGGACGGATATATCCGTCCCAATACTGGTTTTGGGACCCCTTCCTATTAGTGGTTGAGACGGATTTTAAACGTGGCAATTGAGGTGTTTTCTTGTAGTGGAACCCCAATCCCACAACATTTGCGAGTAATGTCACTATAATATTGTATAAATTTTGTACAATAAATTAAAAAAAAAAAAGAAAAGAAAAAAAAAGCACCAAACAAACAAACATACAATTTGTTAAAAAAACAAAAGAACGTACCATAATCTGAGCCAACAAAGAGTTTTATATCTGCACCAACGACAAGCAGGTGCACCGACTTAAGATTCGGGCTTTTGAATTAGATAGGGACTGTGTGCTTCTCCTTCCATGTGGTTTTGAGGGGGAATTAACTGAGGGAGTATAGGAAGGACAGTAATAGATGACACCGTCGTGGAAAGCCGTGAGGGAGGAGGCTGTCATTTAGATGTATGAGGGAGGTCGCCGTGAGATGTTGTTCTATTAAGTTTCCTTGAGCAGGAGTTTAAAGGGAAGAGAGAGAGAGAGAGAGAGAGAGAAAGAAGGGGGCATGAGACTCGTTTCTGTGCATATAAAGACTGACAGAGATGAGAGAGAGAGAGAGAGGAGACAAATTAGACGGGTGTTGATAGGGGATGAGAGAGATAGAGAGAGAGAGAATAGACGGGTGCCGAGGGATGGGCGTTGTATTTTGCAGAAGGGTAAATGGGGAACTACAAACTAACCACACACCCACCTTTAGTCGACCCATCCTGAATGGTCGTTATTAAATCTAAAATTATAATGCAATCCTTATGAGGCAATTCCATCGAATGATGGAATCAATCGGTAATTTCCCCTAAAATAAAGGGGTAACTTACGGATTGGGTATAGGCCTAGGTCTACATATAGCTTAGCAACAATACCACCATAGCTGCGTACACGTCTTGATTTACACGGGTTCTAAGTTGGGTCAGGTACTTGAGACTTCGGCAAGGACTAACAACTGATGATACTACGGCCAAGCCACTATTAATGAGATGCTTTAATGCTTTAGGAAACCTTGAAGCAGCCCTCCACAAGCGCAAGCTGCCCTTGTTCCCTTTTAATTTACACGCTGGACTTTCTTAAAATTTGTACCCCTTGCATTAGTCTAATGTACCTCATATCCTATTAATGCACAAGGTACAACTCCCAATGTGGGTGTTGATTACCTTCTCAGTTCTCGACCCCCCCATACCTTGTCGTCCTCAACACTCCCCCTTGTTATTCATACCCTCGAAGCATATTCCCCCCCTCGAGTGTGGATGCTCCTCACATGACCCCTAAATCTCGTGGCCAAGACCTCCTGGTCATATGCAGTTCATGCTATGACATCCATGTGTCCTCGTAGGGCCCTTCTTCTTACCGCAGACGACCCTCTACTTCTGACACATGTCATCAAATCTCATGTGTCTACAATCATTGGTCAGCTTTGGGAATGGATGGTGTAGGAAAGATAAAAGGTATATATGTTGAGATTATATTCGAAATCATAAATTTATACTCTTGTTAGGTGTGTTACGAATTAAAGTGTGTATTTTTGCTTGATTGCGCTTTACTTTTATATTTTGCCTAGATATTTGAAAAAAATGCATTAATGGTCTAAATTTTGCAATGGTTTAAAGTTTGGCTGGTTTTGGAATTGATTGGGTTAATGATGATTCAAAGTAGGCCTTTAGCTCCGTTTGTTGATTTTCTTTAAAACTAGTTTTTAATTTGATCCCAATTTTCAAACTAATAGCCACATTGGAGTTAATTGAACTTTAATTAATGTTTTCATATAAATAAAATGATTTCCAAAGGGTTTGGTTATAAGTATGGCACAATCAAAATACGAACTCTTATTTTACCCTCAGTTGCATTTTGGATCCCAGGGAGCTGTCTTTGCTTGTTTTATGCTAATTGACCTATTGTAGATCAATTTTGACTTCATTTGAGTCTCAATATGTGAGAATTGAATTAGAAGCGTTTTGGAAAAATAATGAATGAATTTGGACTTAAAACAATAATTTTAGGAAGTAGGCTCTTGGTTTTTTGTTTCTCAATCTTTCATTTTAGTGTGCTCCTTTTTTTTTGGTTCTCTCACTTTTCCTCTTTATTAATAACATTTGCTTTTTCAAATGCTTGTTATAGAAGCATTCACTGTACATGGTGTCGGGATCATGTTTAAGTGAGAACACATTAAACGTCCAACGGAGTTTACCTAGATCGATAAAATAAAAAATGGAACAATTGTGGGGCTCATTGACATTTTAAATTATTAACTTCTTGCTGATGAAGATGAAGTCGGGGGTCTTGAAGCTGATCAGGGTCTTGAAGCAGTTCGGGAACGCACACCACACGAGGATACCGAGAAGGATTTTTTACGATTTAGAAGGAATGCTATAATTCTTGTGAAGAAGCATGGTGAATCTGCTGTGTCTCTGGAAGTACTGGATCGTGAATTTGATCAAGTCTTACTAGGGTTCGCAATGTTGTTCTTCCATGCTCTAATGATTGAAGTGTTAGTTGGGTTTCATTTCAGGATTTTACTGAAGTTCTATTTTACCAAGTGGAGTTAATAGGAGACTTGGATTTTCTGTTGGCTCAACAAAAAAAAAAAAAAAAAAAGAAAAAAGGCTTCTTATATCTTATCTCCTTAGTTTGTTGTTTTCTTTTATCTAATTTTTGCCCAATCAAGGCCGTATCTAGTTTGTGGGGAGTTGATCCCACTTCTACCACAAACCTTAGGAGAATGGGATTACAGCTCGAGTGTTTTTCTTATGTGCTAATAGATGTCTAAGTCGTTGATATAGAGAGAGCACGTAACAACAGACAACTAAATTGGTTTAAGATCCATAACGAGGCGTAGAATAGGGGATTGTGCGGTTATAACAAATTTCAACTCAAAAATAAATATGACTAGGGCTATTAATGAGTTTACTCGGATTCTCTAATCCATGTGTAATACTAGGATGATTGGCCCCAAGTGATTTAGCAAAGAGGGCGGCTATTGCATCCCCTCTACTTTATTTACACACCCTATTTGTTTTATACTTCTCAAGGCCTTATGAAAAATGTAAAAGGTGTTCATAAAACTGATGGCATTGTCTACTAGAAAACATTATTTTGAACAATTTCGTAAAAAAAGGTTTTTCTAAATTCTGTTGTTCAAGTAATCTTTTTGGTTATTTCTGAATTTTGTTGTTTTAAGTAAACTTTTTGGTTATTTATATTTTTTACTTTTGTAAAAATGAAATAGAAATTGTAACTAGTCAAAAAGTCTTTTTAGTGGATAACGCAACCATTTTTTAAAAAAACATTTTGTATTTTTCATAGAACCTTGAAAAAAATAAAATAAAATAAAAAAATAAAAAAATTGGGGTTTACAAATAAAGTTGTGAAGTTACAATAGCCACCCTCTTTCACAACAGTCAAACTAAGGGCCTCTGTTTTCACAACAGTCAAACTAAGGGCCTCTGTTTCTTAAGATGTAACCGATACCAACTAAACTACTCCGTGGGGTTTACTTCAAAAGTTTGCTTATTGGCACACACAGTGGTCAGGTGACATTGCATATTGTCACATTGATGAGAATATTTTTGTTTTCCATTTTGAGGAGGACAAAACCCATTCTTTTTTGCATGAGAGGGCTCTAATCCAAGATTGGACAAGGCTTGGGGTGATGTTACACTGATGCACATCAGGAACCAATTTTCTGAAGCAGGACGCTCACCTGAGGCTGGTTGGACGTTTATTTTGTGCTGCTAGCATGGTCTTCACCAACTCTGATTACAACCCTAGTTGTTGTCTGGTCGTAGCAATACCGCAGCTGGGTGAGGATACTTCCATCTTCCATTTGTACAGCAAATAGGGGGAAGGTGCCTGTGACAATTGGAGATTGATCCTATCATTGCTGACTTCTTGCTTTGCCATGATCATCGTCGTTGCTGACTTCGCTGTCAGGTTTGTAAGATTACTAGGACTAACAAATGTGCTGTACAAGTTGCTCAGCAGTTATAGACGCAGAATCTAGCAGCGGCCCATTTGTTGGCAATGTCACTCTCTTTTTAGGGTCTTGGGTTCTTGGTTTTCTTTGTACATTGCGGTTCTTTTGATTTGAAGCTTCTTTCATTAAATAATAGAAAATAAAAAATCCCAGAAACAGCGCGATACCGGAATCATGACATTCACAAGACTCACCTCGTAGCAGAAACTTTTCCAGAAGAGACGAAACAATTGTACACAAACTCCCATTCCCGTGGAGGCAAAATTTATGCCTATATCAGCAGCCACTCAATGCATACAGTTCCTTTTCAGCCAGCTATGGCCTCTTTGAATTTTTTTTTTCCTAATGCAAACAATGATCCATCTTCCTCTGACAAACCTAACATTTGCATGAAAGCGCACAAACTTTTCATCACCTAAAAATAGAAAGCACACAAACTTTCCATTTCTCTTGTTATTTGGAACAATTATATATAGGAAATTAAAATTAAAAAAAATATCCTAGCGCACAACTATCATTCTTAAAACTTGGACAATTGTTCAGCAAAAATGGGAGGTAATTAAAGGGTCAAGCTTTAAGCAAATGCATAAAGCCTGGACACTGAAAACAAACATCATAAACCATCCGTCCCTCCCAAGAAAAGTTATCTGTCTAAATATAACTTGCAAAGTAACCATTAAAATATGAAAACGAAAAGAGAATAATGGATCATGGTCTACCAAAAATATAAACTCAACTAGCCAAAATTAATAACTGGAAATAGAAGAAAAAAAAATGTTGATAA
The DNA here is from genome assembly GCA_039720395.1 of Liquidambar formosana. NCBI lineage: Eukaryota > Viridiplantae > Streptophyta > Magnoliopsida > Saxifragales > Altingiaceae > Liquidambar > Liquidambar formosana. The sequence goes on from JBBPBK010000369.1 coordinate 234,748, forward strand.
CAGAACATAAACCAAAACTTTCCCAAAACCAAGAACTGGTTCGAGAATGCTCAGAAATTAAGAAGCTGACAGGTTCTGGGACTTGTTCAGAATCACACCCTCATATTTCACCTGGAACCACTTCATAGCATCCTCCTTTGTCACCCTGTGCTGGATTCCCACACTAGCCTTGCACCTACGACGCCGCCCCACACGGTAACCAGGACGTTCCAGGACAACATAGAAGTCCATACCATAAATGCCAGTTGAAGGATCATACCTGAAAAATGATAAACAGATTAAACTCAATGCATAGAAACGAAGCTAAATTACAACACAGAACACATTCAAATTCAATTGCTAAAATGGATCATTGAATAAAATTGAAAGAAAAAACCCCATATACAATTTTTCTTTAAAAAATAAACCTACAACAATAATTCTGCTTACTTAATTCCCAGATCGATATGTTCCTGAATACCAAATCCAAAACATCCAGTATCACTAAAGTTCCTTCGCAGCAGCTCGTACTCTTTCACCTTCAACCCACTCTCCAGAAGTTGCATTGCCTTGTCACCCCTAACAGTGACATAGCATGCAATCTTCTCATTACGTCTGATCCCAAATGACCGAACAGTGTATCTCGCTATCATATACCCAAAAAAACAAATGCAAATTAAAGCATAGAAGAGATTCGCAATCAACAGAACCCACTGTTTAGTGGCTGAAAAAACCAATTAAAATAAAATAAAATAGAATTTTGAAACTAGATTGACGTTTTGGTACATCAAAAGGGGTGAAACACAATAAAATATATGTATTAGATTCAGAATTTCTTTTTCTATATTTTTCTCAAAACAGAGTCAAGAAAAATTCAATCCATCACCATTGTCCACTGTTTGGTTTCAGAGAAAGACAATGAAAAGAAAATATGATACAGTTTTGAAATCTATGTTTTATGCTGTTCGGATTTCCAAAAATTGGGAATTCAACTCAAATATCCCAAACACTTGTATTACAAACAGTTGAGTGAAGCTTTTTTTAACCCTTGTTGGGTCCTTAAAAATGGAAAAATCTAAGAAAAATTCTCAACCCCATTTGCTTGCCAGGAAAACTGAAGAAAAGTGGAAGGAAAATACAAAGAAAATATATTAAATCTTATGTGGTCTAATGTTTTGGTTATCAAAAAGAAAATAAAAAGCCCACCTCAATTAGCAAAAATTTTCATACTAGGTTTAATAAAATGAACGATTTTGTTTTCCAATGTATCAAACAATTCAACCTGAAAAAAAAAAACCCTTTAGATTGAAAGTTTTGATTCTGTTCTGTTCCTACATTTTCTTGGCAACCAAACAGAGCATAAGCATAAAAATTCTTTGCTTCAAGTTGTTTTGGTTTCCAATGTGTGTAAGTATATATGTATATATATATATATATATACACACACACACAAACACAGATATTATCATCTCAACCTAGCAAAATACCTATCAGGTTCGGTTGGCTAAATTTTATTTTTTTCCACTTCTCAGTTCTCAAACAATTTAATAAATCTTAGATTCAATATTTTGATTTCTTTTCTTTTTCCTACTTCTCTCACTAACCAAACACGGAACTTTAATTCCTTTAGTTTCCCACATTTTCTCGCTAACCAAACAGATCATAAGATCGGAAAAAACCTTACCTTTGGAGAAAACCGGAGTTTGTCCGCTGAGTTGCTCCAACACCTGCAAATATACAATATATATGTAACATTTGAATCTAAAAACAAAGAAAAAATAGCGAGGGCTGGTGTATATGATATTTGTATAAAACTGTGGGTGAGGATAGGGGAATTACCTTAGAGGCCCTGGTGAGACGATCTCCACTTTCGCCGACGGAAATGTTGAGGACGAGCTTCTGCACCTTGATCTCCCTCATTGGGTTCAACAGTTTCTTCTCTGACGCCTGATTTCATTATAAGAAAGAAAATATTGAGTGAGAAATCACACAAACAGAGAAAAGTTATACATATATATCTAGAGAGAGAGAGAGAGACCATGACGAGTGTGTGAAGTGGAGTTGCAGCCGCAGGTAGAGAGGAGGGGACAGGAGGGTGGGGGAGAAATGGAAGAAACCCTAAAACGGAGAGGGAGATATAGTCCCGCTAGGGTTTTGATGTGCTTCGTTCGATGAATAAAATGACAGTAATGCCCCTCAGTCAAATGACTTCTCATTTTTATTTTTTTTATTTTTATTTTTTATTTAAGCCAAGGCAATTGATAGAACTTATCTAACTCGCAACTCCCTATGCGTAAACATGAGATCTCAACATGAGATTACCTCTAGACTATTTTGTACATTAGGTTATCATGTTTATCAGCATTTATGACACTTGAAAATATATTTCTTTATTTTTTATTTTTCAATTTTCTTACCATGACTCCTCTTTTTGTTCATTTGTTTCAGTATTGTAAATGTATGCTATGTTAGGACTAAGATGGTGCTCAGTAACTATTCCTATTAAGATTATCTCTAACGTTAAATGGGGCTATTTGGAAATGAAAAAAAAAAAAAATCATTATAAGCTAAAGAGGAGTTTTCTCTTCTTCTTTTTTGGGGTAAAATTGTAAAAATTGGAGATCAACCCAATCTAGGTCTACAATGACCAATAACATCTTCCCATCGAGTTTGGATTTAGCGCTGAGTTGATAATACCAAGTTAATCTACACTCTTGGATGAGGGATTTGATAACTTGGATTAAAAGTTGAAAATCTGCTATTGAAATGACCAAAATGGTCTCATTGAGCAACTTTTTCAACTTTTAATCAAAACCATCCAATCTTTCATTCAAAGGTGTATATTAACTTGGCATGGTGCTGAGTTTTATCAACTCAACACTGAATCCAAACTCCTTTCCAACTCTAGAAAAATTAGATTTTCAAATCCAATTGCTCTTTATTTTATGATTGAAATTAGCTAAGAAGTGAGCAACTTGATTTCCTTATCTATAAAGATGGTTTATCCTTACATTCATACCACTCTCTAAAATAATATTAATATAATAATTAAAAATATTATAAAATTTCCAAAGAGATGAGTTTGACTTGTATTAATTTCAACCACCGTTTATATTTTTTTCTTGTAGATTTAGCCATAAGCAATAATTAAGCACAAGTTTTTTTTCTTTGGGTCAAACAAATTCATTAAAAATTATATAGCAATGAGGGAGTGGAGGCAACTTAATCTAGTTCTCAAAATCCCAAATTAACCCTTTTCCCATTTGCAACGATCTAAAGGGTGGGGGAGCTTCGAGCCTAGCTATTGGGACCCTAGCTGATCTACAAGTTCATTTTGGATGCTTTGATATAGGTTTAACAAATATTTTTTTATAAGGACAATAGTAGTGTCATTTCAGGTCATAAGTCACTTCAAAGACTTGTTTTTGCCAAACTGGTTAAAAAACTCTTCCGATATCTTACAACACTTTTGAAATACAACGCAGTAGTCATTTAGAGCATTTCCAAGGGTGAGTTATATGGTATGCTATTGTTATATTATAACATTTAGTACAAGCTGGATGCTCCAATGGTGTGCTAAATGCATGTGCTAAATATAATAATAGCTCACCCTTGTGCCATATTTGGCACAAGGGTGAGCTATTGTTATATTTATCATGTCAGTTTTTCCTTCCTTTTTCAACAACCAAACAAACCAACTTCTTTTCTTTCATTTTTCTTCCAAAATTTTCTCAATAAGCAGGCAGCCCATAAATAAATACAATATTTTCAAAAATAATATTGAAATCTTATATATAAAAAAATAAAAATAAATTAGAAGACATACCCTTTTTTTAACTCATTCATCTCACTCAAGCAACATTGTATTTGATCTACGATATACCTTATTCACTATCTTATGAGACCTTAAATTTGTGGAAAGAGTTAAAATTGTAGCAAAAAATAGCACACTACGTTTATTTGCATCAGTGGAGCACATTGTGCTAAATTATAGCATTTGACACTATAGCATGTGCTAAAATAGCAATAATACACCTAATTTAGCTCATATGGCTGGAGATGCTCTTAGTAGTACTAGTTTCTACTTCTCTTCTTCCACAGTAAAAGCTACAAAAGCCACAACGTTTCCAAACGAACCCTTAATATTCCAACTACTACAGGCAGTTGGATGAATAAAGTTTGAATTTGGTGTAGAGTTTTCAAAACCTATCGCAGTGTTGTGGTAGTGTAGGATTGCGACATCTAAGTTTTGCCATCTATGTAAAATGGAAGGGGGAGGGCGGAAGATGGGACTAATCGTCCAAATAAAAGGATCCACAATTGTTTATTTTTTTGTATGATTCACTTTCTTTTCTTTTCTTTTTTTAACATTTTTTTTGGTGCTTTAAAAGGGTATGCAGATAGGTGGCTTCACATACTAGTTAGACACCTATGTCAGGGTCGAAACTTAGGTGCTACAGTGAGGTTTGGGTGCTAAATAATAGATTTAGCGCCACCAACCAGCTGTAGAGACTTGAACCCAAGCATTAAGCGAGAAAATTCAAGTACTTACTACCTTAAGGTCCTTAACCACCGGCTTGGTGGTATGTATGCCCATTACCCTCGTCGAATACCAAGCTGATTGAAGATTAGGAGCTATCTTAACCATTGGGTGCCTTAAATTGTAGTTAAAGCCTTGAAGGCCGGGAACAAATATGAGTTTACAGATGAGAAGCTTATTGATATGTGATTAATAAAAAATTTGGTATGCATGACGTGAATGAAAGTTGTATCAAATCCATCCATGAGTTTTATCTGATTTTTCCATTTTTTTTAGGGGTGGGGGAAGGGAAACTCCTTGATGAGAGCATTTTGCTCTAGGCATGTGATCGTGTTAAAATCAAATACCCATAGGATGCAAAATTTGAGTATACCAATAGTACGGGTGTCGAACCTCAAGGACTATACTGAGATTATTTTAATTTTGAAAATTGATTTCTAAAATAATTCACAAAGAATAAATTCAATGTTTGGCAAAATAAATTTATATTTATCTAAATAAATAAATGCTTAGGGTCTCGAATCCACCACTAATTTTGTAAAAATGATTTTATTGTATCGTGTTTCAAAAATTTATTATTTGGTATGAGTAGGACTCATTGCAACTACAAGCCCAATGACGTCATCAAGAAAGATTCATATATTTGTAAATTGAACATGACTCATAAAAAATATAGAATGAACTGTCTCACCTACTCTATTCTAAACTAATTTGTGGGCATGACTTGACTTGTCTTGTCTAAGCATGAATCATTTTAATCTCCAAATATAGACAAAGAAGACCATTGCATAACCATTGTATTTAAAATCACAGACGTTAAACACAATTTAAAATAGAACCTCTAAAACCGATTTTATCAACTATACAATCCTCCTAATTATGCAATCCTCATACACAAATAATCAATCCAAAACACAATAGAATAAAATACATATTACTAAATTAGGGCTTCATCTACACTCTAAAGCAAAGAATTGGCTGGCCGAAGTCCACCCGTTGTACACCTTTCAAACTTCGACTCCCCTCACTTACTTGTTCTGTCCTTGGTATTTATAGGAAATGATTTACAGTTTAAGTGCGGGGCCATTTGAATTCTTTTAAGCCGCCCCACTTTCCTTCCTCTCTCATGTCCCACCAATTGGCCGTTTGCTCAGAATAACAAAAAGGTAGATGTGGAGATTGTGGATCTGACTTTAATAGCATCAATCAAAACTCACGCACCACTCTAATTTGCATTCATTGGTTTAAGTCGACCAAATTATCATCTTTTGGTGAAAACTCATCAACCCTACGATAAATTAAAAACACTTCAAACACAAACAAATTAAGTATAAAGTATTAACTAGAAAATATAAATTTAGGAGTAATTTAAGTGAATATTTTGTGATTATTAGCATGTATTTTTATTGCAAGGGTCAAAGCAAGGAACTTCTTCTTTGTAGAATGTGAGCAACATGTCGAAGCACAACAGTTATTGTGTATAATTTCACAGCACTTTGTTCACTAATCAATCAAAATTAATAGTTAGGCTTAAGGGTTTTTTTTTTTTTTTAATAACATTAGTGGATGAGCCTAGTCTAAATAATTTAAGAATAGTCGAATTCATTTAGGGCTCATTTTGTTCAAATGGAAATTAAACACTCATACCTCATTTTACGTCATATTTGAAGTACAAATAATTCATCACCTTGAATAAAACTATTTATAAAATTGGAGTCATCACTATTGTTGATATTAGATGATCAATTTGTAGAACTTATGAAATTTTACCATTTTGAATTTTTACTTTGTGATAATAACCATCATTCTTGTGAATTTTTCTATTACAAACAAGCATTGAACAAAATTTACCTATGATACTATCCTGATATAGATAAGTTGTGTGGACAAAGTCCATGAGGGTGACCTTGAGATGAAGTGGGAGAATTGAATTCAAGACGTCTTATTTGTAAAGAGGCTTTAGGACCACTTAGTTCACCCATCAAGATTATACACTATTGGATTCTTATATAGCGTATTCTTATACCTGTATACGTAGCATATAATAAATCCATGGGATGAGAACTTATTTTATCTAGTGGGGGTAAACATATCCATTTTAACAAAACGCACCTTTGTAAAGATAAAACAAATAAATAAAAATAGAAACAAAAGCCTGAAAACGAACCTTCTCTCCTCCATTGAAAGTCATATCCAATCCTAGCTAGTTAGGTTTTTAGATCTTGGGACATTCATATCCAACTTGATACCAGACAAGTATGGGTCTTTTTTTTTTTTTTTTTTTTTTTGGGTCAACTACGAAATATGCCAACCTTTTACTCAACTAATTATTAGACATGGGCAAAGCCATTGTCTATTCCACATTAATTCATTATGTAGAAAAACCCAACTAGTGATTGGTCTATGTAAGGAATCAAACTTGAGATTTTCCACTACCTGATGCGCAAGTATCAAGTCTAAGGGTTTAATTAATGGGGTTCAAGTAAGTGAGAAAGCTTATCCTATCTAATCCTATCTTACCTGTCAAGTTTTGTGCCAAATTTAACCTTGATTGTACAAAGAAAAATAGTCGAACTAGACTAAGGTAGCCCCAAAATCTAAAAAAATCCATTTAAAGAATCGATTTCAGTTTTATTTTCCTTTCCCCTAGTAATCCTAAATTTTGAAAACGATCCCACGTTTTTGTGGATTTTCAAACACTTTGAATTAATTTTTTTTATTATTTATTTATTTATTTTTGGAGAAACGATCTAGGAAAATTGAATAGGCTTAAGCTTTTGAATAGGTGTTTCCGCCTAAAAATGAATTTATCAGGATTAGGGTATGTTTTTAAAGAAAAGCCACGTGGACAGGTCTTGCCAGATAGGATGAAGCTGTTGAAGTGGAGTCAGTTAAAAGAAGATAGACGTTTGACCACGTCAAAAGGGAGTTTTGAGAAAAATAAGGAAAATGGGTTATAAAGATTCTGTCACGATCAGGAGAATAGGGGAGAATAGAGCAATTCTGGGACGCAGTAGTAGCAAGAATAAGGCCCACTACTACCACCACCATGGTAGTTGCTGCAAAGGAGACATGTATGTGGGAATTTCAGCCTGATGCTGTATAAAAGACAAAAGAGAAGACCAAAGAAAGGGTTCCACAACCAATACACAACTCCTACTTAGGAAAATCAATTTTATTCAACTTAGTTTCTTAGCTCTTTTCAAATTTAATTATGTAATTAGCTCCTTAGCTATTCTGTCAATTCACGCTTAGACTTCATACTTTGGTCAATCTTGCTATTTCGTACTTAAGGTTTTCTGTAAGTTTTTCCCTTTTAGTGAAAGTATTTTCCTTCGTAGTTTCTCAATTATTGCATTGTGATAAATTCTGTTTACATATAGACTCTAGTTAAATTTAGAATTTTAGTTTAATTTTGAGCCACAGTGAGAGGAACCCTAATCTCTCGTCAATTGCCTGATTTACATTTCATTTCAATCATAATCACAAGCAATGACCAAATAAGCATTTTGGGCCAACGGCCTTGAATTCAATGGCCTAGGAGGTGCTGTGGGGTCATGGTCGCACAATCTTTAGGTTTTTGAGCCTTGGCACGCCCACAACATTTTAGTGTGAACACCTTTTTGGCACGCCCGATGGGACGGGGTAAACACAATGTCAAGAAAGACAAGGAGTACCATAGGAAACTCTAATGGCCAGCTGCCAATAGAGGAATCACATCAAGAGGAATATCTGTTGAAAGAAACTTTTATAGCAGATGAGACCATTAGAGACATTTCAAAATTGATGCGTGGGTTTTCTACCCTCCCTTCGAAAGTCAGTCACATGGGGAATACCCTAGGATCAAAGATTAATGGGCTAGGTAACAAATTAGACAAACTGGATAAGTTGGACACATTATGTGAACAATTAGCCACGTTAGTATCCACCTTGAACAATCAAAATGGTTTGGGACGGGAGAAACATACTAAAGAACTAGGGTCAGGTGACTATAGTGCTTTACAAAAGTCTCAAAAGGGAATTATCTCTCAGACAAATATCTTCGGCCAACGGCCTGAGGATGAGAAGGTTAATATTCCACCTCCATTTAGAAACGACCAGTCAGATAAGGCTGAGACTTCCCAGGAGGGAGGGGGCAAGAAAAACGATGTGAATTACGGCATTAACAGTGCAGACCACTTCGATCGTAGTTTTAATTAGACCAACGGCTAGAGCATTGCCGGTCATGGTCAGGGTTTCGGGAAAGGAAAAGAGCCTGAGAGTATAATAAACCCACTGTATGAAGGTAATGTCAAGGTAGTTAGAAGTCAGCCACATGGGGAATATGGCCAAGGGTTTGATAATAGGCCACCTATGGGGTACTACAACCAACCTATGCCTTATAGCCAACCCAATGTCTTTCTTAGACTACCTGTAAATTTCTACCCGAATCCACCTCTAGAAAATTATGGGCAGGCATTTAGTTAGGGAGGCCATGCGCAGCCTATAAATGGTCCCCTAGATTGTAATGAAGTTTTGAATATGATACAAAAACATATAGGTACGGCTCCTCGAGCTAATAGACCAGTCTATAGGAAGCCATATCCGGAATGGATTGACCGTTACCATGAATTTCCTAGGGGATTTAGGTGTCCAGATTTCACCTTGTTTTCAGGAGAAGAAGAGCGACGGTCTATAGTGGAACCCATTGGCCGTTTCACAATCCAATGTGGGGAATTAGCTAGCAATGATTATTACAAATTGCAATTATTTGCTAACTCTTTGACAGGTGATGCTTTCTCTTGGTGCATTACTCTACCGCCTGAGTCCTTCAGCACGTGGATAGAATTGGAGTCACTCTTCCATTTGCATTACCATAGATTGGAGCCCGAAGTAACCATGGCTGATTTGTCTAGGTTCAGGCAGATATCTGGAGAGACTGTTGAACAATACTGTGAACCCCGGAAATCGGGCCCACGAGGGTTTAAAAGAAAATAAGTTTTCAAAAAGAAAAGGAAAGGAGTCGCCACCTTATTTTTTAAAGGAAACAAGGAAAACCCTAAAAAACAGTTTGTTTTAGGAAAACAATTTGAATGACTCCATGTTTAAAAAGGAAAGGCAAAAACCAATCTTTTGGAAACCAAAGAAATCGGGGATTCGGAGGCTAAGTTATGACATAGGAAGGTTCTAGGCAAAGCCTATAGGCACCCATGTCACCCTTTCGGTCTCTCAGTTCATTTGGGCTAAATCAAGATCTTTTCCATACAAAAATCAGCAAGTATATCATCACAAGATAGCATGCATATCATATATTTCATTCATCCATCCATGCATAATAAGCAAACGAAACAGAAAATAAAGAAAAAGGAAACAAAACAAAAATAAACCTAGGATGCTTAGATCCTAGAACGGACTTGAGCCTCACGAAGAGCGCCTACGTACCATGCAACGAAATACATGGATCAAAGTTCACGTAGTTCGATTGGAACTAAGGTTAAGACCTAATACAAACCTATGGTTAAAACCCTAGGTTTCCTTATTTGATCAAAAAGAGAATTGATAGAAAGTTTGATTTTAGAAAGAACTCCACAAAATGGAAACTTTAATAAAAACCAGAATTTTGTTGGTGAAGGAAACCTCTAATTAAACCATAGGATCATATTAAAAATTAACCCTAGATAGGGAGAAGAGAAAGGATAAGGAAGAGAGGTGAATTGGGGCACCTTCATACCCACTTACCTGAGCGCAATTAGCTCCAAGCATTAGCCATTTCAGACATTGGCAGCCCTATTTGCCATAAGACAAATACCACACCTATTTGCACCCTTACAAGTGCGCAAAACCATGCAAAAACAATGATATGCAAATCTGGACAGAATAGTATTATGGCCTAAAATCATCTACTAAGCATGCTAACAGCAAAAACAGCAAACAATAATAAGTCCTAACATATTCCTAAAACCATATTTTGCATAAAAACCCTAGAATATACTAACATGCATGCAAAAGTATCATGTTTACTCTATATGCAAGACATACACAGCAAACACGAAGAAAAACCAATAAAAAAGTCTACTTTATCATGCTATATGAGAATTAACACAAAACAATGACCCAAAAATCCTAAACTCACAAATATGCTTAAAGACATACAAAACATACTTTAGTCATGCTAAAACCAAACTAAACAGAAATTAAATCATGCATATTAACTACCTAAAGCAACATAACATGATGAAAATCCTAACTCTAACATGCAATGACACTAATCCTAGCATAAGGGCAACAGGAGCACAAGAACCATAACTATGCATAAAAAACATATAGGACAGCCCTAAAGCATGCTAAACAGTAGATAAACAATAGATATTCCATGTATATTAACTAACTAGAGTGTTAATACATGATAAAAAAGTTACCTTTAACATGCAATAAGCCTAACCCATATGAAAACCTAGTTTAAGCTTGAATGGAGAAGGAGAATACCTTAGGAAGGGCCTTCCTTGCTGCTGTATGAACTCCCTCTTGCTCTTATGGATGACTTGAATCAATGTTCTCCAAGGCTACAGCAAGAACTCCAGCTCTCCTTCAAGTCCCTCTCTCTTATTCTCTCTCTAACACTAAGGTTTTTAGGCATCAAGTGGCCCCCCTTGTGCTGAAGCATAGGGGGGTATTTATAGACTTTCATTAGGATTAACCAATGGCTAGAATTAAAACCCTAAAAATTAATCCAAGGGCTATTAGAGACCCCCTTGGGGCTTAAGTAACTCAGAAGTTACCAAAAATTAGAAGGAAACTCGTCCAAAAGAGCCCAAATACGTCAAAATAGGCAAGAGTCCGCTTCAGCAAGGAGTTAGAGTGAAAATAGGAAAGTGGTCTCGGGTGACCACCCAAGGCTGGGCGGCTAGCCACCTGGGCCCAGGCGGCTAGCCGCCCAGGCTTGGGTGGTCACCTGAGCCCACTTCTAATTTTTTGCCTGTTTTGTCTCCCTTTCCTTCTAGAAGTGTTTCAAGGGGCAAATTAACTCCGATTTTGATGAAACAAAAGCCAAAACGACCGTGTTTCGATGAGGAATATGTTTTGAACATTTTAGGCTGAAAACCTCTAACCATGGGGGCATGGTTAGGTTTGAACAAGGCGGTTAACCACTATGTTCTACCTTTGCTAAGCATAGGCATGCACATAGGATCAAACCAAACACTTTCCATATCAAAATTGAACTTCATAAAACACTTTTGGGAGTAAAATGATGACTAATGAAAGTCAATTTGAAAAGATTTGGTTGGTAATTGTGAGTTAATTAGAGCTAACCCAAAGAAGGGTCAATTAACCAATCTTGAACTACATTGAGCCATTTTAATCCCGAGCCATTGATTTATCAAATTGAACCTAGAAATACCTCCTATGCATCCATATGAACTCCAATTGACAACTTGGAGATCATTTCAAGGTCAAATGAAAAGTTTGGGGCTTAAAAGACAATTATGCCCCTTAAGTCACAAAAGCTCTTATTATCCCTCAAGATCAACTCCAATTTAAACCAAAATTCATACCTATTGTCCTTGTGACTCTAGAAACCTAATGCAAGTGACTAGACTCAAAAACAAAACAAAAACATGCATGAAATGATGAGCCCTAGTAAGGTGGTGCAAAAATGGGGTATGACAAATACCTTGCTAAGTTTAAAAAAGCCAAAACTAGGTGCCGTGTAACCTTACCTGAACATGAGTTCTTGAGGTTAGCTCAAAACGGCTTTGAGTTTGAGCTCCCTAAGAAGTTTTAAGGAATAAGTTTTGTTGATCTTCATGAGTTATCTACACATGCCTCTAGGTATGAGAGGCTCTTAAAAAAGGAAGAACAAAGAAGGAACTCTTCGTTTAGGACTTACTATCAAGATCCCAATTATGAGCTAGATTTGGTATAGATTATTGGCCAAAAGCTAATGATATGTCCTACTTTGTTGAAAAAAGAAGTAGAAATCCCACCATCCCAAAATATAAAAAGAACAGTAATGGACGGTGGTAGAAAATACACTTTCGATATCACAAAAGCCAGTGAGATTTTTTATCATCTTTTAGCCGCCAAATACATTAAGTTATTGGCAGGGTATAGCATACCAACTAAAGATGCTGATCAATTTTGTAAGTGGCATGGTGTTAAATAGCATACTACTAACAATTGTGTGATTTTTTGAAATATGATACAGGAAAACATTCAAAGGGGAATGCTGAGGTTCCCAAAAAAAGCCAAAGACGAAATGGTCGTTGAGACAGACCCATTTGCGTCAATGGTGGGCATGAATATGGTGGCTGCTGACTTGAGGAGTTTGGCTGGCTGAGGTGAAGAAAACAGGGAAAGTTCAGACGACCTTTTCCATATTAGAGACCATCTAAAGAATATGATTTCGATGAGTCAAAGGCCGATGACATCTTTGATCATCTACTGGCCAGTGGTTTTATTGCCATACCAGCAGGATGTAAAGAAGTAACCATGGAGTAGCCATTCTGCAGATGGCATGGGGTTAAGACCTATGAAACCTCTCATTGTCGAGTTTTCAAAGACTTGGTGCAAAAGGCTATTGCCAATGGGGCGCTAACTTTTAAAGTTGAAGGTGTCCAGGGGAAACCACCACAAAAGTTTGGAGTGACAGTTGCTGGTGC